>JAOTOL010001627.1:2807500-3159038 GCA_034440575.1 Imbricaverruca yamaguchii
GGTTCATGATTCTTGGATTGGATTCTTGGACGTAAATTAACTTTGGAGGTTATGAACGCTCCCTTTGAAGACAGTCTGGGAAATTGTGAACTTTGGGCGTTATGAACTTTGAACACTGTGAGCGCACCCTATCCGAGACATTAAAAAACTTAATTTCGCTTTTTGGCCGGCTGTCCGGCACAGCGGCCGGCTGTCCGGTACAGCGGCCGGCTGTCCGGCACAGCGGCCGGCTGTCCGGCACAGCGGCCGGCTGTCCGGCACAGCGGCCGGCTGTCCGGTACAGCCGACAGGTGCGCGGCCAGGCGGCGGCTGTCGCGCTGCGTGTTTCGGCAATCTACTGTGAAATTGGAAGGCGACATCTTACTAACAGCTGAAGGCAGCTCCTACAAGTGCTGCCATATTTGTGTTTTATCGGCTATGGGCCTTTATCAACCTGACCAGAACGCAGCTTCCTTGTTGGGCTCACTTCGTCAGCGACGAAGATGCATAGCTGGCAACTTAACGAAGATAAACAAGCTACTTGAACAACTTTCATTTGAAAAAGTATGATATGACATGATACTTTATATATATGCTTATGAACGTCAAGCATGGGACCTCCCTCGAAGTCTCCCTCGAACTGAACGCGCATGCTCCAACTACACTGGCTGCAGTAATATGGTGCTTTGTAGACACCCAAAGTAACACGGTGTTCTGCAGATATGCTGCCGATGGTAACACCGTGCTTTGCAGTTACACTGACGGCAGCAATGCGGTGTTCTGTGGCTCCACTAAGCGTGATGACACGGTGTTCTGCAACTCCACTGGCCGTTATAACACGGTGTTCTGCAGCTCCAATGATCGTGATAACACGGTGTTCTGCAACTCCACTGGCCGTGATAACACGGTGTTCTGCAGCTCCACTGGCCGTGATAACACGGTGTTCTGCAGCTCCAATGCTCGTGATAACACGGCGTTCTTCGGTTCTCAGGCTGGTCCATGGCAACTGCTAGAACGCTCGCATGCGTGCTACGTCTGTCCCGTCAGGCAGTCGGCTCTTTACACGCGGAATCGGCGGGCAGTGTTACGATGTCCGCGGGTGACGCGTGGAATCAGCGCGCAGTGTTATAATGCGCGTGGAATATGCGCGAAGTGGACCATGCGCGCGAAGTGGAATATGCGCGAAGTGGACCATGCGCGCGAAGTGGAATATGCGCGAAGTGGACCATGCGCGCGAAGTGGAATATGCGCGAAGTCTGGGCGGCCGGCGGCAACCCGGCCAGACTTCGCCTGGCGCCAGCATGGTTTTGCCGGTGTTCCGGATGCAATACGGCCAGCGGTGCCGAGTGAACGCGTGCACAATTAAGAAATTGCGAACGCATGCATTTAGTATACATGCATACTAAATGCATGCATAAATGCAAGAGGAATGCAGACGGGGGGGGGGCTGGGGATTTGGGGATGCAGTCACGTCGGGAATGGGCGGCGAACTGGGAGGAGCGGAAGTGACGCAAGAGCGGTCACCGCTGACGAGCACAGGGAGACTCCTGTCAGACGGCGGTTCTGACGTCAGCCGGCAGCTCAGACGGCCGCATAAGGCGCAGCGGAAACGCGACACACCTGGGTCCACCTAGATCCGGCTCGACGTCGGCTCACACGCGCTCATATCCAAAACCAGTGCGAGTGCGACCAGCGGCGGGGAGCATTCATAACATGCAAGGCTCATTTACTAACAAAGTTTATAACGTCCAAAGCTCACATCGTCAAAGGATCATAGCGTCTAAAAATGCGAAAGGAAGCTCGAAATGTCTTGGGTTGGGTCAGTTCATAATGTCCAAAGTTCATAACCTCCAACGTTCACAACCCCCAATGGTGCCTTCAAAGTGAGCGCTAATAACCTCAAAGTATATTTATTTCCAGGGATCATAAAGTTTAAAAAATAGTTTCCAAAGGTCCACCAGAGGAGTCGGTAGAACCCCTGGTGGTGAAATCCTGTAGCTAGGTACGGTTATGATAGGTTAGGTATATTTCATTGTCAGTCCTGTTACCGGTTCCTTTAGTGGACAATTTGAACTATTTTTGGACTTTATGATTCTTGGACGCAAATTAAGAGGTTATGAACGCTCCCTTTGAAGACAGTCTGAAAAATCGTGATCTTTGGGCGTCATGCACTTTGAACACTGTGAGCGCACCCTATCCGAGACATTAAAAAAACTTAATTTCGCTTTTTGGATGTTACGATTATCTGGCGTTGTGAACTTTGAACATTGTGAGCTTTGGGCATCATGAACTTTGATAATACATGAACCTTGGGTGCTATGATATGGCCCCTCGGTGACAGTGGACCAACCCTCGAGGGGATCCGGGGAGGAAAGGAGAGTAGAGAAGGGGAGTGGTGGCTCTCAATAATCCCCCTTCAGGATTTTTTTCGGCATGGCGGTCGAAAGCGTAGACGTAGACACCGAAAAATTTAGTACTTTCTACGTCGGCGCCTCGTACAAATTTCAGATCAATATCGTAACGGGCCATGGGCCTGGGACAGTTCAAGAGGATAAGCTCTGGGAAGTGTCGCCATTCGGAAAAGTTCCACCACATATTTGCTATTGCCTCCTAGCGTGACCTGCTGTCGGCTGTCCTGGCTGACGAACAGCTTGCCAGTTGGAGCCACTCCCCTCACGTTGAAACACCTTATGAAAGTGCGTGCGGTCGAGTAGAAGCGGCGACTGCATTTTGCATGCTGTCGGCAATTTGAAAAAGACCGATACTGAGTAAGCCAATACAGAACTGGGACAGTGCTATCAGCTGTCATTTCGCCCGAAACTGTCAATAAGTTTCAGATTACTTTTAGCAGTTTCACTCTGCCCCTGTGTGTCTTGAATGCCGTGTTACTTTCAGAAATCTTGCGACTTGCGTTCGTTCAATAATGTTCATTGCCTGTTTGTCGTTTTTCCACACTGACGTAGTAAATACCAGGGCCTCCCATTAACGTAGTAAGTACCATGCCATCCCAGTGACGTAATAAATGGCAGGGCCTTCCACCGACGTAGTAAATACCAGGTCAACTCATTGACGTAATAAATGATAGGGCCTTCCACCGACGTAGTAAATACCAGGTCATCTCAGTGTGACGTAATAAATGACAGGGCCTTCCACCGACGTAGTAAATACCAGGTCATCTCAGTGACGTAATAAATGACAGGGCCTCCCATCGACGAAGTAAATACCAGGGCATTCCACCGACATAGCAAATACCAGAGCCTACCGCTGATGTAGTGAACACCAGGGCTTTCCACTGACATAATAAATACTGGGGCCATTTCTGAGGAACCTTGACGATGGGGAGGGACACTGGTGGCTGTGATACTACCACCAGATGAAGCCAAGCACTCCTCCCAGCTGAGCAATGTCAAAGCACCGGTGAATGTTCACTAACTGGGGAAGGGGTAGGGTCATGATTGGGGAGGGGAGGAGGAAAACCGGGAGAAGAGCCTGCTGATCGCCACCAGGATAGTGCTTGGCGGAATGTCCTCCCTAGTCACTGCCTAGGCCCTAGTCACTGCCTAGTCCCTAGTCACTGCCTAGTCCCTAGTCACTGCCTAGTCCCTAGTCACTGCCTAGACCCTAGTCACTGCCTAGTCCCTAGTCACTGCCTAGTCCCTGGTCACTGCCTAGTCCCTAGTCACTGCCTAGTCCCTAGTCATAAGTCACTGCCTAGTCCCTAGTCACTGCCTAGTATCTAGTCACTGCCTAGTCCCTAGTCATAAGTCACTGCCTAGTATCTAGTCACTGCCTAGTCCCTAGTCATAAGTCACTGCCTAGTATCTAGTCACTGCCTAGTCCCTAGTCACTGTCAGCATGTGATAACGGTAGCAGGTGACAACAAACATAGGTCCTGACTCTGGGTCGTCCCGCTCGGGACATTTCCCAATCCCGCGGCCCACCGGCGAAACAGTGTGGGCGGCGCCATTAGCCGTGATCGTGCAAAAAGTGCGTCGAGAACCACTCAATAAACACTCTGGGCCGCCGGAATTGAAACTCTACTGCGTGTCAGTGGTGACCAGGACGCAGTGCCGTGACCTACTCCATCTCAGGATGCCACCAAGAGGCTCAAGTCAGGTCACCAGCACAAGGTCCAGGTCAGATCAGGTCACAAAAAGCCGGCTCAGTGCAGGCTGGGTCAATGGTGATCGGTTCTGGTGTAACGGGTCGCCAGTTAGAGATTGTAGCTATGTCAGATCACCCGGAAATGGGCTGGGTTAGGCCAGGGCGCAACAATCTGATCCACGTCAATTTCGGTGACTAAACAGAGCATCAGGTCAGGTCACCAAGCAGCGGCACAGGTTAGGCCACGAAATACAAAAAAAAAACATGAAGTCAGGTTAGGTAACTAGACAATAACTACGCTCAGACCACCACCCAGAGATTCGGGTCAATTCAGGCCACCTAAAACGTCAGTCAGAACAGATCAGGTCACCAGACAGATCCTTATTGCAGGTCACCACACATCAACGCAGATCAGTGCAGGCCACCAGCCGGCGTCTCAGGACATGCCAGGTATGAATCAGGTCACCGGCAGCTGACCCGGTCACGTCACCGGCGACTGACCTGATCAGGTCAGCAGCGACTGACCTGGTCAGATCACCGGCGACTGACATGGTAAGTCACAGGCATCTGACCTGGAAAGGTCACCGGTACCTGACCTCGTCAGGTCACCGGCGAGACCTGGTCAGGTCACAAGCGACTGACCTGGTCAGGTCACCGGCGGCTGAGGTGGGGCGGGGCGGCTCGGCAGCCGACCTGGGCACAAGGTGCCATCCCAGCGGACTTCACCAACTGCGACCAGACGGTCGGCGGCGGCGGGGAGGGGCTTCTCCAGCCCGCGCCGCCACGGGGACCGCGCGGCCCGGCTGCCTTTAAATCCCGCCAACTTCGCCGCGCACTCGCCGCCGCACAGGCCACGCACACATCCGGCTCACCGGGCTGGCGTGAGAATCAACGACAGGTCAGGCGCACCGCAATGCCATTGTGCTGCCACAAAGACGAGCGGTCGGCGAAACGTGGACTCAGCCGCCAAATTAAGTGTCCGCCAATCGCGGCTGGCATTTAAAAAGTATGTGTTGGCTGCGGCCGACGAGCGAGTGGAGGCGCTCCTCCCCACTCTCTCCTCTCGGGCTCTGTGTGTTCAGGCTCCCGCTCCTCATCGGGCTCCGCCATCGGACGCACTTCTCTCTCTCTCTCCCTCTCTGTCTCTGTCTGTCTGTCTGTCTGTCTGTCTATCTTTCTTTCTGGAGTTTAGGGGCGCATCGACTACATCGGTCATGCAGCTCTCTCTCTCTCCCTCTCTTTTTCTCTACCTCTTTCTCTTCCTATCGACATTCTCTCTACCTTTTTCTCTCCTCCTCATTCTGTATCCTCCCCTTCTCCTTTTTCTCTCTTGATTCGTTGTCCATCTCTTTTTCCCTATCTCACATCTCATTATCTTGCTCCAGACTCTGTTCCCTTGGGTTTCTTCCCTTTTGGCTGTCCTCAGGCTAAGAAACTAACTCTCCTTTCCTTCCTGAGATTTGTCTGTTCTACAGACTTCTTCCTAAGATATTGTCTTTTTGGCTCCTTTTTCTAACTCTCCTCTCACTCCCCTCAGTTTTTCGTTTTCTCTTTCTAATCTTCTTCCCCCTCTCCCTCTTACTCTCTCCGTCTATCCCACTCTTGTCCAATGGCACACATTTTCCAGACTGGTACGGAAGGAAGCAACTTTCCGCTCTTACTCCCGGTTTCATGATTAATTGTGCACTCCTGCCCCATCGACCATTGCAGACTTCACCTCAACATTCATATCCTACTTAACCCTTATAGAAGCACTTGTTCATTTCACGTTTGAAGTATTCACACAAAGTGGTCACTGTCAGGCCGCAGGGGAAATTGTGGAGCGGCGCGCTCAGAATTTTCATCACATTTATCTCGAAATCGCCCCTCAGCACCGCTTTTAAACAAATAAGTCTTCCACTCCGCGCTCTGATGCAAAACCAGCTGTTGAACGCTGCCCTTCCTCCTCTGTTTCTCTGACGTGACGGAACGTTGGCTGGTCTCTTCGGCCCACCAACAGAACACTTCGAGATTGCGAGCTGGAGGCGAACAAAGTTTGTTTCTCCGATTATTTGGCTCGATGACGCACCATTTGCTGCGGCCAGGACTGCGAAATAGCATTCTTGTCCCAGAGCTGGGGCGCGGTTTGAATAAGTTTCAGATGAATTGAGCCTAAATCAACATGCTGCGTAACTTTTCAGCTTAGGGAGTCAACATATGCACAGGGAAAACACACCATGCAACATCATTGGTGCGCATTTAGAAGAAAATAAAGTCACCCGCGTTTGAACACGTTGAAAACGGACGTCACAATAAATATGCATATTGGCGCAAATATAATCGGATGAGATGCTAATATATAGCCGCCATAGAAGTACAAGTCGAGGTGACAGTAACATTTGACTTCAACTGAAGGTGGTAGTGGCTATGCAGGACGGGCTCGTCGCAGCTCAATGGATAGGGCGTTGCACTCTTGATCGTAAGACAGTGGGTTCGAATCCCACAACCGCGATTACCAAGTCCACCTGCGACCATTTTACCACTTCTACAATGCATTCCAATCGGATATGTATCGTAAAATGAACACTTCGTGTCGACTACTTAATGCATATTTTATTGTAATCTCTAATGCTAAGATCAGAAAGGTAAGGCCGACCCTAAATGGACGAGACCTTGAAATTCCGTCCCCGCTTCTTGACGGGTGCTTTAACTGTCTTCAACTGGCATGCTCCAAGGGTACCACCCGGTTTCGTCACCATGGCCCATGTGCCTGGACCATGGTGGAACTGGGCTCACCGGAAGCCGGAACACCAGGACACAGGAAGGCAACTGAAGTTTGGTCTGTATCATCGAATATTTTGTTGAACTGGGAGGTGCACCCAGAAAACCTCATCGATAGCTCGGCTGGTTAAAACGCTGGCCTGCAATGGTCTCATCCAGTGATAAATTATTCGTGAAATAGGGTGAAATATACCACTTTCTGAACACTCAATCAACATCCTTCCCCAGGAAGTATCTACACCCTGCTCCTTGGAACATCCACCATCAGCTCGAATTTGAGCCTGAGGCACCAAAATCATTTTAAATGACACTAATTCAATGGCAAATTTCGACATCCTACTGTGCTCGTTTCGACATCTCACACCTAACGAAAAACCATCATTTTAACCCTGGTCTCACCTGTCCTGACAGGACAGGGTTGGAGTCGCTCCACGCGCTCGTGTTTAGCCCCCACCTGGGAATGTCAGCTGGCAGCTGGCCCGATGAGGCCGCGGACGAGCTACCGGGGCGGCCGTGTCGGTGCATTGGCGGCACGTCAAGTTCTCGGTTAATATTCTGCCGTTGAACTGGAATTCACGAATCGGATGGTGGGGTCCGAGTTCACTCAATAGGCTCTGCTTAGCAATGCGGCCCTGGTTCACAAAGCCACCCCGGCAATAACTCGGATTGAAGTGAAAAAAAAGAAGCTAAAAACGTCTAGATTCTCTCATCGACATCCTCGGCATTTGTCTTCGTACAGATGTCGAGATCTCGACATGTTGAATAAATTCATGTTCAATTCAATACATTGAATTGAATGGGGATCTGTTCAACGAATTGAACCGAACATGCATTCCTATATTAATTCGAGACCGCTTGCAGCGCATATTTTGTGATCAATGCAAACCGTTGGAGAACGACTAATATTGCTGCGACGGTGATACTGATGCAGAATTTGCAACACCGGTCTTGGTTGGCAGGGGAGCGAATATTTTGGCTTTTGTTAAAATAATTCCATTAATGCGTTATAAAGTTCCCACACTGCCATCCCCACCAATAAGTGTTTGCCAATATTTTGCGCTCCGATATTATCTAGACATCTGAGAACAAATCATGGAATAAATATTCTTAAATGGACCCTACGAATGTTAGCTGTTCAGATCGCAGTGATTCGAAATATAGCCTTCTTTTACTCGTCCCCCATGCCGGACTTCTGGATCCGCCATTGCTAGCAGACGACATAGCTCATAATCGGGTCCATGCTTTTGTTAACCATCGATTTCCCACAGATATTCCACGAGCTATGGACTGGGTTTCCGCATTTCTCTCTGATGTTTAACGACCGGACATTTTTTTTCTCTCTCACGTATCTTAAAAGACTGATTGGCTTCAATAATTTGAATTGAGGCGCAGGTATCAGGATAACGCCGGTTACTCTGGTTACCAAGACCATCCGGCAGATCGGTGGTTTTATGAACCGAAATCGTGTTCTTCTCACGGGTGCAATGCTACTTTTTCGTGGCCTGAGGTAAAATGGCGACCTAGAAGGTCGCATGTTCTCTAGCTTTAGTCCATAGGCGATATATCGGTGCTGAGTTGTTTATTGGTTGGTTCACGACACACTTTATGCACATTCACGGCTAATGGCGCCGCCCACACTGTTCCGCCGGTGGGCCGCGGGATTGGGAAATGTCCTGAGTGGCGCCAGAGTCGAACCCGGGACCTTTGGTACCCATAGCCCGACACCTTAACCACTCGGCCATCCCCGCCCCTATCGGTGTTGAGGTAATATTGATAAGCAAGTTCAGGAAAAGGTTATTCGGTACCCCGTAAATGGAGATACAGTAAGGCTAAACATTTGTGAATCGAGGTCAAACCGTAAAATTATATGTCACTTGCTTCGACGTGCTGCATCCTTGGGCCCCGGAAAATGTCTTGATGTCAATCCATTGCGCTAAGTAAATTCACATGGAAGTTATACAATATACTGAAGAATGTTGCCCACTAGGCAAAGTTTGAGATATTTTACCAATGAAGGTTAAATTTTTGCTTCAGGGGTTCTTCAATGCACCTGCTATGCGACATGTTTGGACAATAACTACAAAACAATGTATTTCAAATGTGTCACCATCAGTCCATTCGGTACCTACCCCGTAAATTGAGGTAATGCGTCTGTAAAAATTCATTTGGTGACCTCAGGTGAAACTTCAGCATTGAAGGCCACATAATTCCATGTTACATCCTTGATGGACAGCGGAAATCTTGGCGTTGGAATCATTCCGCTAAATGTTATAACGGCACCCAGTTTTTAGACCCAGTGACCTGGTTCAACTCTGGTGGGGAATCGACATTGAGAAGGTTGAGGTTGACAGCCTATAACCTAACTGTCAGAGGCGTAGCCAGGGGGCGGGGGCGGCGAGGGCCCTCCCCTCAACGGATCTTAAGCCGAATGCTGAAGGTTCGTGATAACCACTGGGCACACCTCTCAGTCCCCAAACCGAGGTCAAAGATAAAAATTTCCTTGCGCCCATCGGCACGTTGCACTCCTTTCATTATCATAACGCTAATAGTAGTGATTGGACGGTCATCAATGCTAATTTTTAATCTCAAATTCTCGAAGAATACACATATAAGATTGGTGTGATAGCTCGAAATTTCCCTCGGAATTCTGTTCACTCACATATCCTTCCACGCAGCTGAATCAATCACAATTCGTGACGTTATTTACATCAACAAACACGTACATATCCACCAGGTTGTCACGGCCAGCCCCTACGGAAACAACTGTGCTGGGAGGGCGTCTATTGGACTGTTCTCCACGTTATAGGAGTCAAGATGGGTCACTCGCGCGGGCCGAATCAGACATGGAACACAAGTACAGAACACGGTGTGATGGTCACCACACAGCCTGCTGGTCCGCACACAGCCTGCTGGTCACCACACAGCCTGCTGGTCCGCACACAGCCTGCTGGTCCACACAACGTGCTGGTCACCACACAGCCTGCTGGTCCGCACAGGACACTCCACTCAGACCCCGCTAGCCACACTGACGGCCGCCAGTGTGTCGAGCCGCTCCGAGTTCAGGTCACCAGCCAACGAACGGTCTGCACATTTTTTGTGTTTATTAAAGCGCAAGAGGCGTCGACCACCAAGCACACGCGCCCACGCTGTCACATTCGACGCGCGCCGTGCACATTTGCGGAACATCGGCGAGCACGCAAACGCACGCGTGTACATATGTGTCATGTGCATGTCATACACTGATCGTCTATGGTTGGACGGCTCACAAAATGCCCTCGTGCAAATTCCACGGCGATGGCGATAAGTGCACTTTTTGGAATGTAGTAGCGGCAGCTGATGCTGCTCTGGACTCCTCGTCACCAACTAGCATCACACTTCCAGGCTTAGACATCACCGAAGCACTCCATCCTCGACATAAAACAAGCCAGCCCACCCCCACAGCACTGAAGTGGAGGGGTGCGTGCATTTGTTGGAGGGGATTCGATCCACGAACCAATGAACAATTAAACATCGGGCTCATGCAGATCGATCAGATCAAATTATGTCTGAAACTGCTTGAGCGCCCATCATTTTAGGGAGTTCCATGTCTTTCACGCAAACGTCACGAAAACGCAGACCCCAGTATACAGACAACCATAACGTCTGTATTACACATATATACGTAGTATATTATCCCCACAACGGAAGTAGATCATCTCATATCCGGCCATTCGCTGCCGCAATCATTAGCAGCAGCCAGGGGCGGATCCAAAAGTTTGGTTGGGGGGGGGGGGAACAAAAACCAGTATGTTGAGAAAACACTTCGCATTTGAACAGCTAACAGTCGTCGGTCTATTTAAGGCACACTATTTATGCAATACAATTTTTTTATATTTCTAAAACATTCCATTCAGTGGAAAATCTTGACAAAAATGGGGGGGGGGGGGTCCAGTTGCGCCCACTCCCTTGGATCCGCCAGTGGCAGTAACGCAGCACGCCCAGCAACACAACAGCACAACATAACACACCACCACCAACCACACAACACCACACCACACCACACACCATACCAACAATACCCGCCCGTCGCCAGCACCATCTACCGTGGCGCGCTTGGGTCCGGCCACCCCCCTTCACCACCAGCCCGGCCAGGTGTGGCCACACACCCCCTACGACAGCGACCGCGGCCACCCCGCCACCAGCCCCCCCCACCCACACACACACGGGGAGCCGACGTCCCGCCAGATCCTAGCCACTCGCCCCAGGGCTATACTCGCTGGTCGGGTCAGGCCGCGACATTTGCGGTGTAGGATGGTGATGGTGGCGGATTGTAGTTTAGGGGCGCGTCGACATCTAGGGTCCTTTGGCTCGCGGCGTAGGATGGTGATGGTGGCGGATTGTAGTTTAGGGGCGCGTCGACATCTAGGGTCATTTTGCGCCCAGCGGCGTAGGATGGGCCGGGCGTTGGCCGACTGTCTGCATTGCCGGAATGTTGCCGGTGCTGACTTACGGCGCGTCGGCGGCGATTTGCGGCGCGACGATGGCGACTTAAAGCGCATCGATAGTGACTTACAGCGCGTCGATAGTGACTTACAGCGCGTTGATAGTGACCTACGGCGTGTTGATGGTGACTTAAGACGCGTTGATAGTGACCTACGGCGCGTTGATAGTGACTTATAACGCGTCGCTAGTGACTTACAGCGCGTCGATAGTGACCTACGGCGCGTCGATAGTGACCTACGGCGCGTCGATAGTGACCTACGGCGCATCCATAGTGACCTACGGCGCGTCGATAGTGACCTACGGCGCGTCGATAGTGACTTACGGCGCTCGATGGTGACCTACGGCGCGTCGATGGTGACTTACGGCGCGTTGATAGTGACCTACGGCGCGTCGATAGTGACTTACGGCGCTTCGATGGTGACTTACGGCGCGTCGATGGTGACCTACGGCGCGTCGATAGTGACTTACAGCGCGTCGATAGTGACCTACGGCGCGTCGATAGTGACCTACGGCGCGTCGATAGTGACCTACGGCGCGTCGATAGTGACTTACGGCGCGTCGATAGTGACTTATAACGCGTCGATAGTGACTTATAACGCGTCGATGGTGACTTACGGCGCGTCGATAGCGGGGCCACGTGGCGCCCAGATTAGTGCTGAGCACAGACGCCGGTGAAGAGAACTTACCCTGTCGAACTTGAGAACTGTCAGCAATCAAGGCTACGATAATTCCGGAGAAGAGTGGGCCTTCACCAGCGACGAGCGAGGACGGCAACTGACGTCCCCAGAATAATTTTAAAACTTGGAATTATACCATCATGGTGAGCGAAAGATACCCACCTCGGATTCTGTTGTACTCTTAAAAAGTGGCTGTTGGAGAAGGCAGGAAATCCAAGCTGGGCAACGCGGTTAGATCCGCACCCACCGTGTGCTGGGCGACGAGGTTAGCCCTGCACGCACAGTTCGGCACCCTCCATTTTATTTGCTTACCGGTAAAAATATTATCGTTTAAGCAAAAGGCGGTCACCGTCAACACGCTCCGAGGAGTGGTGGTGGCTCCGCCCACACGTGGCGTGACGTCAGAGCCGGTGTGGACTATCTCGCTGACTGATAGCCGAAGCACTCACAAACACCACAAAACCACCACGCACAGCACACATTTCTCAGCAAAGCAACAGAACATTATCAGCCGTGCAATCATTGGCTCAGCGTGGGTAAAGCTTCTGGAATCGTTCGGTAGTGCCCTGGAATAGCAGGGAAATTGAACACGTTTCAGCAAAATCAGCTGTAAGTTATGGTGAGATGACAACTGTTGCCATTTGAGATGATAGCATTACTGTGCCTATGTCTTGCACGCTATGGGTGAATCAATGAATGGTGGAAAAGGCGGATTTGATGGTCGAGGAAACTGGCACCGCGCCTGCAATCCCACTTTGTGTGCTCGTAACGTCAACGTTACCAACATTTTACTGCGCTTTACATACCTTAAAACATGACAAATTTCTCAACGTGCATCGTCGAACATACCTCCAGAACAGGAGCGCGATTTTGTACCATTTTGAAGGGGCATGTGTCCCTCCAATATTTAATTACTTACGTCCAATGCTAAATCTTGGCCATCCAAATGAGCACAAAACTACCGGGCGCACTTCCCCGAACGGACACTTGCTGCAACAGCGAAAGCAAGACCCTCTAGTGCTTTGACTCGGCCATAATTAGTCTTGAAGGAGACTGGTTAACATCACGGCATCCGACACAAATTTCGCCGGCATTTTTCCATGATATTGAGGGCCAAAAGATACCTTCGTTTCGTTTTTATGAACGACGTACAGATATTTTAGGGACGTTCGAAAGCTTTTTGCCAAACTACATTCAACATAGGAAACATAAAAAGCGATGCGCAAAGTAGCCGGTACCTCACCGACGGACATACCAAAACCGTGATAAATTATTCGTGAAATGAGGTGGAAAATGCCACTTTCTGAACACTCAATCGACATCCTTGTCCAAGAAGTCCATCCTGCTCCAGGATGTGTGTTTATGAAGCCTTCGTGACTCCTTTCTAACAGTATTTCGCTTGTATGTACCATGTTAATGCTCCTAATAAGGAATAGTGATACACGAATATTTCGCAACGCAACTTCGAGTAAAGGAATTAACTATGATGTGATATAGCATACAGTACCAGTTTATAGTATAGGTAATTCTCTCCCTGTCCGAATATATAGCTCGTCCTAAATTATGAAGCTCAAAGCAAGTTACAAATGTAGAGTCGTAAGTATGTACACCATTGGCTAAAATTTGAGTCTGAAAGACATAAAAACATTTTAATTGACGCTAATCCCATGGCAGTTTTCGACATCCTTCTGTGCCAATCTCGACAGCTCACACCTAACGAAAAGCCATTCGTTTAACCCTGTAGCAAAAACCCTTTACATCCTGTTGCACAAGACTTGGCAATGATAAGAGTTCCATCAGTTCATCACAATCGCATTCACTAATACCTAGTCTCTACGATTTCCAACACCGCCACCCTAAACTACCACCCACCACACGAATAACAACTCAACAAAGGCAACAGCCGACAGGCGGCGACAGTCAGCAGCTGTTCTGGCAGCACGCTATCACTGAGATCACAGCCGTCGTGACGTCATCATGGCCGCAAACTGCGCATCTCACGTGATCACGCACCGCGCGGTCAAAGTCAAACGCCACCACGTGACACCACCATCGGCAGCTCGGGTCGGGTCAGGTCAGGTCAGGTCAGGTCAGGCCAGGTCAGCGAGGACATCTCATTACACGAGACATTGTGCTTCCCCTGGGACAGTCGTCCTGCCTCCAATTTGGTCTTGCATCCCAACCCCTCCGACCAGGCCACGACAGAGCACCGCGGCGGCGAAAGTTGTGCGAGGTCAAACGAAGTCAGCAGTGCAGCTTTCCCAGACACGAAGTCGCTCCATGTGACAGACGCGACCTGACGCCAATAGAGCTCGTCCGAGATCATCAGCTGCCATGCAAGGTCACTCGCCCTACAGGTCACCGGGTGCCGTCGGTGACACGAGGTCCCTCGCGGCCATACGAGGTCACCGGGTGTCGTCCGGTGACACGAGGTCACTCGCGGCCATACGAGGTCACCGGGTGTCGTCCGGTGACACGAGGTCACTCGCGCCATACGAGGTCACCGGGTGCCGTCCAGTGACACCAGGTCACGCGAGGTCGGACGGGGTCAACCAAGCCCCACGTCGAGGCACATCATGATGAGGAAGCCGGCGATGGCGGACCACGACGCCAGCTTGCCGTTGCCCCTGTAGGGAAAAAAAGTGACGCTCTGTATACATCGAGCGTGCGCGTTTGGTGGTGCCAATCGGCACAGCCGGCGGCTCCGCATTGGTGATGCCAGCCGACAGAGACGCCGGTCGGCACTGACGGCGCCAATTGGCATCACCTTTGGTGTCCCTGCATCGCCTGGGATACGTCCTGGGACACGACCTGGGACATGACCCGGGTTACGGCCCGGGAAACGGTCTGGGACACGGCCGAGAACATGGCCTGGGACAATGCCGAGGATATCGTCTGGGACACGGCCTTAGACGCGGCCTGGGACATATCCTGGGACACGACATGGGACACGGCCTGGGACATGCACTGGGACATACACTGGGACATGATCTGGAACATGACCTGGCATACACTCTGTGACAGGGCCTATGACACGGACTGGGATAGGGCCTAGAACACGGACTGCGGCACGACTGGGACATGACCTGGGAGATGACCTGGGACACGACCTGGAACATGACCTGGGACATGACCTGGGACACGGCCTGGAACATCGCCGGTCACCAACGACAAGGCCACGACAAGCTCACACTCAACACACACGATTCAACAATTATCCCACAGGCCATGACGTCTGTAAATCATCGCTTAACATCGTAGTGTAAAATGGAATCTATAAGCAAAACAAACGATGATTCCTCGCAAGCATGGGGCATGGGGGTCCGGTCACCAAAGTCGAGTCAAAATAATGAACATCAAAGAGCCAACTTGGAAAATTACCCCACAAATAACTGAGCTGATGATGGAACTGGAACTCGCAGACGATATACACGAAAGACGGTTGGTGAGGGGGGGGGGGGCAATTGAATTTGTGTGACATTTGCACCGCCTGGCATTTGAAGATTTATGAGGTGTTGTTGTTATTACAATGCTAAAAAGGCGACTTGGACCGAACGGGTCTACCATCAATGGGACATGTTGGAAGACGGAGCGGGGTTAATTTGCAAATTAACATTTAATGTGTGACATTTGCACCCGCCTGGCAATTATAGATAAGATTTATGAAGAGTAGACATTGTTAGTTATTAGGGTTTTAGTGAGGAAAAGTGGACATCAAAGGCAAAAAAGCAACAACGAACAACAACATCCCGTCCAGAAGGAGAACGCATCATTCTGAATGGCGCGCCTTTAGCTTTCCGACACAGCGATCACCATTAGCCACACAGACCCTTCCGAATAACGTCAGCCATGGCGGGCGAACTCAGCTTTGCGATAGGGCGACCACCATCAGTTACGCAGACAGACAGACCATTCCGTATAACGTCAGCCACGACAAGGGACTTTGGCACTGTTGGTGCAACACGCACTTGGTGGCGACAGACCTCTCAGTCTCACAATGTGCACCGTTTTGTGTCAGGGCCCTGAAATTAATGTCCTGCAGGTTGGAGCATTGAGGGTGGTGGTGGTGGTTCTTGGTTTTGCACGTCGACCGTTGAGTCATGTAGCGTCGCCAATCCCGCCGTTGGTCGCGGGCGAAGAGAAGCGACAGGTGAGACTCGAACCAAATCTTTCGACTGCGAGACGGGCAACTTACCCCGATCTGGCCCGGAGCGCATTGAGGCAAGACAAAAAATGTACAATACGAAAAAGGAATCGAAGATTCAATGCGTAAAAAGGAATCGAAGCATATTAACCCCCGGCGCTTGATGGAAGAACCGTTCAGTCAACGTCCCTCGTTGTCACTCGTGCCGCCTTTTGTGTACGTCGTCTACCAGTTCCAGTCGCATCATCAGCTCAGTTGTTTGTTGGGTAACGGTTGTATTCACTATTGCACTTGGATGCTATACGATATTTCAGATGCCAATTGAGGAAGTCAAGGCGGCTTCACGTCAGAACAGGCTGCTTATCAGGCGTCGGCTTCTACTGGTATTGATACATTGCGGGACACCATTTTACACATTTAGTAAACACCAACTGTCCATCTGTTTGCATCATAAGACACAATTTCGGAGCATCGACTTTGCGGGAATCCTTTCATCAATGATTTCAGCTGTTTACAACATTAATACAGTAATTTGGAGCAGATAAAGTCTGAACTTAAAATTAACGCTGCCATCATCTCATCCAAATGACGTCATAGCCTGGGCAATAGACCGAAGATTGGCTTGCTTCGTGGCAGTCTGAAGGGACTAGTTTTGGCTCCATCTACCTGAACCCATCTCTCTGAAACTCGCTCTGAGATAGTGGTACTTAGCAGTTTAAACGCATGTCTTGGTTCCGCAGCATGGTTAACTTTAACATTATCATGAACTGGCTGTGTTTTTTTCTTTCATTGGCCAAGACTTCACAAGGAATATTTTTATACATGTTGATGAACTGCTTGCATACGGTATGTGATACGTTCAAAACTGCTCTATTATCTACGACTTCATGTTTAACACGTGATGTCATATTAACAAGAAACAATCTATAACACAAAAAACACAGATGCCCTATGAAATGTACAGTACAGCATCAACAGAGCAGCTTCCAAGCATCATTATGCACCCCGATATACCAAATGTCTCGTGTACGTTTGTGACAAGGTCACCAAATACATCAATTGGCCATATAAAGGAACCAGATAGTCAAATAAAGGAACTTCCACACTTCGCAATCTGGCAAGCTGTGAGAAGCACTGTCACCACCATCGGGACAAATAAGACAAACATAGAGAACACATTAAATGGCAGCATACATGAAACTCATTACATTGAATTCCGAAGCTACAAACGAGGTCAGAACAGTCGGGGAATCAGTGTGGATAAGACGTGGCTTAAGGGAGGGTATAATCCCGCTCTTGGCGACAAGATTTGCATGCGAAAGATGTAGAAATTCTGGGGAATTCCCCATTCTCCGTCGTCACATATATCCCTTTTCGGCCAGATGTGTGTGGGCAGGTCAGAACAGGTCAGCAGGCCGCCAGCCCGCCAAAGTCTGATTGGCCAATGGGTGGGGCAGGTCAGAACAGGTCAGAACAGGTCAGAACAGGTCAGCAGGACCGCCAGTCCCGCCCAAAGTCAGACGTCGGCCAGTGCCGGTGGCAGCCAGGTCAGAACAGGTCAGCAGGACCGCCAGTCCCGCCCAAAGTCAGTCGTCGGCCAGTGCCGGTGGCAGGCAGGTCAGAACAGGTCAGGACAGGTCAGCAGGACCGCCAGTCCCGCCCAAAGTCAGACGTCGGCCAGTGCCGGTGGCAGGCAGGTCAGAACAGGTCAGGACAGGTCAGCAGAACCGCCAGTCCCACCCAAAGTCAGACGTCGGCCAGTGCCGGTGGCAGGCAGGTCAGAACGGGTCAGAACAGGTCGGCGGCACCACCAGGCCCCGCCCAGAGCCAGACATCGGCAAGCGCTGGTGGTGTGCGGGTAAGAACAGGTCGGCGGGCCCACCAGTCCCCGCCCGAAGCCAGACGAGTGTGTGCGGAGGTGACAAGTGTTCGGCCGTCGACGGCGCGGGCCGGCCCAGCTGTGGCGCGAGGGGGCGGGGGGGGGGGGGGGGGGAAGGGGGTGCGGCAATAATCCCCGACCAGAACACACCACTCATCGTCCGACAGAGGGCAATGACCCACCGCTGTAGAGCGCCGCCGCCAACGGACACGCTGGGGCGGACGTGATTCGATTTTTTTCAGTGGCAGCATCTCGTTCGGCAAAAAACAGACAATCAAACGCTGCAAGTTGGCTGGTCCCTGAGTCTTCACCATCTTCACCATGAGTCGGGAAAAGTTTGAGGAACTACGCCATCGCTTCGTTCGGTTTCAAGACGGACTGGGTCCTATTGCCGTGATCTGGTAGAAAATAACTGATGGCAATGTAGGCATTAAATGCTTCCTCGTGGACATTGATTTTACGACACATCGACCGCTGAGTCATGTAGCGTCGCCAATCTCTCACGCCGATTGGTTGCGGGCGAAGAGTAGCGACAGGTGAGACTCGAACCCACAATATTTCGATTGTGAGTCGGGCAACTCACACCTAGACTACTCCTCCCCTTAAATGCTTCCTCATGTTCATACAATGTCCACAAGCCTAAGCCTGATCAATCAGCTTAGGATGTGGGCTAGGCACCTACAGAACAAAAATCACGAGGGCACCGAGGAAAGCACAGAAAAGGACAGCAAACAAAGAAACAGCGAACACACTACACACAGACCATGAGCTCACTCGCTGCAATATCACATGCAAATGACCAGCTGTTCACTGGGAACCGACTACACTGGTCGTCTCGCCGTTATTTCAGAAATATAGGTCAATACTTTCGAAATGCATAACTAACTGATGCTTGAATGAATTGAGAGGACAGCCTAGAACATCCAGCGGCAGCATGTTCCACGACCCAACTACTCTGGTGCTAATGTGACGTTGCTTTTTGTTTGTTGTACCTTTTGGACTGTATTATGAAACGTTCGACGTTATAATTTCTACTGGCTTTAAAACACCTATTACTTACGTTTGCTAGACCGCCGAATCATTTCCTGGGCCACAATCAGATCGCTGCCGACTTCTCGGCCCTTTATCGACAATAAATAAACATCACAGAGCCTTCGTGGATAGCGGAAGCGTTTGAAACCTGAAGTCATTAGAGTAGCCCTTTTCTGTACCCCTCCGATTTAATGTCGGTCTTGCATAACACGTGGACAAGTTTCTACACATTATTATAAATGTGGTCTGACATATGAACAGTACAATTTGTGTATGATGTCCTCGATTTGATACATTACACTTCTGTTGATCATTCCTGTCGTCACCACAGCATATTTACGTGCGGCGGTACACTGTGCTGAGAAAGCTCCTGCTATCATCCCAAGGTTCTTTATATTCTTCAGGAAGTTTGAACATTATTTAACTCAGAAATTTATCGACACTACCGCCCTCTTTATCATAATCTCCTCACAACAATGACCCCGCATTAAGGGTTGCTATGCCAACAACCGCTCACGACACCAACACCAAAACTGCACGCCCAGCCTAGGTGCCACCCGTAGAACATTACGTGCAACATATCTACCCACTCTACCCTCCATTAATATCCTACCTACCAACTACCCATCTACCGCACCAGCAGTCAAGTTTGTAAAACATGGACAGTACCGCGTTGTGTATAATTGGGCTCACAAATAGCTTGGCGGTCAGACTGGGCGCCCTGACACCTGGCTGTCCAGCATATGCATATGTGTAGTGAAAATCAGTACACCTATGCAGGATATTCAGGTGTCGGGACGTTCAATCCGACTGCCAAGCTATTTGTGACGATTGATTGATTATTTGGGTTTAAGGGCGCGCCGACTACTAGGTCATTTAGCGCCCATCTATTTATGACGCCAATGGTACCTAGATGTAGTAGTTAACGACATACATATGCAGGACATTCATGTGCCAGGATGCTCAGCCCGACTACCGAGCTATTTGTGACGCAAATAGTACCTATATGTGGTAGCAAACCGTATACCTCAGTAGGATATCCAGGTGCCAAGACGCTCAGCCTGGCTGCCACAGTGACCTAAAATTACTTCACCATTAACTGTGTGGATGAAGAAAGAAGTTGCTTGGGAATAGTGAAAGATTGGAAGAAAATAAAGGATCGCCACTTAAGGATTAAAAAATTGGAATGCCTTTCACTTCAGTCACATGCATTTTACATTTATTAGCAGTCATGTGTATAATGACTGCCCACACATGTAGCAAATGGTAAAAACCTAAGACAAGGATGAAATAGCACAATTCCATTAACGGTGAATTTCCAGGCCACATGGTCAATTATTTTACACTGGACTGCCAAGCTATTTGTGACGCCAACGGTACAACACCACGTGTTGGCTAGCGCGCCAGCCGGCCACGCAGTACGACCAACAACTGACCGCGTCTGCGCCTCGGGCACTATGTCGTCGAACACGACGTAGATCATGGCGCCGGCGGCGAAGCTCAGGGCGTAAGGCAGCAGCGGCTCGGCGAGCGATACGGCCAGCGCTCCCAGCAGGCCCGCCACCGGCTCCACCATCCCACTGAGCTGGCCGTACCTGGCGGGTCAGGTCAGGTCAGGTCAGGTCAGGCAAGGTCACAGGCTCCACCATCCCACTGAGCTGGCCGTACCTGGCGGGTCAGGTCAGGTCAGGTCAGGTCAGGCAAGGTCACAGGTGCCACCATCCCACTGAGCTGGCCGTACCTGCCGGGTCAGGTAAGGTCAGGTCAGGCAAGGTCACAGGCTCCACCATCCCACTGAGCTGGCCGTACCTGACGGGTCAGGTCAGGTCAGGTCAGGCAAGGTCACAGGCTCCAACATCCCACTGAGCTGGCCGTACCTGCCGGGTCAGGTCAGGTCAGGTCAGGTCAGGTCAGGCAAGGTCACAGCCCAATCCCACTGAGCTGGCCATACCTGACGTCAGATAGTCAGGTCAGGCAAGGTCACAGGTGCCACCATCCCACTGAGCTGGCCGTACCTGCCGGGTCAGGTCAGGTCAGGTCAGGTCAGGCAAGGTCACAGGTGCCACCATCCCACTGAGCTGGCCGTACCTGCCGGGTCAGATAAGGTCAGGTCAGGCAAGGTCACAGGTGCCACCATCCCACTGAGCTGGCCGTACCTGTCGTGTCAGGTCAGGTCAGGCAGGTACTGTAGGTATACTCAGGCAAGGTCACAGGCGCCATCATCCAACTGAGTTGGCCTTGTTTGTATATATATATATATATATATATATATATATATATATATATATATATATATATATATATATATATATATATAAGTATGCCTGTAATACTGATTATGCATGCAGTAATACAATAAGACAATAAGAGAAAGTGCAATGTGAAGCAATTCAATGTGGGTATCATCACAGGCATTGTATTTGGCCTGGCGCCGGTGGGGCCGGACAGGGAAGGTGAAGGCAGCTGACAGGGATAACTCAGAAATCAGCAGGCGGCATCCTAGAGGGTGTGGTATGGGTGGCAGTGGAGGTGGAGACTCACCAGCAAGCCTGCATGTCTTGCTTAACTAGAAAGCTTCAATACTCGTGCATGCAATGATAAATTATTCGTGAAATAGGGTGGAATATGCCACTTTCTGAACGCTCAATCGACATCCTTTTCCAGGGAGTATCGGCATCGTACTCCTTAGAACCTACACCATCAGCTCGAATTCGAGTCTGAGGCATCGAAAGCATTTTAAATCACACTAATTCCATAGTAAATTTGGACATCCTACTGCGCTCGTCTCGACATCTCACACCTAACGAAAAACCATTAGTTTAACCCTGCGTGCGCGTCATGTGAGACGGGGTCCGGCCACTGATCCTATAACCCCCGACCCAGCTTCACGTGACCGACACGAGTCGCGCGGGGGGCTGGGGCTGGGGTTGGGGGTGGGGGTGGGGTGGGGGTGGGGGGGGTGGGGTGGGGGGGGGTGGGGGTTGGACTCACCAGAAGGCCTGTGCGCCGGACATGCCGGCGGCCCGCAGCGGCAGGCTGACCGCCAGCCCCTCGGGGAAGTTCTGGATGCCGATGCCGAGCGCCAGGTTCCTGGCCGAGCGTTAAATCAGAGCGTTATATCAGACATTGGACAAATCTACTGGCCGACGACAGGCGACCGTGACGTCAGAGCGTTCTCAGTCAAACGTTGGACAAACCTACTGGCCGGCGACAGGCGACCGTGACGTCAGAGCGTTCTATCAGACATTGGACAAACCTACTGGCCGAAGACAGGCGACCGTGACGTCAGAGCGTTCTCAGTCAGACGTTGGACAAACCTACTGGCCGACGACAGCCGACCATGACGTCAGAGCGTTCTCAGTCAAACGTTGGACAAACCTACTGGCCGACGACAGGCGACCGTGACGTCAGAGCGTTCTATCAGACATTGGACAAACATACTGGCCGACGACAGGCGACCATGACGTCAGAGCGTTCTAGTCAGACGTTGGACAAACCTACTGGCCGCGACAGCGACCGTGACGTCAGAGCGTTCTCAGTCAAACGTTGGACAAACCTACTGGCCGCGACAGCGACCGTGACGTCAGAGCGTTCTAAGTTAAACGTTGGACAAACCTACTGGCCGACGACAGCCGACCATGACGTCAGAGCGTTCTCAGTCAAACGTTGGACAAACCTACTGGCCGACGACAGCCGACCATGACGTCAGAGCGTTCTCAGTCAAACGTTGGACAAACCTACTGGCCGACGACAGCCGACCATGACGTCAGAGCGTTCTCAGTCAAACGTTGGACAAACCTACTGGCCGACGACAGCGACCATGACGTAGAGCTATCAGACGTTGGACCTACTGGCCGGCGACAGGCGACCGTGACGTAGAGCGTTCTATCAGACATTGGACAAACCTACTGGCCGAGACAGGCGACGACTGACGTAGGTTTTAACGTTGGACAACTACTGGCGCGAAGGACTGCGTGAGCGTTTAGTACGTTGGAAACCTACTGGCGCGACAGCGACCATGACGTCAGAGCGTTCTCAGTCAAACGTTGGACAAACCTACTGGCCGACGACAGCCGACCATGACGTCAGGCGTCTCAGTAGACATTGGACAAACCACTGGCCGCGACAGCGACCAGACGTCAGAGCGTCTCAGTCAGACATTGGACAAATCTACTGGCCGACGACAGGCGACCATGACGTCAGAGCGTTCTATCAGACATTGGACAAACCTACTGGCCGACGACAGGCGACCGTGACGTCAGAGCGTTCTAAGTCAAACGTTGGACAAACCTACTGGCCGACGACAGCCGACCATGACGTCAGAGCGTTCTCAGTCAAACGTTGGACAAACCTACTGGCCGACGACAGCCGACCATGACGTCAGAGCGTTCTCAGTCAGACATTGGACAAACCTACTGGCCGACGACAGCCGACCATGACGTCAGAGCGTTCTCAGTCAGACGTTGGACAAACCTACTGGCCGACGACAGCCGACCATGACGTCAGAGCGTTCTCAGTCAAACGTTGGACAAATCTACTGGCCGAAGACAAGCGACCGTGACGTCAGAGCGTTCTCAGTCAAACGTTGGACAAACCTACTGGCCGACGACAGCCGACCATGACGTCAGAGCGTTCTCAGCCAGACATTGTACAAATCTAACGCCACAACTCAGACACACATCTGACCAAACCTGGTCACACAGATCGCTCTCGGGGCGGGGACGGCCGAGTGGTTAAGATGTTGGGCTCTGGGTACCAAGGATCCTGGGTTCGACACTAGCGCCGCTCGGAACATTTCCCAATCCCGAGGCCCACCGGCGAAACAGTGTGGGCGGCGCCATTAGCCGTGAATGTGCAGAAAGTGCGTCGTGAACCACCCAATGAACAATAAACAATAAACAGATCGCTCTCAGTCATACAGTGGACAAACTACTGGTCGACAAGTGACCGTGGCGTCAGGTCGCTCTCAGTCAGACATTGGACAAACATAACGCCACACATGGGGCAAATTGCCGCCCCGGTAGCTCAGTTGGTTAGAACGCTGGCCTGCACTGGTCTCCCCTGTCTTGGCAACACAGGGTTCGAGTCGCTTCGGGCGCTCGCATTTAGCCCCCGGGCCGGGAGTGTCAGTTGGCAGCTGGCCCGATAAGGCCGGGGACGAGCTACCGGGCGGCCGTGTCGGTGCATTGGCGGCACGTTAAACTTTCGGTCTAAATTCTGCCGTTGAACTGGAGTTCATGGATCGGGTGGTGGGGCCAGGGTTCACGCAACAAGCTCTGCTTAGCAATAGAACCCTGGTTCCTCAAGCCACCCAAACAACAACTCGGATTACTTTTTTTTTAATCAGACACACATCTGACCAAACCCAGTCACACATGGGATCAAACTCAGTGACATACCGGATCAAACTCAGTGACATACCGGACCAAACTCAGTGACATACGGGATCAAACTCAGTGACATACCGGATCAAACTCAGTGACATACCGGATCAAACTCAGTGACATACCGGATCAAACTCAGTGACATACAGGACCAAACCCAGTCACACATGGGATCAAACTCAGTGACATACCGGATCAAACTCAGTGACATACAGGACCAAACCCAGTCACACATGGGATCAAACTCAGTGACATACCGGATCAAACTCAGTGACATACAGGACCAAACCCAACCATACGTGGGAGCACTCAAGGACATATTAGATCAAACCTAGCCGCACATCAGATTAAACTCAGCGAAACACCGGATCAGACTCAATCAGCAAGACAAAACTCAGCCACACAGCGGACTACACCCAGTTACACATCAGAGTAAGCTCGGGCAGACATCACCAAACTCAGTTGCCCATCGAGTTAAAGTCGGTGACATGCTGGCTAAAGCCACGTTACTGACCACATCATCCCTAATTTATAATTTAGACAGGAAGAGACAACTGGCAGGAATGATAAATCCTCTGACTCTACTCGACCGCAGCAACGCTCGCTTCGGCACAGCAAAACTGACCGGTTTTTAAAGCAAACAAAGGAGCATTAAAAATAAAATGCAGCTACGGACTATGTGAATACAAACATCCAGAGCTTAGGATCATAGCCACATACATTTCCTTTCCTCATAGACACCAAACTTGTGAAATTCTTGACCCATCTCGATATGCTTATTTGGGTTGGACCTCTGGGCGCGAATGATCAACCCTGGTCGATGCGCCCTAAAGCCCAAATAACTAACTAACTGGGTTGGACCTCCTCACAATTTACGTCCAGAAGACGCACGTGTCAGCATTTTCAGTCTGGACGAGGCCCATGCACTGGGTGATAAGGCGACTCGACAAACACGCCACCTGATAGGACCAGGTTGCAGGTGACTCACCTGGCCTTCTCGAATGTGGCGCCGGGCGACTTGCCCACGGCGGCAAAACCAACACCGACGGCAGGCTGGAAAAGTGTCAGACGCGGGAGCTGTCCGTGTACCGACGGAGGCCCTCTGGGGGACGCAGGTGTCCGTCACACAGAGGCTGTCACAGACGCAGGAGCTGACATCCGTCACATGTCAACACCGACGGCCAGGCCCTCTGGGGATGAGATGCCGAGGCTGTCACAGACGCAGGAGCTGATCCGTCTGTCAACACCGACGGCCAGGCCCTCTGGGGATGCAGATGCCGTCACACAGAGGCTGTCACAGACACAGGAGCTGACATCCGTCACATGTCAACACCGACGGCCAGGCCCTTTTGGGACGCAGATGCCAGTACACAGGCTGTCACAGACGCAGGAGCTGACATCCGTCACATGTCAACACGACGGCGGGCCTCTGGGGATGCAGGTGTCCGTACACAGAGGCTGTCACAGACGCAGGAGCTGACATCCGTCACGTCAACACCGACGGCCAGGCCCTCTGGGACGCAGATGCCAGTTACACAGGCTGTCACAGACGCAGGAGCTGACATCCGTCACACGTCAACACCGACGGCCAGGCCCTCTGGGGACGCAGGTGTCCGTCACACAGAGGCTGTCACAGACGCAGGAGCTGACATCCGTCACATGTCAACACCGACGGCCAGGCCCTCTGGGACGCAGGTGTCCGTCACACAGAGGCTGTCACAGACACAGGAGCTGACATCCGTCACACGTCAACACCGACGGCCAGGCCCTCTGGGACGCAGGTGTCCGTCACACATAGGCTGTCACAGACGCAGGAGCTGACATCCGTCACATGTCAACACCGACGGCCAGGCCCTCTGGGACGCAGGTGCCAGTTACACAGGCTGTCACAGACGCAGGAGCTGACATCCGTCAAGGAGAAGTTATTAACATACTGTTAGGTAAGTGCATAATGGATTTATTCACATACAGACAAAACACACGCGCACACAGGTACCCATTATCACATTTCATACGAGGCAGGCGCGACGTCAAGTAAAATACACCAACACCAAAAACAAACATCAACTTCAGCAATCTCCAGCCATGTCCAAAGATGACTACATATGTCCAGTAAGCTGACATTGACTGGGCTTTTTGCCGAGCATCATTAACTTGGAGGAAGTGGAGTACAATGCCTGCCATCTATGCATCTAGCAATTGACCAATGAATGGACCGGTGGTGGTTGTGACTTTAAGACGTACTCAGCAGCTGAGGCCTATGGCATTGTTCGCCTCTGATCCTGACAGGAATAGCAGGCACCGCGAGGAGTCGAACCCCGTGCCTCTGGCATGTCAGGCGACCAGTTTAACCACTGAGCTACCGACTGTCCATGGACGAGTGGATCGGGCTGATTCAAGCGGTGATCAATAGCCCGCACCATGCACGTTCGGTGGCCGACAAATTTTACTTTGGGACCATTAACAGCCATCCCGACGCGACTCCCCGGGAATGTTGTGCACCGTGACAGCGACGGCAGAGCGGCGTGCCCAACACTCCGGCACGACTCACCGGGAATGTTGTGCACCATGACAGCGACGGCGGCAGAGCGGCGTGCCCAACACTCCGGCACGACTCACCGGGAATGTTGTGCACCGTGACAGCGACGACGGCAGAGTGGCGTGCCCAACACTCCAGCACGACTCACCGGGAATGTTGTGCACCGTGACAGCGACAGCGAGCAGGGTGCACACTCTGGCAAGACTTACCGGGAATGTTGTGCACCATGACAGCAACGACGGTGGCAGAGTGGCGTGCCCAACACTCCGGCAAGACTCACCGGGAATGTTGTGCACCGTGACGGCGACGATGAGCAGCATGATGCGCCGCCACTGGCCGTCATCGCGGCCGCCAGGGTCGTCGTCGCGGTCCATCTCACCGCCGTCACCGTTGGCGGCCGAAACTGCGCGACGCTGGCGCACGCCATCTGTCGGGTAAACCAGAAACCATAGTTTCAAACCTGGCCACCAGATTGAAGCATGAAGGACACAACCCACATGCGGAGAGACTGCAATAATGCAGGGGAGGAAGATGGCAGACGAACCGTCGTGAAAAGGTATATTTTGACATACTTTCATGGAAATAGAAGTCACTTGGCTGTTTACCAAAGTCGTTTTTCGTGATCGTTCACGGTAGTTACGTCAGTATTTTAAATCTGGGTAATTAACCCGGTGACGTGGCAATCCTCCTTGAACACGAGTGATTGAGTCAATAAGACCAATGAAGTCAACACCACAACCTACAACACAAGGCAAACAATATACGTGGGTGGAGAACGTGACATTTCAAGTATGGCCACGACCACACCAACTTCGAAGTCGGTGTAGCATTGCCACACAAAGTACCTGTGACACTGTGGCAGCCTGTATTTTTAAAGGCTGTTCAAAACAATTACACCAGTTAAAATGCTGAATTTGGAACGTTCAATAAGATAACAAATAAACGACAGTCACGCACTGCTAAAGTAATGTTATTTTTCGTTTGGTGAAGAACAACCTCGGACTCTTTTACGACGCACTGCTGCTAGATCATATGGCTAGATAAGGCTACTGCTAGATATGGCTGCTGCTAGATCATATGACGTCGTCAACCTCTCACGCCAATTGGTCGGGGGAGGACTCGGGAATCCCGTGGTTGCAGGATCTGAACCCACGATCTCAAGGTTGGGCGCTACATAACCAGTAGCAGTTGATGCGCCCTTAAGCCCAAATAATCAATCAATCAATCACGATCTCAAGGTCACGAGCCTAACATCCTACCGATCCTACCGAGCCATTCAACTGACTGAGTTGCCGCAGCGCACTCTCCGCTCGGTGTGAGATGTCGAAAAGATCGCACATGATGTTGAAATTCGCAACTGAAACAATTTCCTTAAAATATCGTCTATGTCCTTCAGGGAAAATTTTGAGCAAATAGCACACTCATAAATGCAGGCTTTTGGTTTATTTTTGGAGACACCTAACTAGGATACACATATTAATTAAACTATAAGAATACCATACTATGAACAACTACTGTGGTATAATTGACGACATAATAGGTAGCCATGCACGTATAATTGTGCATCAATATGTTTGTGCACTACAGTCCGAAATGGTAATTCATACACGAAACACTGTTCCAAACGAGCCATGGACCTTTCGCAAGCACAAACCAAGAAGCACCATGTAAATATTTATTTGGGAAGTATTTATATTCATTGTGCTGGTGGTATATTAAAAGTGGTAAATTCTACCATATCTCACGAATAATTTATCACTGCAGCATATATATTAAACCTTTTGACACCACCTACGATACTAATACTACACTTAGAATAAAAAAACTTGAACATCACCACATAGCTACCGAGAAAATTCTGCATTTTCGCATACACGAGCCGGACAAAGCCGGACCACATGGACGCAACACAACCGGAGCAGTCGAAGTGCCACACAACCCACATAACCAGGAGCCGGACCACATGGACGCAACACAACCGGAGCAGTCGAAGTGCCCCAAAGCCCACATAACCAGGAGCCAGACCACTGGGCTAAGAGCCAGACCACTGGGCTAAGAGCCAGACCACTGGGCTAAGAGCCAGACCACTGGGCTAAGAGCCAGACCACTTACCTCACACTAGCGCCGCTCGGGACATTTCCCAATCCCGCGGCCCACCGGCGAACCAAGGGGGGGGGGGGCGCCATTAGCCGTGAATGTGCATCAAGTGCGTCATGAACCACCCAACAAACGAACAATCCACTGACCTCAGAGCCGGACCACTGACCTGCTGGTGTCGACAGTCCGTACAGGGTCGGCTCGTCGCCGCGGACGCTGTAGGTGCGCCCTCGGGCTGCGTTCGGGCCAGTCGGCATCGACATACCTGCCGCCAAAATAATCTAACGAGGTAGGGCCTGTGAAATTCAGTGGATGGAATTGTACTATTTCATCCTTGTCGTAGGTTTTTACGAGTTTGCCACATGATGTATGGGCCGACTGCAAATACTGTAAAATGCATCTGACTGAAGTGATAGTAATTCTTTTTAAGCCTTAAGTGCCTTATTTTCTTCCAATTTTCACTATTCCGAAGGGCAACTTCTTTTATCTCACACAATATACTGGTGAGGTAGGGTTTAGTAGAACAGGGGTGCATGGTACGACAAGCCTGTCGCCGGCATATACTGGTGGGTAGGGCGTAGTGGAACAGGGGTGCATGGTACTGACAAGCCTGTCGCCGGCATATACTGGTGGGTAGGGCGTAGTGGAACAGGGGTGCATGGTACTGACAAGCCTGTCGCCGGCATATACTGGTGGGTAGGGCGTAGTGGAACAGGGGTGCATGGTACTGACAAGCCTGTGGCCGGCATATACTGGTGGGTAGGGCGTAGTGGAACAGGGGTGCATGGTACTGACAAGCCTGTCGCCGGCATATACTGGTGGGTAGGGCGTAGTGGAACAGGGGTGCATGGTACTGACAAGCCTGTCGCCGGCATATACTGGTGGGTAGGGCGTAGTGGAACAGGGGTGCATGGTACTGACAAGCCTGTCGCCGGCATATACTGGTGGGTAGGGCGTAGTGGAACAGGGGTGCATGGTACTGACAAGCCTGTGGCCGGCATATACTGGTGGGTAGGGCGTAGTGGAACAGGGGTGCATGGTACTGACAAGCCTGTGGCCGGCATATACTGGTGGGTAGGGCGTAGTGGAACAGGGGTGCATGGTACTGACAAGCCTGTCGCCGGCATATACTGGTGGGTAGGGCGTAGTGGAACAGGGGTGCATGGTACTGACAAGCCTGTCGCCGGCATAGACTGGTGGGTAGGGTGAAGTGGGTAAGAGACGCACAGTACCGACAGACCGACCATCGACACGTAATGGTGAGCAGCAGATAGTGGGTTGGTGAGGGGCAGGGATGGCCGAGTGGCGAAGGTGTTGAGCTCTGGATGCAAAGGTACCGAGTTCAACACTCGCACCATTCGGGGCATTTCCCAATCCCGCGGTCCACCGGCGAAACAGCGTGGGCGGCGCTATTAGCCGTGAATGTGCGTAAGGTGCGTCGTGAACCAGCCCATAAACAAACAATGGTAGTAGGTTCAGGGGTAATGCAATCATCTTCACCGAAATTGACCCCAAATTACCCTCTCCAAACCAAGAATCCCGCACTACAAACCCAGCCTTGGTTGTTGGTTGGTTATTGGTTTTACGACACATCCACTGTTGAGTCATGCATCGTCGCCAATCGCTCACGCCGATTGGTCGCGGGCGAAGAGTAGCGAACAGGTGAGACTCGAACCCACAACCTTTCGATTGTGAGACGAGCAACCTACCCCTAGGCTACTCGTCCCCCAGCGTGGGCGGCGCTATTAGCCGTGATTGTGCATACAGTACGTCGTGAACCAGCCCACAAACAAACAATGGTAGTAGGTTCAGGGAGGTAACGCAATCATCCTCACCGAAATCGACCCCAAATCACCCTCTCCAAACCAAGAACCCCGCACTACAAACCCAGCCGCGCGCCGACGAATCCGCGCACGCCTCACCGAGCATGAGCGCCGACGCGTCGACGCCGAGGCGCGTCATCAGCACGTCGGCGGCGTGCACGAACAGCGCGCCGGCCAGGAAGCCGAGCGCGACGGGCGCGAACGCCAGCTGGCCGCGCTCGCCGTAGCGGCCCGACGCGGCGGCTGTCTGCAGCGCCGGCTCCAGCAGCGACCAGAACGAGGCGGCCGTCATCACGCCGGCCGCGAAGCCCAGGCTGGCGTCCAGCACGTGTCGCTGCCGGGGGCGGGTCGGGTCAGGTCAGGTCAGGTGAACACCAGACTGGCGTCCAGCACGTGTCGCTGCCGGGGGCGGGTCGGGTCAGGTCAGGTCAGGTGAACACCAGACTGGCGTCCAGCACGTGTCGCTGCCGGGGGCGGGTCGGGTCAGGTCAGGTCAGGTGAACCTCAGGCTGGCGTCTAGCACGTGTCGCTGCCGGGGGCGGGTCAGGTCAGGTCAGGTCAGGTCAGGTGAACACCAGACTGGCGTCCAGCACGTGTCGCTGCCGGGGGCGGGTCGGGCGGGTCGGGTCGGGTCAGGTGAGACTGGCGTCCAGGGGTCAGGTCAGGTGACAGGCTGGCGTCCAGCACGGTCGCGCAGGGGGACTGGCGTCCAGCACGTGTCGCTGCCGGGTCGGGTCAGGTCAGGTCAGGTGAACACTGGACTGGCGTCCAGCACGTGTCGCTGCCGGGTCAGGTCGGGTCGGGTCAGGTGAACACCAGACTGGCGTCCAGCACGTGTCGCTGCGGGGTCAGCTCGGGTCGGGTCGGGTCGGGTCAAGTGAATACCAGACTGGCGTCCGGTGAATGTGTCTGATGTCAAGTTGGGTCAGGTCAGGTGAACGCCAGACTGGCATCCAGCACATGTCGCTGCAGTCAGGTAAGGACAGGTCAAGTGAACGCCGAACTGGCATCCGGTACATGTCTGGGGTCAGGTCAGGTCAGGTCAGGTCAGATCAGGTCAGATCAGGTCAGCACCAGACTGGCGCGCAGAAAATGGTAGGTTGGTGTCCTGAGATAGGGAGCGCAGAGGCCGGTGACATGTCTGAGGCCAGGTCAGGTTAGATAATGTGAACACCAGACTGACGTCTGACACGTGTCCCTGCGGTCTGGTCAGATCAGATCAGATCAGGTGGACACCAGACTGGTATCCAGTGCATATATCTGAGAGTTATCTCTTTTGTTGCACTGCACAGCCCACTTGGTAGTGGCCCTTGGGCTCTCTTACGACGCATCCGACTGCTGGGTCACATGGCGTCGCCAACCCCTCACGCCGGTTGGTCGCGGGTAAACTTGGTAATCCCGCCGGTTGTGGGATTCGAACACACGATCTTATGATCAAGAACCCAACTCCCTGCCGACTTAGCCACCGCGGCCCCACGGCGCAGCCCAACGTTGACCAGCATCACACCAGGCGAGTCGTCCGAGTGGACAAATGCTCAGCCATATTAATAAAAAAAGAATCCAAAAAGGAGGAAAAAAAAATAAAAAAAAAAAAAAAAATAAGGGGGTAAAAAAAACGTGGTGTGCCACAGCAAACACAAGCAAATGCTGCACTGCATCTTTGGCAAATGGCAATCATGGGGCAGAGATGGCCAAGTGTTTAAGTTGTTGAGCTCTGGGCACCATAGGTGCCGAGTTCAACACTCGCGCCACTCGGGGCATTTTCCAATCCCGCAGCTCACCGGAGAAACAGTGTGGGCGGTGCCATTGGCCGTGCTCGTGCGCAAAGTGCGTCGTGAGCCACCCAATAAACAGGCAGACAACATCTGGCAATCCTGGCCGGGGCGAAACTCACGTGCGACGTGGACAGCACAAAGACGAGGGCGGCTCCTGCGGCGGTTACCCCCCAGGTGAACAGCGTGCCAAGCAGGGTCTGGCCGAGCGGAGAAAGGCTGGCCAACATGGCGGCTCTGCAACAGCACAGACATTGCGGTTCAGCGGCGCATCAACTGCAGCGGTCATGCAGCGGAGTCACACTGCACACATGGTCGTCAGTGCTGAAGGCAGACGTGTGCTCTGTGACTGTGCCATAATGACGATGCAATGATGGAATGATGATGGTGATGAAATGATGATGATGATGATGATGATGACGATGATGAAATGTTGATGATGAAATGACAAATGATGATATTCCTTCATGCAGATCCAATGACAAAAACTGGGTACATTCAGCATTAATTCAATATTCAACCTGATTACCAGAAAATATGTTTGCATCCCCACACCTGAGTACAACATAATTAAAAAGCACAATCATGCTTACCTGTGCTACTACTACATATTAGGTGGGTCTACCAATTCACCAGAGCCACTTATATAAGGAGCATAGATAAACCATTCAGATATCCCTATCATGTTCACAAGGAACAGCTTCTGCCAAAGTATTTCTGGAGGGGGAGATGAGCAGAAAGTGTGCAACCAGAACCTGATTTTGTCCAGTGTAAAGTCACACACTTAATGGCGACCAAAAGAAACAGTTAGAGATGGAAGTGCCCTACTTTGGCTATTCTTCCTTGAAGCTAACATAACATTATATCATAGACAGGATAAAAGTAACTTAATAAGTGAAGTTATTTTCAATGTCATTATTCAAGGTTTGGTAAATTTCTGGAACTGCTTACTTGATGTTAAACTGTCCAGCAACTTACAATAATCTTTGCATTGAAGATCAATTTTTACAAGGATACAAGCAGCATATTCGCATACATTCTTATTTCTTGTGGTTCAAACAACAAACAACTAGCCAGCCTGGTGGGTATTAGGACATCCAACATCTATATGACTTAGGCAAGCTTGTTTGTTTGTTTGTTTATTGGTTGGTTCACGACACACTTTATGCACATTCACAGCTAATGGTGCCACCCACACTGTTTCGCCAGTTGGCTGCGGGATTGGGAAATGTCCTGAGTGGCACTAGCGTCGAACCCGGGACCTTTTGCACCCATAGCCTGACACCTTAACCGCTTGGCCATCCCCACCCCATTTAGGCAAGCTTAGGCAATCAACCATCTGTAGGTCCAGTCTGTAGGGTATGGCAAACAGCACTACTAGGCTTACTAGCCAAGGAAAGAACCTGCACTGGGGAGATTGAATGTGTGCAACAAATGCAAAAAAATGATGTTAAAACATCAAGAGGCTTAAGGCAAACTCTGTTCTCCATAAACACATCTGTCACATCAAATGAATGCACACACATGATTCAAGTAGAAACAACCTCCCACACTTCCCACCCTGCAATTCCAAGCTGCATATACACTGGACTCAATTTGGCAGCAGGGTTTTTTCCATGGTACACCAATGTTGGAGCTATCAGCTGAGAGAAATGTGGCACACTGGCACTTTTGTGATTTACACCAATTGTGGTGATTTTCTTCTTCCTGTCATGTTTGAAGTTCTGTGCAAAGTGCCAGTGGATTATCAGCCCACCAGTGCCTGGTAGGTACCCATCCCTGCATCAATGGCCACACAGCTGGGTGCCTGCCCAGCACCAGCAAGATCTCATTGAAAGTGCCATGCATTGCAGTCTGGCTACCTCTGCCAGGCATGCAAAGGGGTTACGATTGATGAAGTTAAGTTAGATTTGGCTTTTGTTGCAATCCATACATTTTATGGCTTTAAATACAAATTTTGAATTTCTTTCTTCAGAAATAATTCAGGCTACACTAGCTTTGGCTGTGTCAGGTTATGCTAGGTTATTTAATTTGAAATTTTTGAAGAAAAAATATTGTTGCAAATAAAAAAAAATACATGGAAGGTTAGGCTAGGTTATGTAAGGATATCATAATTATTTCCTTCTTTAGTTCAAAAATTACTTTTATGCTATCTATATTACCAACTCCAAGCCCATTTTTCAATGTTATTTTTCCTCTCAAAGCATGCATTTGAGCATTTGCTCCTTCTGAAAGCAACATCTTCCACTGAAAAGCATGCATTTGCAGAGAAATGAGTTGTCACATTATGTTCAGCATATACATAAACATTGCATTCGAAAATAAATACCTGAAAAACCTGAAATTACAAAGTGTAAATTTACCAGTTGGACTAATGGTTGTAAGATTATTTGAATCCCACAACCAGCAGGATTACTGAGTCCACCCATGACCAATCAATGGAGAGGTTGGCAATGCAATGTGACCCAGCAGTTGGATGCATACAAAACGAATTAGGTAGGTACCTGCCTACCTAACTACCTAGGTAGGTAGGTAGGTACCTACCCTGACATGTTATGTAACAGCTGGAGATCATTGTGGGTTACAACAGGGACCCCTCTGGTTTGGTACCATGTGAATATCAAGGTGTCATTTTCCCTTTTTAATCTGAAAACATACCCTGAAAATGAGGATCGGGACTACATGGTTTGCTGGGATCTTAAGCTTTCGGTTACACACAAGCGTAGGTAGGTAGCCAACCTTGTGTCCACCTCGGAAGTTAGTGTCAGCCTATTTAATGGAGCACAACTTGTTCGTATACAACAAAATGCGAGATAATAAAGACGTTCTTTTATAAGGCAAAAACGTGATACATGAGTTCAAATTAACATCACTGGTAGAAATACATTCGAAGTGAAACGAACAGGAATAACACACGGCGCTCTTTTCTTCCACCCAGGAATTAATTGTAGCAAATGCGGGAAATTACCAACACGCATCAGACTGCGATTTTGGCGCAAAAGCGACATAACAGGAGAGCAAAGTAAGCCAAACGTTTTGCACATCCACACGACAAGATACTTTAAGAGCCTTGCGAGATATAATTGTTTTGGACCACGGTATGTCCTGATGCAGCCTGATATTTCTATTTGGTGCTGACGGTTATAGTCTTGTTTTTATGAAAGTGGGTTCTGTTATTCTGGTACTGAAAAAAGAACAGCAAGATACCAACGTTCACTTGCTTGGTAGAAATCCGACAGATTGTGGTTCGGTTTACGTTTTAAAGTATATAGACTTAATAGGAGCCACAAGGGGCCATCCATATAAGTCTGTAGATAGATGATAGCATAAGCCTGTTAAAAAGACCCACCACAACCATCACTACATCCTAAAGAAACCATCCACCAACATCACACACACATGTAAATGCCAATCTCAATCTACCCAAGCTATCCAGCTATTCCAGTTTCATTGATCCCTTTTAACACATGTGATTGAATGCCTTACCAATAATTTTCAAACTGCATCTATGCATGCTTAAAGTTGTCTGTGCCATGCACACTTACTTAACATAAATGTCACCCATCCATCACTAATTAGTACTCAAACAAGATTTTCCTGTACAAAATGTGTGTGCACCCTATGTTTAAAAACATTCAATAAGGAACTTCCCACAACATGAGCAGGCAGCCTATTCCACTGATTAACAAACCTTTGACTGAAGACCTGTCATTGCTTAACTGTCCTACACTGCAACTTGTCTAAACTGAATTGATGACCCCTATGTGATACTCTAAACAAAAAAGGCATCTTTCATATTGACCTGACCTAACCATTGAGCAATTTTGTACATTTCAATAATTTCCCCTTTGTCTCCTGTATTTCAGTGAGTACATATCTTATGCCATAATCCTCTCTCCATATTCTAAGTTACCTATTCCACTGATGAGTCCAGTGGCTTTGTGCTGCATTCTTTCTAACATATCTAGGTATATTTTTTATTGGCAGGGGCCCCATGCTTGTACTGAATATTCCAAGTGGGGGTCATGCATATATGCCAAATATGTTTTTTCATGACTTCCTTGCTCATATATCCCAAATTCCTATTAATGAGTCCCAGCATTCTGAGTGCCATGTTCCTAGCATAGATACATTGCTTTTCTGCTTTAAGGTCTTTTGAAACTAACATACCTAGTCACTTCCTCTTCAATGACATCCAGTTCCCTCCCTTCCATTGTATATCTGAAAGTCTCACCTGCAGACTCCAGATGCATAGCCTTACACTTGTCATAGTTGATAGATATCTGCCATTGATCAGCCCACATTTTAGGCTCTTCAGATCTAGTTGAATATTACTAAATTAATCACTGCTGTTAACCACTCCTACCAGCTTGATGTCATCAGCAAATTTAAACACTTACTCAGCCCTACCTCAATGTTATTCACAAAGATGATATAGAGAAGTGACCCAAGAAGAGCCTTGAGGTACTCCACTCAGGACATCATTCCAATCAGATTTACATCTATTTGACACTACCCTTTGTTTCCTTCCCCTCAACCATGCTTCAATCCAACCTATAACTTTTCCACAATCACATATTGCTGTAGTTTATGAATTAGCTTTCTATGTGGAATTTTATAAAAAGCTTTGCTAAAGTCCAAGTATGCACCATCCATCCTGCTTTGATTGTCTCCTTTAGTAGCATACACAATGAACTTCAATAGGTTAGTTAAACAAGATGTTCAAGATCAAAGTCCATGTTGAGTATTCCTTAAAATGTTGTTACTATTAAGATTAATCTGAATGTTCTGTTTACCCAGATTTGCTAATACCTTGCACACTATGGAGGTCAAACTGACTAGCCTGATTTATTTATAAACAATAATGTAAAGTATTTATTTGTAAACAATCCCATTAGAAGTTTAACCTAGGTACTGTATGACAATCCCACTTGATGTGACCCTAAGCCCAAATAACCAACTAAAAAGTCTAACCTAACCTAACCTAACCTAGCATAACTTGGCCTGACATGTTTTTGAAGAGCACAGCATTTCAGTTTACAATACCATTTTTAATGATAAAGTGTTCATACAACTTGCATTGTTGATGATGGCAACTGCAATAATACCAAAGTCATTCCTTTTGAATGCAGTCCTGAACAGAAACAAAACTGGGAATATCAGTCTTAAATACTGGTTGGCATGATTTTTGTACTGGAATGCCTCCAAAAATAACTTGCCCTGGAAGAGAGCAGGTGAAATCCAGTGCATTCACCCCATTGATTTAAAAATTGAGTGTTGCACATTTTGGTATCCATGGATAAGTTTTACAGTTTACCTACATCTGTTATCTCCATGAGGCAAACAAAAGGGCCAGATTAGGTTCAAATTTTAATTTGGAACAATTCACCTTTTTAAACTTAAATGTTGCAATTTTTCTTTTTAAAGAATTTACAAATTAGGTTTTTTATGTTTCTTCATTTCATTTTCTTTAATGAATGAATTTTTGTTGTTTTATGGAAAGCTCAGTTAGGTTGTTTTGTGGTATCCTTTCTTTTGAACAATTTTTATACCATGTGACCCAATTCCAGGCTCTGCATGGTGTTATTTTGCCTGTCAACTAGAAAGTATGCATTTGCAGAGAAAGTGAGTGGTTACATCATGTTAACCACATTCATAGATGCTACATTTTAAAATGAAATTTCAAGGAATAAAAATTACCTTAAAGTGTATTTGTATAACTGTATGTAAGTTGTGAACATCACTTTGGCAAGTGGTTGTAAGAAATATGGACCCTTTTGCATATATTTGGTGTCCATGTGTGTATATTAATTTGCTCTGGGGTAGGTGAGGTGAAATGTCCTAATATTTGTCATCTTAGATAATATCCTACAGTATATGTTAGATAGATATAGATAGATAACACAGATAGATATGACCAATAATAACTGATGTAAGTGAAGAAATCAGAAGATGTTTTTCTAATGCTGATCACATGTGCTTAGATCAGTTCTTATTGTGGTTGATTTTGTTTCAGTAATATCGTGAATCATGTCGCTGGCCGATGAACTGCTGGCTGATTTGGAGGAGGACAATGCAGCAGATGAGCTGCCAGATGTTCCAGAAATGTTGCCAGCCATCCCAGAGGAGGCAATGGATGTGCAAGACACATCAACTGCAAATGGTTTGTGTGCTACAATGATGTCCTTGTGGTATCATGCTATTTTTTGTAAGACACAATAGTTTGATATGAATATACAGTGTGGTGGATTATCCAGTACATGCACAAGCTATGTTCTGAAATTTCCTGCTGCATGCACACTATGTCCTTAGATTCATTTGTGCTTACACTCTTCAGATAGTTCAAATAAATGCTTACACTCCAAAATGCTGGGTGATCATCAAATGCCACTAAGGCGATGTATTGTGATATAATATCATAGACCATCATGTGACAGCATGTAACTGAAACAGATATAATTTAACTGAATTTCACTGCACCTGAAATGTATATGCACATCTATTTACTAATGTTATATTTGTGACATATGCTACCAAATCACTAACAAGATTGAGATAATGCATCCCAAAGCATCTGGCAGCCAAGTATTTACAACTTCATATCGATATTCATGTAGCCTTTGCCCATGGCAAGAGTTGCAAAGTATTAGCTCAGATTGTAATGCATTTTAGTGAAATGGTGGGCGGTAGCCGGGCTCGTGAGAAGTGTCCGTGCCTGGTACTGAGCCGGTGGCCTGAGGCCGTGGGTGCAGATCATCGTCATTATCATCATCATCATCATCATCATCATAATCATCATCATCATCGGGGGGATGCCGAGTGGTTAAGGTACCTCATAGTCCGACGGCTATGGGTACCAAAGGCCCGGGCTTAACCAATTAAGCATTTTTCTTTCCTTTTCCCGCGGCCCACAGTTTTTTTCGTGAATGTGCATAAAGTGTGTGTGATCATAAACCAATAAACAAACATCATCATTAGCATCATCATCATTATCATCATCATCATGACGTGTATTGTGATCAGATGGGTCGGACGCGTCGGTGCACTCGCTGCTGAAGCTGGCCAACTCTGCGCGGCTGCGCGAACTGATGCAGTCGGTGGAGGCGTTCTTCAGCACCGAGCGGCACGCCGAGGAGCGGGTGGGGCCCGTCGAGGCCGACCCCGAGTACCAGCTGATCGTGCGCGTCAACATGATGGCCGCCGAGTTCGACACGGAGATCGGTGAGGAGACCGGAGGCGCGCTGAGGTGGTGGTAGAGATAGGATGGAGGTCTGGAGGCAGGCTGAAGTGGTGGCAGAGATAGGGTGGAGGTCTGGAGGCGGGCTGAGGTGGTGGCAGAGATGGGATGGAGGTCTGGAGGTGGGCTGAGGTGGTGGCAAAGATAGGATAGAGGTCTGGAGGCGGGCTGAGGTGGCGGCAGAGATAGGAGGGATGTCTGGAGGTGGGTTAAGGTAGTGGCAGAGATCGGTGAGAGGTCTAGATGCAGATTGTGGTGATGGGTGAGTTGAGAGTTTGACACAGAGATCGATGCGATGTCTGGAGGCGGGCTGGGCTGTTGGGTGAGATCGATGAGGGGTGTGGAGGTGGTGGCAGAGATCGGTGAGAGGTGAGTTGAGAAGATGGGGCTTGGAGTGATGGCGTGGAAAGCCAAAGGGTAGAATATAGGGTGACAGGGTGGGGTATTGGATGAGAAAGTGAGGAGGATGGAAGGAAAAGGAGATACTGGGATGCAGAATGCTCAGGGAAGTGGCCAGTCGATATCGTGAGGGCAAAGTGAGAGGATGAGAGGTGAATTGAAAGGGTGTCAGGCATGGCGATGAGATGGTGGGGTATTAAGAGGATGGAATTGCAGTAGTCCTATGGTTGCAATTGCATGCAAGTGTTATGAGGACCTATGCAGTGGCAGTATATATGGCTAGCCACCTCGATTGACAAATATCGTAGACAAGTACTGCACAGCTTGTGGCTTATGTTGCTGACGGTGGTGCCAACTAGCAGCTTTTGTTGACAGGCATCATACACAAGTACTCCAAGGACCTGTACGGCCGGCGATTCCCCGAGCTGGATTCGCTGGTGGTGCCGCCGCTCGACTACATGCTGGCGGCGCGCGAGCTGGGCAACGACCTGGAGCGGGTCAAGAACAACGACATGCTGCAGCAGATCCTGACGCAGGCCACCATCATGGTGGTCTCGGTCACCGCCTCCACCACACAGGGGTGTGTGACGGGCAGGGGGGGATGGGGCTGGTGGTGGCTGGTGGTGGCTGGGTGGGAGCAGGCGTCACAGGGGTGTGTGTGTGGCGGGCAGGGGGTGGGTGGGGGGATGGGGCTGGTGGTGGCTGGGTGGGAGCAGGCGTCACAGGGGTGTGTGTGTGATGGGCAGGTGGGGGGGGGGCTGGTGGTGGCTGGGTGGGAGCAGGCGTCACAGGGGTGTGTGTGTGACGGGCGGGAGGTGGTGGAGGATGGCGCTGGTGGTGGCTGGTGGGAGCAGGCGTCACAGGGGTGTGTGTGTGGCGGGCAGGGGGGCGGGTGGGGGATGGGGCTGGTGGTGGCTGGGTGGGAGCAGGCGTCACAGGGGTGAGTGTGTGTGTGACGGGCAGGTGGGGGGGGTGGCGCTGGTGGTGGCTGGGTGGGAGCGGGTGTCGTGTGGCGGGTATGGCGTGGTGGGACGGACTGGTGGAGGGCAGGCGTGAGTGGGCCGGTTCTCGCATGCCCGCAAACCTTGGCACGAAAACAAGTAGTGATTATTGAAGTCCCGACGTTATTTTGCACTTCTGATCTGTATCTCGTCAAGATATTTCAGACCAGAATTGGGGTGGGGAAAGAAAATGCGATATTGGGTCAGAGGTTATTTAAGGGTCATTGTATGTGTCCATTTTTGTTATGCTGCGATTCACGTAATTTGCTGTCCTGTCAGCAAATTTGCAAATTGATGAGTTATTTTTGTAGAACATATGCATAGCCTAATGTCACACATTAGACAAACATTTTATATCACTGGAAGTTCCAAGAAACACTGTTTGTGATGCAATTAAGCATATAGAAGAAGAAAATGATGCTAAGCACATTGGAAAAGAAGCACATGATTTCATCTGATCTGATCTGACCTGACCTGATCTGGCCTGACCTGATCTGGTCACAGTGAGTCCTCTGAGGCTGGTCTGGTCCACCTATACAAGCCATGTTGCCTGACCTGACCTGAGCTGATCTGATCGCAGTGAGCCCCTCTCTGAAGACGATCTGGCCCGCCTGTATGAAGCGTGCGACCTGGCGCTGGAGCTGAACCAGAAGAAGCAGCGCATCTACGAGTACATCGAGTCGCGAATGAGTTTCATCGCGCCGAACGTTTCGGCGGTGGTGGGAGCTGCGTGTGCTGCCAGGGGCAAAAAACACTGATGGGTGGGTACCACCTGACAAACTGCTATATGGGTGAGTACCACCCGACGAGTCAGTACACTGATGGGTGGGTACCACCTGACAAACTGGTAAGTATGTACACTGATGGGTGGGTACCACCTGACGAGTCAGTACACTGATGGGTGGGTACCACCTGACGAGTCAGTACACTGATGGGTGGGTACCACCTGACGAGTCAGTACACTGATGGGTGGGTACCACCCGACGAGTCAGTACACTGATGGGTGGGTACCACCTGACGAGTCAGTACACTGATGGGTGGGTACCACCTGACGAGTCATACACTGATGGGTGGAGTACACTGATGGGTGGGTACCACCTGACGAGTCAGTACACTGATGGGTGGGTACCACCTGACGAGTCAACTGGTAAGCTGATGGGTGGGTACCACCCGACGAGTCAGTACACTGATGGGTGGGTACCACCTGACAAACTGGTAAGCTGGATGGGTGGGTACCACCCGACGAAGTAAACTGATGGGTGGGTACCACCGAAAAACACTGATGGGTGGGTACCACCTGACAAACTGGTAAGCTGATGGGTGAGTACCACCCGACGAGTCAGTACACTGATGGGTGGGTACCACCTGACAAACTGGTAAGCTGATGGGTGAGTACCACCCGACGAGTCAATAAACTGATGGGTGGGTACCACCTGACAAACTGGTAAGCTGATGGATGAGTACCACCCGACGAGTCATTAAACTGATGGGTGGGTACCACCCGACGAGTCAATAAACTGATGGGTGGGTACCACCTGACAAACTGGTAAGCTGATGGGTGAGTACCACCCGACGAGTCAGTACACTGATGGGTGGGTACCACCTGACAAACTGGTAAGCTGCTACCTTTGCAGTCGATGCGTCCGTAAACTATACAAGTCGGTAATCTGACTGGGGGTGCAGTTCCTGACATGCAGTAAGCTGGTAGCACCACCTGACAACGGCTGGGCGATGCGGGGATGGCCGAGTGGTTAAGGTGTCGGGCTATGGGTACCAAAGGTCCCGGGTTCGACTCTAGCGCCACTCAGGACATTTCCCAATCCCGCGGCCCACCGGCGAAGCAGTGTGGGCGGCGCCTTTAGCCGTGAATGTGCATAAAGTGTCGTGAACCAACCAATAAACAACAAACAACGGCTGGGCGATTGACGTCACCACACGTTCGAAAGCCGTCACCGATGACCTATGACGTCATGACGCGTTTTTTCTGTGCAGGCGTGGCCGGCGGGCTGACGTCGCTCTCCAAGATGCCGGCCTGTAACATCCTGCTGATCGGCTCCGAGAAGAAGAGCCTGTCGGGCTTCTCGCAGACCACGCTGCTGCCGCACACCGGCTTCGTCTACCACTCGGAGCTGGTGCAGCAGCTGCCGCCGCTGGCGCGAGCTGTGTTTGAAGCAGCTGCCGCCGGTATGTGGCTGCCCAGCTGGGGTAGCCTCGGCAGCAGCTGCCGCCGGTATGTGGCTGCCCAGCTGTGCGGTCTGCAGCAGCTGCCGCCGGTATGTGGCTGCCAGCTGGGGTAGCCTCGACAGCAGCTGCCGCCGGTATGGCCGGCTGCAGCAGCAGCTGCCGCCGGTATGTGGCTGCCCAGCTGCAGGGTAGCCTCGGCAGCAGCTGCCGCCGGTATGTAGCTGCCCAGCTGCAGGGTAGCCTCGGCAGCAGCTGCCGCCGGTATGTAGCTGCCCAGCTGCAGGGTAGCCTCGACAGCAGCTGCCGCCGGTATGTGGCTGGCCAGCTGCAGGGTAGCCTCGACAGCAGCTGCCGCCGGTATGTGGCTGCCCAGCTGGAGGGTAGCCTCGACAGCAGCTGCCGCCGGTATGTGGCTGCCCAGCTGCAGGGTAGCCTCGGCAGCAGCTGCCGCCGGTATGTAGCTGCCCAGCTGCAGGGTAGCCTCGGCAGCAGCTGCCGCCGGTATGTGGCTGCCCAGCTGCAGGGTAGCCTCGGCAGCAGCTGCCGCCGGTATGTGGCTGCCCAGCTGCAGGGTAGCCTCGGCAGCAGCTGCCGCCGGTATGTGGCTGCCCAGCTGCAGTGTTGCCTCGACAGCAGCTTCCGCCAGTATGTGGCTGCCCAGATGCAGGGTAGCCTCGGCAGCAGCTGCCGCCGGTATGTGGCTGCCCAGCTGCAGGGTAGCCTCGACAGCAGCTGTGGTGTGCTGAGTGCAGGTGCCTCGACAGCAGCTGCCGCCGGTATGTAGCTGCCCAGATGCAGGGTGCCTCGGCAGCAGCTGCCGCCGGTATGTGGCTGCCCAGCTGCAGGGTAGCCTCGGCAGCAGCTGCCGGTGGTATGCAGCTTTATGGGCGCTAAATGTTCACGCTTTGGTCGAAGCGCCCTTAAACTCAAATAATTAACCGACTCTGCTGGTATGCAGCTGCCCAGCTGCAGGCCATCCTCGGCAGCAGCTTCCCCCGGTATGTAGCCGGCCGGCTGCGGGCCACCCTCAGCTACCCATAATGCAGAGACGCATACCTATACCCACTATGACCGTCTCAGCTCTGACTCTGAACTGTGGCCCTGATGGTGGGGAAACTCGGAACTGTGGTCCTGTCGTTGGGTAACTCTGAACTGTGACCCTGGCCTGTGATCCTGACCTGTGATCCTGACCTGTGATCCTGGCCTGTGATCCTGGCCTGTGACCCTGACCTGTGACCCTGACCTGTGACCCTGGCAGTGGCGCACCGGGGGGGGGGGGGCAGGGGGCCCGGCCCCCCATGAGACCAAAGTGCCCTTTTGGCCAAAAATGCCCTTTTGACCAAAAAGTGCCCTCTTGGCCGGAATGTCCCAAATTTAGCCCAAAAATCACCTGCCTTATGTGCCCCGCCTGTGCCAAAGGTGCCCTTTGGGCCCAAAACTGCCCTTTTGGCCTAAAAATGGCATTCCCCTGTGCCCTTTCCTGTCCTATGCAGCATGGAAAATTCACGCCCCCCCCCCCCCCGGTCAACAAACCTTCCAGTGTGTCCTGGGCCACAAAGTGCCCTTTTGGAGCTGGTCAAGTGCCCTTTTCGGTCCGGGCCCCCCATGAAAAAATCCTGGGTGTGTGCCTGAACCCTGGCATGTGACCCTGACCTGTGACCTGCGACCTTGACCTGCGACCTTGACCTGCGACACTGACCTATGATTGTGACCCTGACCTGTGACCATGACCTGTGACCATGACCTGTGACCCTGACCTGTGACCCTGACTTGTGACCCTGACCTGCGACCCTGGCCTATGGCCTGTGACTGTGGCCTGTGACCCTGGCCTGTGACCCTGATGGTGGATGACCCTAACCTGTGACCCTGACGGTGGGTGACCCTGAGTTGTGACTGACGGTGGGTGACCGTGACCTGTGACCCTGATGGTGGGTGACACTGACCTGTGACCATGATGGCAGTTGGCCCTGAGTTGTGACCTGACAGAGTTGACCCTGAGTTGTGACCCTGACGGCGGATGACCCTGACCTGGCCTGACGTCAGGTGAACTCCTGACGGTGGGTGACCGTGACCTGTGACCCTGACCTGTGACCATGACGGCAGTTGACCGTGACCTGTGACCCTGACGGCGGGTGACCCTGACCTGTGACCCTGACGGCGGGTGACCCTGACCTGTGACCCTGACGGCGGGTGACCGTGACCTGTGACCCTGACGGCGGGCGCACGCGCCGCAGGACCTGCGCCGGAAGACGGCGCGCGTGGTGTCGGCCAAAGTGGCGCTGGCGGCGCGCGTGGACGGCTTCCACGAGTGTCCGTCCGGCCACGTGGGCCGCAGTCTGCGCGACGAGATCGAGAAGAAGCTGGACAAGATGCAGGTGCGTGTCGTGTACCGCGGCCAGCACGTCATCATGCAGTATCGACCGTGGGAGAGAGTGGCAGCTGGCGAGAAAATGTTCACCTCTGGCTGGCAATACGATAACTAGTTATTTAGGCGTGCCACCTCTGGCTGGCAAGCCTAAATAACTAACCAAATTAGACGTTGTATGCTATATGACCAGTGCAGTCGATGCGCCCTTGTAACCCAAAGAATTAACCAGATTACACGTTGTACGCTATATGACCAGTGCATTCGATGCGCCCTTGTAACCCAAAAAATTAACCAGATTACACGTTGTACGCTATATGACCAGTGCAGTCGATGCGCCCTTGTAACCCAAAGAATTAACCAGATTACACGTTGTACCAGTAGCTTGTGTGCCCATGAATTTAGTCACACTGTTTCATATCGTCACCATGTCGTTTAATTCAAGTCTAGAAGTATAAATGTGCATGATGGACAGAGAACGAACTAAATGGAATGTTGAGCTTCACGTGTACAATGCGATGGCGGCTCCGCCAGTTTCTTACAGCTGGCCGGACGGGGAGGGGAGGTTCTGCATGGACCTCACTGGGGTAGCTTCGCAGTGTCGGGATTCACCTCCGTTTTTGTTTGCTTGTTGTTCTCTGACAGCTCCCTGGTGGCATCCTGTGGAGCCTACTGGCTTGGGACTTCCAGACAACATGCGTATCCCCTGCCATGCATTTTGACCAATTCGTGAGCCGTATGGTGCGTCCTATTAATACCGAGGGGCCCTCCGGTCTGACCATCGATAAAACATCTCGGCACTCAGTAGGGTCTCAGTGGGGTCTCTAGCATCTCTCAGTTTCATGCGTGGGGTCTCTCGACATTTAAAAGATGCGCAAATATGCTGTAGTATGGATGTGGTGACGTTACCGCGACGTGGAGAACTCCTGGCGCAGACGTCATGACGTTGCGGTGTGACGTCATGACGTGGTGACGCAGGGTTAAAATAATGATGTTTCGTTAGGTGTGAGATGCCGAAACAAGCACGGTAGGATGTCGAAATTTGCCATGAGATTAGTGTCTCTTAAAATGCTTTTGATGTATTTCAGACTCAAATTTGAGCCAATGGTTTTGGTGCTTATGGCTGTACCTTTATCACTTGCTTTGATATTCATAGTTTAGGGAGAGCTGTATTTGAGATAGGAAGAATACTATCTACGCTATAAACTGGTATTGTATATGACATCACATTATAGATAGCCTTTACTAAAAATTGCATTGCAGAATGTTTGTGCATCACCTTTCCTTATCAAGAGCATGCACATGATGCTTATAAGCAAGATACTGTTAGAAAGGAAACACGAAGACTTGATTTGCATGTACCAAGGAGCAGGATGTAGATATCTCTTGGAGAAGGATGTGAATTAAGTGTTCAGAAAGTTGGCATATTCCACCCTATTTCACGAATAATTTCTCACGTGGTGACGTCCCGGTTGAGACGTGATGACGCCGCTGCCTCCCTGTGCCGCCGCAGGAGCCGCCGCCGGTGAAGGCGGTGAAGCCGCTGCCGGCGCCCATCGACATGCCCGGCAAGCGGCGCGGCGGCAAGCGCGTGCGCAAGATGAAGGAGCGCTACGCGGTCACCGAGATGAGGAAGCAGGCCAACCGCATGACCTTCGGAGAGGTTTGTTCTCACCGGGAGGGGCGGGGATGGCCGAGTGGTTAAGGTGTCGGGCTATGGGTACCAAAGGTCCCGGGTTCGACTCTGGCGCCACTCAGGACATTTTCCAATCCCGCGGCCCACCGGCGAAACAGTGTGGGCGGCGCTATTAGCCGTGAATGTGCATAAGAGTGTGTCGTGAACCAACCAATAAACAAACAAATTCTCGCTGGGACACTGTCAATTGTCTCGAACACTCACACACTGGAGCGCCCGAATGGTGTGCCTTCTACTCTCATATGGGTATGGGTGTGTGCGATTTGGTTTTCTGTTGCATATCTGATGCGTGGTTGGGGGTTCGTTGTAGATCGTGCGGGAGGGGGATTTGTGTTGTAGATCATCCGAGAGAGAGAGAGGATATCTGCGTTGTACGTGCTTTAGTCCTCCGTCATCTGGTGGACCTTATGGTGGGTCTGGTGTCCTCCCTGGTGGATCCCGGGGAGATCTGGCGGATCCTCCGTCCTCGCCCGGGGACGTCTGATGGATCCTTCGTCTTCGTCCGGGGACATCTGATGGATCCTTTGTCCTCGCCCGGGGACGTCTGGTGGATCCTCTGTCTTCGCCCGGGGTCATCTGGTGGATCCTTTGTCCTTGCCCGGGGTCATCTGGTGGATCCTCCATCCTCGTCCGGGGACATCTGATGGATTCTTTGTCCTCGCCCGGGGACGTCTGGTGAATCCTCTGTCCTCGCCCGGGGACATCTTGTGGATCCTGCTCCCTTGGGTTGGGCGAACACAGGAGTTGGGTGAACTCCTGTGTTCGCCGGCCGACTGGCTGGGGTGTTCCGGCACAGTCACCGGACTTACACTCGTGTTGATCGCTCCCCGCGGCTGCCGTGCTCCCCTGCGGCGAGTTTTAGCACGGTGTGACGTCACGACGGGCGGACGTATGACGTCACGCCGGGGTGAGCGGGCCCCGACTGACGGTCGCGGGCCACCTTCTCAGATCGAGGACGACGCCTACCAGGAGGACCTCGGCTACACGCGCGGCAACATCGGCAAGGGTGGCACGGGCCGTATTCGTGCCGCGCAGGTGGACGAAAAGACAAAGGTCAGTGACGTGTCATCGCTGCGAGTTCGTCGGACCACTGGGGAGTCGAAGTGTCGTGATGGGTTCCTGGCGTGCCCCTTATTATGATGAAAGAAGATAAAATATTGTTTCGGCGAAGACGAGTGTAGATGTTTAATTCGTATTCACACACTCCTTTTCATACCCCTGACACCGCCCATGACATTTTATCCATATCTTGTGTAATGCATATAACAATGTAATACGAGTATCAGCAAAGTTTGTCTTTTCGTCTTTGAAGTCGCATTGGAATTAAGAAGATGTATTGGCCCTGTGCATTAATCCACTCCGCCCATTTTGTTCCGGTTTGCGCTGTATCTCATCGGCGGTCGTGCCCTACATGTGTCTTCCACCATTCTCCGTTCCTGCCATCCCTTGTCACTAGTATTTGCATTTCTTCCTTCTGCTTTTCCAGTTCCCCCCATCATCTTTCATCGTTGACCTCTTCACTGGTTTAAGATTGCAAATGGCTTGTGCACGGGTCGTACGTACGGTTGTAGGCGGCTCGCCCGCGGACCTTGATCGAACAATTATCATTTTCATTGTTACTTACATTTACATCGCTACTTACGTCACCAGTTTGTGGCTGGGAGGTGTCCGTGGGTACAAGATGACCTTGGCAGTCGATGCGCCCCCTAAACTCCAATTCGTCATCATGGGACGTATGTGTAATTTTCTCAACTATCACCAGCTTGTGCCTGGCAGATATCTGTCATCTTCTCAACCATCACCATTTTGCGGCTGGGAAGTATCTGTCATCTTCTTAGTTGTCACCAGTTTGCACCCATTTGTCATGTCATCCTATCTTCTACATGAAAACGTCCTTTTCTGGAGCGAGGCTGTGCGGTATCAGTCATCTTATCAGTTGTCGCCAGTTTGTCGTGCTCAACTTGTGCTGATCGATGGGCAGGTGCGAATCTCGAAGACACTGCAGAAGAGTCTGCAGCGGCAGCAGAACTACGGAGGCACCACGACCATCAAGAAACAGGTCTCTGGCACGGCGTCCAGCGTCGCCTTCACACCTCTGCAGGTCAGCCGGGGGCGACGGGGTCAGGTCACGTGGCTGGCGGCGGTCGTGGGGTCGGTGGGAGCTCATGGGATCGGCTTAGTGTCGCAGATTCAGTAGGTCATTTGGGTAGTCTAGTGTTGCATTCAGTTGGTCACTGAGCTAGCTGGTGTCACGGATTCAGTAGGCCACTGGGAAAGTATGGTGTCGAGGATTCAGTAGGTCACTGGGCTAGTCTGGTGTCACAGATTCAGTTGGGATCGCATATAGCCTGGAACAGTGTTTCAAAGACTATTCCGAATTTGAGTGTCAGTGGATAATTATGATTGCAAAGGTATAAGTATGGGAATACAGCTTTTAAAAACAGACCCCAGGATTCCAAAGCAAATTATTATTTCGTGTCAGGGTCTGATCTACCATTAGAATCAATGGCGGAAAATCACGGCACGCAGTTAGTTCTTCTTTTTGAATGTTTCCAGTTTCATTGCGTTTTGAGTGGAGGGACAGTGTAACAAAGTTTCTAAAAATGTACTGTTTTAACCGTACAATATGTATACTGGCATAGTACCATAATGCTGGTCTGTAACTGTAAATGCTGTAACCCCGTAAGCCAGCCGGCATGCAGTTCCATGAATGTAACTCATGAACTTGAGCCGGCCGGTGGCTCGCCGACGGCCCGCGCCGCGGCAGCGGCCGGACGTGAGTCTAAAGTCCAATGGCCGGGTGCACTACCGGGTCGTCTGCAGGGCGGGGAAAGGTCACCTGACTGTTCGTCACCAGGTGGCATCGCCGTGTTACAGCGGAAAGGGAAACGTCATTTAACTACCAATTGGAATCGGGGCTCAAAATACGTCACTACTAAGTAGCCAATCAGAAAGTGACGAATCGTCTTGAGCTGTGTGCAGGGCTGTGTGCAGGTGTTCCAGACCCCCGCTGGCAGAGCGCCCCGGACTGTCAAGCCGCGCGGGTCTGTTTCGGTCGGACGCGTCGATAAATTGAATATCTGTCTTTCGACCCATAAATTTGGGACTTACAACATTTACTGTCGGCAAAGTGTGTCGTGAACCAACCAACAAACAACATTTACTGTCGGCGATGTCATCGGACCATTATTTCAACATCCTTTTGAAGTGTACGAATTGCCGTTTATTACCGTTTAATTGCTTTCAACTGCACAATACAACAATACATCAAGTGCAGCATCATTGAACATTCGGGAGTTGTCACGACGCGCGGTCCTTCTAGACTACATCACGTGCCTACAAGAGGACGACTTTTTCTACAACAGGAAAAGCCGGGAGGAGAAAATTGATCACGATGTTGGGGTGTAGGAGTAGACAATTATTGCTATCTGAACACCAGTTCTCGCCCAGATGCGGAAGTTTCGGGACACTGGTCTGGAGAAACAAGATGAGCATCGTAGGGGCGGTCCAGGTCAAAGCGTGGGTTCGAGCTCATAGGGTTAGTCTATGGTCTCTAGGTCAGTCTAGGACACAGTGCCGGCCCCCAATTACAGACCCGCCTGAGGTCACGAGGCCAGTCTGTGCCACGAGATCAGTCTGAGCTCTGAGGTCACTGGCGTCGGTCTGAAGTCTCCGGGTCAGTCTAACTTGCGGGATCATCGGTATCAGTCTGAAGTATCATGGACAGTCTGTGAGAACATTTACGTATTGGTGTTGTCATTGTCCTAATGCCAAATCATTTATCTGTAAAAATTGAGTCGGGTGGATGCTGGTTTAGTGTACTATGGGTTGCTTCTTGACTGTTTTAAAACAACGCTAGTATCTCATCACCATGATGATGTGCTGAGATTGTGTTGATGTCTGCAGGGCCTGGAGATCGTCAACCCACAAGCGGCCGAGAAGAAGGTCAGCGAAGCCAACGCCAAGTACTTCTCTAGCATAGCGTCGTTCTCCAAAGTGGAGCGGGCCTAAACCCGAAAGCCACGGCACGTGCGCTTGTGAAGTGGGTGCCTGCGGCTGGTGGGAGAGGAGGTGGGGTCAGTTCCACGGCTAATGTGTCGTGTCACCCTGGCGGGGTGGCAAGATGATCGTGTTGTGTCTTGCATTGTGCTGACTTTGTTTTGACGTGCGATGCGGTCTGCGTTTTGTTTGGAGGAACTGATGGAGACGCGCGGTCTGTGTGGTGAGACTACTGAGGACGCGCGGTCTGATTGGAGAGACTACTGAGGATGCGCGGTCTGTGTGCGGAAACTGCTGAGGATGCGCGGTCTGTGGGCAGCAACTGATGAGGACGCGCGGTCTGTGCGGAGAAACTACCGAAGACATGCGGTCTGTGTGGAGAAACTACTGAGGACGCGCAGTCTGCGTGCAGAAACTACTGAGGATGTGCAGTCTGTGTATAGGACCGGCGCGAATACATCAATCAACGACGAGACGGCCTGTGTGTGGAGGTAGCGGCGGCCCGTGGTGGTGCAGCTGCTTAGTGCGGGATGTGCGTGCCTGGGTCGGACTCGCAGACCGGCTGCGGTGGGAGCTGGAATGGACGATCGTTATCGGCCCAAAAGGCAGCTGGGAGCTTCGCACGGTCTCGGATACGTCAGCTGTGTCGGTGCAAATGCGTCACGTTTAGCTCTGGACATGAAAATAGATGGTGTCGCCGACCCGGCTTTGTATTCTACTATTCCGTGGATAATAGAGGGCTCGGGGCATCTTGCCACACTCGTTTGGTGCACATTTTCTTCCCTGTCCCAGTCCTAGCCCTTTCCCCGTCACAGTCACTCTCTGGGTGGTAACTGACGGATGAAGCGTTTGTCTCCACAGTACGTACATGACTGGAAGAGGAGTGCAATGTACTCGCGTGCATGCACCAGGTACGTGCATGTAAGGTGCGGCCACCATACAGGAGAACGCCGACGGGTAGCTAGGCTGACCCGCCGCGCACTGAGGCACGGCGGCACAGTCATTTCCCCGACATTCTCCCGACCCCGATGTCTGTGACGAGACGCCTGGGCTGGGCTAGGCGGTGTTCAAGGTCTGTGACAGGGTGGTTGCATGAATTGGGTGAGCAGATCCTGGCGTTGACATAGGCGTATGCAGATGGGTAAGTCCTATAGAGGTTGCCGCTGTTACCGGTCTCGGGCTGCCCGTCCTCTGAGTCGCCGGCTTATCTCGGTGGTCGCTCGTCCCACGTCGGTTCCAAGTGGCGCCCATGTGGCGTCCAAAACAGCATCCGATCTCGATGTCACGTCGGTCGATTGTTCGCTCGGCGTCCGTTTTGGCCATGTCCGTGCCGTGGTAGGTTTCACGTCGCGTCTCTTCATACGTCGTGTCTTGGGTGTGTGTACCAAACTTAACATTCCAGGGAGTTGAGTAGGTTGTCTGAGTATACTTAGTCGGTACCATAATACTAGTCATGAGCGCTAAATTAAAAAAAAATTCAGTCCATGCACCCTAAAGCTCAAATAACTAACCAACGTACCACGTCCGTCTCACGTCCGTCTCACGTCCGTCTCACGTCCGTCTCACGTCCGTCTCACGTCCGTCTCACGTCCGTCTCACGTCCGTCTCACGTCCGCCACGTCCGTCTCACACCCGTCTCACGTCCGTCTCACGTCCGTCTCGTCCGTCTCACGTCCGTCTCACGTCCAGCGCACGTCCGTTCACGTCCGTCTCATCCGCCGTTCACGTCCGTCTCAGTCCAGCGCACGTCCGTCTCAGTCCGTCTCACGTCCGTCTCACGTCCGTCTCACGTCGTTTCACCGTCTCACGTCCGTCTCACGTCCGTCTCATTCACGTCCGTCTCACGTCCGTCTCACGTCCGTCTCACGTCCGTTCACGTCCGTCTCACGTCCGTCTCACGTCCGTCTCACGTCCGTCTCACGTCCGTCTCACGTCCGTTCTGTCTCGTCGTTCGTCCGTCTCACGTCGTCTCGTCGTTCGTCCGTCGTCCGTCTCACGTCCGTTCACGTCCGTCTCGTCCGTTCACGTCCGTCTCACGTCCGTTCGTTCGTTCGTCCGTCTCACGTCCGTCTCACGTCCGTCTCACGTCCGTCTCACGTCCGTCTCACGTCCGTCTCACGTCCGTCTCACGTCGTCTCACGTCCGTCTCACGTCCGTCGTTCACGTCCGTCTCACGTCGTCTCACGTCCGTCTCACGTCCGTCTCACGTCCGTCCCGTCTCACGTCCGTCTCACGTCCGTCTCACGTCCGTCTCACGTCCGTCTCACGTCCGTCTCACGTCCGTCTCACGTCCGTCTCACGTCCGTCTCACACCCGTCTCACGTCCGTCTCACGTCCGTCTCACGTCCGTTCTCGTCGTCTCACGTCCGTCTCACGTCCGTCTCACGTCGTCCGTCTCACGTCCGTCTCACGTCCGTCTCACGCCCGTCTCACGTCCGTCTCACGTCCGTCTCACGTCCGTCTCACGTCCGTCTTCACGTCCGTCTCACGTCGTCGCGCACCGTCTCACGTCCGTCTCACGTCCGTCTCACGTCCGTCTCACGTCCGTCTCACACCCGTCTCACGTCCGTCTCACGTCCGTCTCACGTCCGTCTCACGTCCGTCTCACGTCCGTCTCACGTCCGTCTCACGTCCGTCTCACGTCCGTCTCACGTCCGTCTCACGTCCGTCTCACGTCCGTCTCACGTCCGTCTCACGTCCGTCTCACGTCCGTCTCACGTCCGTCTCACGTCCGTCTCACACCCGTCTCACGTCCGTCTCACGTCCGTCTCACGTCCGTCTCACGTCCGTCTCACGTCCGTCTCACGTCCGTCTCACGTCCGTCTCACGTCCGTCTCACGTCCGTCTCACGTCCGTCTCACGTCCGTCTCACGTCCGGTGCTCGTCCGAGACGCACGTCCGCACCCCCGGCCGGAAGTCGACCGGTCACGTATCGGCGGCCGCCTGAGCAACACCGCAGGCTGACGTGATGCACGGCCTTGGAGGTGCGGCCCGTCGGCACAGCAGACGCGGCTGTGAGTGGTGAACAGCGGCGCTGTGTGCGGGGGACAACAGCGCTGTGGTGTGTGGCGAACAGCGGCGCTGTGTGTGGCGGAGAGCAGCGCTGTGGTGTGTGCGTGTGGCTGACAGCAGCGCTGTGGTGTGTGCGTGGTGAACAGCGGCGCTGTGTGTGGCGAAGAGCGGCGCTGTGTGCGTGCGTGTGGCTGACAAGGGCGGAGCTGTGTGTGGTGAACAGCGGCGCTGTCTGTGTGCGTGGCGAACAGCAGCGCTGTGGTGTGTGGCGAACGGCGGCGCTGTGTGCGTGCGTGTGGCTGACAAGGGCGGAGTTGTGTGTGGTGAACAGCGGCGCTGTGTGCGTGCGTGTGGCTGACAAGGGCGGAGCTGTGTGTGGTGAACAGCGGAGCTGTGTGTGGTGAACAGCGGCGCTGTGAGTGGTGAATAGCGGCGCTGTGTGTGGCGAACAGCGGAGCTGTGTGTGCGGTGGACAGGCGCTGTGTGTTCGGCTGGCTGCTACAGCACCAGCTGTTCGTAGCGGCTGACGACTGTGATGTGTGCGCCGGACAAGAGCACAACCGCCGTGTGTGACGGAAACAACGACACTGTGTGCGGTGGATGCTAACAGCAGCCGCTGTGTGTGTGACGGAAGCAGCAGTGCAGTGTGTGGGGAGGACAAGAACAGCAGACGCTGTGTGTGACGGAGACATCGGTGCGGTGAAAAATAGCAGCAGCCGCTGTGAGTTGCGAATACAGCGGTGTTGTGTGCGGTAGGCAAGAACAGCAGCATTGTGTGTGACGGGAAACAACGGCCGCTCCTTGTGGCGCACTCGTTACAGAAACGGCGGCGAGGAGGAGAATCAGACTGATGAGAATATTACAAGGTATTTCCCTGCTGTTGACGGCCTGCCACGCGCAGGGTCGTCACCCCCGTCAGAACCTCAGTACACGTCATCAACTGCCGTATAAGGTGGAAGGTCATGACCTGTCGAAGGACACCGTGCTAGCAACGACGCACGAAAATGCCCTTTCCGTGAAGCTCTACAGAGATCATGGCGCCTCGTTCGTTTCAAACGGCACCACGCACACACCGCATCGCAAACTTCATCTCCCTCTGAGTGTCAACAGAGGTCACTCCTTGCCTCCCGTTTCAAGCAGCTCTGTGATGGCGACCTCCGGACATGACCTTTCCTCGCCCATCAACAGAGATCACAATCTATCCTTCACCACATCGCCCATCAATAGAGATCACAATTTATCCTTCACCACGAACGGCAGTGCGCTAACGGTGACGGGCGCCACGGACAAGCTGAACTTGACCCGGGTCGGGTCACGGCTCCCCGGCATGACGTCGCTGACCGTGCGCGCGCGCGTGTCGGCGCTGACCGGTCACGTGGCCGGCCTGACCCGGCTGCGCTCGCTCGACCTGTCCGGTAACCGTCTGACGTCACTGCCGGCCCAGCTGCGTCGGCTGACCAGCCTGCGCCGGCTGAACGTCTCCAACAATGACGTCACCGGCGTGCTGAGGCGGCTGCGGCCGCTGCTGCTCCGGCTGGACACGGTGGACCTGTCAGGTGGGTCAGGTCACGGGCGCAGGTCACAGGGGTAATAAGAGGGCCGTGTCTCCCCCCCAATACTGTTCATGAATGTTTAACGGGTTAATGCCATGTCGGTACACAGAACAGAGAGTCAGCGTCAGGATACATGTTTTCAGCCCCACGCGAATACTGCTTATGTATGTTTAACTTGAATGCGGTTACGACAACCCTTAGTAAGAATCAACTTCAAATATGGCTCATCCCCAGCACACACACTGTTTCGCGAGATGTTGCTACGCGGGCTCTGGAAATGTCCCGAGCGTTGCAGATTAGGGCTCTGATCCCGGAAACTGTTTGTACCCTAGCGTGACCCTTAACCATTCGGCCAGCACCAACGGGAATATGTAGCGTCACGGGAACGACATCGCGCTTGCCTGACGTCATATCCAGTTCTCAGTGGCGGATCCAGGGGGATGCTGGAGGAATGTGCCCTCTCCCGGATAGCCGTGTGGCGCCCCTTCGGCTGGACAAAGGTGCCCCTCCAGGACGCTAGATTGCATCCCCCGCTTAACGAGTTTTCAGTTCATGGCGGCCCTGATTGTAGAATATGCGCCCCTTTCTAATGAATTGGCCCTTCCAGGGCACTCGAGTGGTAAAGGCGTAATGACAGTGAACCCACACTGTTACTCCCAAGGAAAGGCTTGTGGGGTGGTACTGACCTAATGACAGTGTACTTACACTGTTATCAGGTAACCGGCTGGTGGTGTGGTCTACGTAATGACAGTGTACTCATTCCCTTTAGGTAACCGGCTGGTGGTGGTGGTACTGACGTATTGATAATGTACTAACACTGTTAATTCCCAGGCAACCGGCTGGTGGTGGCGGTACTGACGTAATGACTGTATTCAGTGAACTCACACTGTTAACTATGAGCTACACAGTGCACTCACACTCCAGTTACATTCAGTGTAACACTGTAACAGGTACACCGGCTGGTAGTAGGTACTGTGTATAGTACTTGGTAGTACCGACATAATTACAATGTATTCACACTGTTACACACCAACAATCTCACACCACTAATCCACTATTCCCAGTGTAACACCACTAATTACACCGCTAATCCCCAGGTAACCGGCTGCGCTGTTCGGCCGAGCTAGACTGGCTGACTGTGCTGCCCTCTCTGTACCAGCCGGAGAAGCTCACCTGTGTCGGCTCCCGGCCCGGCCCGTTCGACCTCAACAACCGGAAGCCGCTGCTGGACCTGCTGCGGGCCATGAAGGTGGGCCGTGTCAGACGACCGTGTCGCGTGGGGCGTCAGGAAATGGGCGTGTCGCGTGGGGTGTCAGGACAGGGGCGTGTCACGTGGGGTGTCAGGACAGGGGCGTGTGAGGAGGGCCGAATGGCGATGAGCTACAGCGGAATGTCTGTCCGAACCAGTCGGCTGTGCCGGCCTGCTGGCCACTGTACTGCTGTCCAGTGGCGCACCTAGGATTTGCGTCAGGAGGGAACATATTTTTGGACTTGCGCAACCTAAACGTGTTACAAAAATGTGACCACCTTTCTCGATGATCCCATTCTTATTATAAATTTGATTATAATTGCCGGCAACTTAATTTTCCTGCGGAGGGAGCCGCGCCTACCAGCATCATGTTTATGTCCGGATTTCAGCGCTTTCCCCCTGTTGAAATAATTTTCAGTTTGCTATCCCATGATAGGCTAATTACACTGCTTAAATACCCCTATGCAAATTACTTGAAAATTTAATATTTCCAATTTCATGTGTTCTAGTCCGGTCGCCACTACGTCAACGCTCGTGTACACGTGCACCCGCCTAGCGCACTTATCGCATTCGCCACACTTCGTGCATTTCTCCAAGTTTTACCTGTACTTTTGGTACTTCACTATCGCTTTTCAATGTTTATTTCTGATTTTTTTTTCTTCTCAGAAACTCTTTAATTTGTATTGATATTAAACGATAATGTTGTTCATGTTGCTGAACAGCAACATGTGTCATGTTCTTTTGATAACAGTCGATATCCACTTATCAACCGAAGTTTACATGAATGTATCCGTTACACATAAATACCTAAGTGAACAGTCTCAACTTAATTTCCACAAGATTATCAACTGCCTATTCGCCTGCAGCTGGTCAGGAGGACCTGTCCGGGCAGCTGCAGCTGCCAGCTGGTGAACCTGGTGCCGCGTCAGGTCCGGGTGGACTGCAGCGGCCGGCAGCTGCGGCAGCTGCCCGACCAGCTGCCGGTCGGCACAGTGGCGCTCAATGTCTCCGCAAATCAGGTAAACCGCGGCTGCCGAAACACGGCGGGGCGGGGAGGAACGACCGTCCTGGAAAGATAATGTCACGGGATCGATTCCCGAAATGGGATAAGTTTTCTGGTCCGACCATGTCTGGTGACGGAGGCCATGGTGCTAACTGGTTGTATTGGTTGCATCAGTGCCAGAGCTAGGCATCAGTGCTAACGCCAGACCTAGTCGAGGCGATGACACAATCCTGAAATTAAAATTGTTTGTTGGCAACCGCAATAGCGAGTTTCTTCTCTTCAGTACAGCGCACATGTTTATCAAATTCTGCCCCTTCACAAACTTCAGACCACAGTAGTGTGCGACGCTTCGTCAGCCGCTGCGACACCACATGCACGCTCCGCCGCAGATCAGCCGGCTGTCGCAGCAGCTCCGCCGGCCGCTGCGACACCGCATGACCCGCACGCTCGGCTGTCGCAGCAGTTCCGCCGGCCGCTGCGACACCACATGACCCGCACGCTCCGCCGCAGATCAGCCTACTTCGACGCGCCACCCGGCTGTCGCAGCAGCTCCGCCGGCCGCTGCGACACCACATGACCCGCACGCTCCGCCGCAGATCAGCCGGCTGTCGCAGCAGCTCCGCCGGCCGCTGCGACACCACATGACCCGCACGCTCCGCCGCAGATCAGCCTACTGTCGCAGCAGCTCCGGCTGTCGCAGCAGCTCCGCCAGCCGCTGCGACACCACATGACCCGCACGCTCCGCCGCAGATCAGCCGGCTGTCGCAGCAGCTCCGCCGGCCGCTGCGACACCACATGACCCGCACGCTCCGCCGCAGATCAGCAGGCTGGCGCCGCGCCTGTGCCGCCTGCTGCGCCACAACGGCAACTTCACGGCAGCGGACCTGAGCCGCAACCGGCTGGCGGCGGTGGACGGCGCCAGCTGGCGGTGCGCGCGCCAGCTGGGCCACCTCGACCTGCGCCACAACCGGCTGCGCGCCGTGCGGCCGGCCGTGGCGCGCGCCGCGCTGGCGGCCAACCTGTCGGCGCTCTACCTGTCGCACAACCCGTGGCACTGCGGCCGCCGCCAGCAGGCGCTGCAGCTCAGGGTACGGCCTGGTGATGTGTAACGGAAGAAGGGAAGATAGGGAGAGGGGGAAAAAGCCCCCCCACCTTTTATATTAATGGCGGCGCTGCAGCTCAGGGTATGTCGTCGTGTGTCGAACGCCACGGATAGAGGAACTGTTAGTTAGTTACTTGGGTTTTAGGGCGCATCAACTGCAGTGGTTATACAGCGCCCATGGATAGGGGAACTGGGGAGGCGACGTCATAGAGCGCTAGGTGAAGTGGAATGATGGAGGGGTAGGTGAAGTGGAAGGACAGAGGGGAAGGAAAGGACACGAGGGAGATCGAAGGCGATGGAGAGGGAGAGGGAGGGGGGGGGGCAGAGGGGAGAGGGGAGAGGGAGTGGAAGTGGGAGATGGAGATGGAGATGGAGATGGAGATGGAGATGGAGATGGAGAAGGAGAGAGAGAGAGAGAGGAAGGAAAGAGGGGGGAAATTCAGACTGGCTAACCATCTAACGCAGGCAATCACAACTAGCTAACTATCCGACTTTGCAGAGATTTCTGTTGGACCACATCGCCAACATTGCCGACATCAGAGAGGTGCGCTGCAGCAACGACAGTGATGACGTCACAGCCAACAAGCAGGTACGTCATACCGCCGGTCGGCGGGGGCACAGCGCCACCGAGCACATAGCGGTCAGTCAGCAAATAGCGGTTGTGATAGTGGGGCAGCATTTGAAGGGAGAGGCAGCTCGGGGAAAGTAGACTACCTGGACTGTGTGACAGGTGACCAATTATGGCAGCCCTCACACCGGACCTCGCGGCGAGAGGAAGTGACGCTTTGTCGATTGAGGATAGGGCATGCCTTCGCGACACACAGCTGTATACTGGCCGGTGATGATCCACCTTTATGCCCACGGTGTTCTGACCCGCTTACCGTTTACCATGTTTTAATAGGCTGTGTATCCTTGGAACCTCTACGACACCAGATTTTAGGACGTGTAAACAGAGACACTGCGTATGCTGCTAAAGGATGATTCTGAGGTTGTGTGGTCTGGGGACATTTTTACCTTCCTTCGACAAGCAAATCTTTATGTTATCTATCGCCGTACCTGAATATTTTATCTTGATGCCTACTGTAGGAGCATAGAGTTAGCCTGTAAACACAGTTATTGGCGCAAAATGACCATAGCAGTCGACACGCCCCTAAACCCCAATTCATGATCATGACAGGTGACCCCATACGTGTGTGACAGGTGACCCAATACGTGTGTGACAGGTGATCCCATAAGTGTGTGACAGATGGGTCCCGTGCGTGTGTGACAGGTGGTCCCGTGTGTGTGTGTGTGACAGGTGTACCGGCTGCCCGACTATGTGACAGGTTGGTCCCGTACCTGTGTGACAGGTGTACCGGCTGCCCGACTATGTGACAGGTTGGTCCCGTACCTGTGTGACAGGTGTACCGGCTGCCCGACTATGTGACAGGTTGGTCCCGTACCTGTGTGACAGGTGTGTCGGCTGCCAGACTATGTGACAGGTTGGTCCCGTACCTGTGTGACAGGTGTACCGGCTGCCCGACTATATGACAGGTTGGTCCTGTACCTGTGTGACAGGTGTAGCGACTATATGACAGGTTGGTCCCGTACCTGTGCGACAGGTGTACCGGCTGCCAGACTATGTGACAGGTTGGTCCCGTACCTGTGCGACAGGTGTACCGGCTGCCCGACTATGTGACAGGTGTACCGGCTGCCCGACTATGTGACAGGTGTACCGGCTGCCCGACTATGTGACAGGTTGGTCCTGTACCTGTGTGACAGGTGTACCGGCTGCCCGACTATGTGACAGGTTGGTCCCGTACCTGTGTGACAGGTGTACCGGCTGTCCGACTATGTGACAGGTTGGTCCCGTACCTGTGTGACAGTGTGCCGGTTGCCCGACTATGTGACGGTTGGTCGTGGTGTGCGGGTGCCTGTGGCCGTACCTGTGTGACAGGTGTACCGGCTGCCCGACTATGTGACAGGTTGGTCCCGTACCTGTGTGACAGGTGTACCGGCTGCCCGACTATGTGACAGGTTGGTCCTGTACCTGTGTGACAGGTGTACCGGCTGCCCGACTATGTGACAGGTTGGTCCGTACCTGTGTGACAGGTGTACCGGTTGTCGACTATGCGACAGTTGGTCCGTACCTGTGCGACAGGTGTACCGGCTGCCCGACTATGTGACAGGTTGGTCCTGTACCTGTGTGACAGGTGTACCGGCTGCCCGACTATGTGCAGGTTGGTCCCGTGCCTGTGTGACAGGTGTACCGGCTGCCCGACTATGTGACAGGTTGGTCCCGTACCTGTGTGACAGGTGTGCGACTTGTGACAGGTTGGTCCCGTACCTGTGCGACAGGTGTACCGGCTGCCCGACTATGTGACAGGTTGGTCCCGTACCTGTGTGACAGGTGTACCGGCTGCCCGACTATGTGACAGGTTGGTCCCGTACCTGTGTGACAGGTGTACCGGCTGCCCGACTATGTGACAGGTTGGTCCCGTACCTGTGTGACAGGTGTACCGGCTGCCCGACTATGTGACAGGTTGGTCCCGTACCTGTGTGACAGGTGTACCGGCTGCCCGACTATGTGACAGGTTGGTCCCGTACCTGTGTGACAGGTGTACCGGCTGCCCGACTATGTGACAGGTTGGTCCCGTACCTGTGTGACAGGTGTACCGGCTGCCCGACTATGTGACAGGTTGGTCCTGTACCTGTGTGACAGGTGTACCGGCTGCCCGACTATGTGACAGGTTGGTCCCGTACCTGTGTGACAGGTGTACCGGCTGCCCGACTATGTGACAGGTTGGTCCCGTACCTGTGTGACAGGTGTACCGGCTGCCCGACTATGTGACAGGTTGGTCCCGTGCCTGTGTGACAGGTGTACCGGCTGCCCGACTATGTGACAGGTTGGTCCCGTACCTGTGTGACAGGTGTACCGGCTGCCCGACTATGTGACAGGTTGGTCCCGTACCTGTGCGACAGGTGTACCGGCTGCCCGACTATGTGACAGGTTGGTCCTGTACCTGTGTGACAGGTGTAGCGGCTGCCCGACTATGTGACAGGCTGGTCCCGTACCTGTGTGACAGGTGTACCGGCTGCCCGACTATGTGACAGGTTGGTCCCGTACCTGTGCGACAGGTGTACCGGCTGCCCGACTATGTGACAGGTTGGTCCTGTACCTGTGTGACAGGTGTACCGGCTGCCCGACTATGTGGCAGGTCGGTCCCGTGCCTGTGTGACAGGTGTACCGCTGCCCGACTATATGACAGGTTGGTCCCGTACCTGTGTGACAGGTGTAGCGACTATGTGACGGTTGGGAGTACCTGTGTGACAGGTGTACCGGCTGCCCGACTATGTGACAGGTTGGTCCCGTACCTGTGTGACAGGTGTACCGGCTGCCCGACTATGTGACAGGTTGGTCCCGTACCTGTGTGACAGGTGTACCGGCTGCCCGACTATGTGACAGGTTGGTCCCGTACCTGTGTGACAGGTGTACCGGCTGCCCGACTATGTGACAGGTTGGTCCCGTACCTGTGTGACAGGTGTACCGACTATGTGACAGGTTGGTCCTGTACCTGTGTGACAGGTGTACCGGCTGCCCGACTATGTGACAGGTTGGTCCCGTACCTGTGTGACAGGTGTACCGGCTGCCCGACTATGTGACAGGCTGGTCCCGTGCCTGTGTGACAGGTTGGTCCCGTACCTGTGTCACAGGTGTACCGGCTGCCCGACTATATGACAGGTTGGTCCCGTACCTGTGTGACAGGTGTACCGGCTGCCCGACTATGTGACAGGTTGGTCCCGTACCTGTGTGACAGGTGTACCGGCTGCCCGACTATGTGACAGGTTGGTCCCGTACCTGTGTGACAGGTGTACCGGCTGCCCGACTATGTGACAGGTTGGCCCCGTGCCTGTGTGACAGGTGTACCGGCTGCCCGATGACGGCCCGGTGTGGCCGCGGGCCGCCGTCGACCTGGTGGACGTGCTGCTGACCACGGAGGTGGCCGTCCTGCTGACGCTGGCCGCCGTGTTCGTGCGGGATGTGCGCCGCTATCGCCGCTCCGCCCGCCTGCCCTGGATCATCACCTGCTGCGGCGATCGGCGCTGATACGGGATCATCACGTGCTGCGGAGATCAGTGCTGATGCTCGGTCACGTGCTGCGGCGATCGGCGCTGATACTTGGTCATCACGTGCTGCGGTGATCGGCGCTGATGTTGGATCACGTGCTGCGAAGATCAGCGCTGATGCTCGGTCACCTGCTGCGGCGATCAGCGCTGATACTGGGTCACATGCGGCGACGATCAGCGCTGATACTGGGTCATCACGTGCTGCGGCGATCGGCGCTGATATTGGATCATCACCTGCTGCGGCGATCGGCGCTGATGCTGGGTCATCACCTGCTGCGGTGATCGGCACTGATGTTGGATCACGTGCTGCGAAGATCAGCGCTGATGCTCGGTCACGTGCTGCGGCGATCAGCGCTGATGTTGGATCACGTGCTGCGGCGATCGGCGGTGATGTTGGGTCACGTGCGGCGGCGATCAGCGCTGATTCTGGACCACGTGCTACGGCGGTCAGCGCTGATGGTGGATTATCACCTGCTCCGGCCGTCAGCGCTGAAGCTGGATCTGATCAGCGTCCTACATACAGGGCGGCAGTATTTGTGAGATGTAAAGCATGATGTGATGCTACAGATAATGAACGTGCCATCTTTTTTTCTCGAAAGTGGACTAGCAATACAAAATGTGCTTCCCCGTCTAGTTAAAACGAGAGTTCAAATAATCTTGGTGGGAACAATTTGAAGTACTGAAATTTAACTCGCGTGTTCTCCAAAACCCAGTCAATTAGTTACACTTAGCGATTGTGCTACAAGTACAAACAAGAGATTTTAGTGTCCAGTCCAGTCGACAAAGAAAAGGGAAATTAAGTACAGTGCCGGTGTCAAACTTCGCTATGGTCGTTACGTATATGTGATTCTCACCATAAGCCAAGTCCACTAATGATCTGCAGAGCAGGCCATTCGCCATTGCTGGTGGAAAGCAGCACGGATATTGCAAAAGGCCACGGTGATACGATGACGTCACATCAGATGAGAAACGCCGCCATGAAGCCATTTGACTACGTGTGCTATGGGTACGGGTGATCACGGATGTATGAGAACTCTTGATTTGGAGTGTTGACCAGTATGCCGCGGAGTTCCGTGCCCCGCGGAGGCCAGGCGTTTCTGGCGACACGGAAGGTGCCAGTGGCCGGAAAGCCCCGAAGAGCTCAGAGTCGTTTCGGCCGTGGGCTCTCGTCAGCTGATTCCAGCTCTCGGGGACGGGGAGCCAACCTGACCTTAACAAAGCTTAACGAAAACGTTGATTACTTCCGGTACCAAGCAATGGTTGGTTATTGGTTTTACGACACATCGACCGTTGAGCCATGTAGCGTCGCCAATCTCTCACGCCGATTGGTCGCGGGCAAAGAGTAGCGGCAGGTGAGACTCGAACCCACAACCTTTCGATTGTGAGACGAGCAACTTACCCCTAGGCTACTCGTCCCCTCGGTACCAAGCAATCATGGTGCACCATCGGGGGCGCTGGGCGCTGGGGTGACCGAGGGCAAGAGGCGGACTACAGCACTTCGTGCTGCGGGCGGAGGGTCGCACATCGGCACAGTGTCCGGTGGTGGACTTGTGAACTCGCCGCAGCTGCCCTCTCGTGACAACTGCTGGCACATTGGTGCTTTTTGAACATCAGCTTAGTCATTTTAGAAGTGTCCAATAAAGATCCATGATATAAAAAACGTGAGAGATTACACCCACCTTCCTCTTATTGTGACGCAGGTAAAAACGTACAAGCACAGTGCACAGTAACCGTATACCGACGTGTCTGTCCATCTGTACTTTTGAACATCAACTCAACTCTCACAATAGTCGTACTGTAGGACGTGTTTAAAATGGCAATAAATACAACACACTTCTGGCAGTTGGTGGGTGGGAGAGGCCGCGTCATTGGTCACGCTGATCACGTGGTGGTCACGTGATGTGCACGGCTGCACGTGCAGCAGGCTGCAGGCCCTCGCCTCGATTCAACGCGAGTCGATCGGTAGAAACACCACCGTGAAACCCGCAGAACCAAAATCCGAAGATTGCATTCTGATTGAAGAAAACAGTAGTTGAAACATCGCAAGAACTGGTCGTGGAATTGTGCCGGTCCGGTCGCGACGGGCCGGGTCGGGCCGAAGTTGCGGCAGGCTCTAGTCGGATCACTCATAATATAATCGGATCGGATCGGATCATAATCGGATCACTCGGATGGTCTGTTTCTGCCGCACGTGAACGCGGGTAGCTCCACGTGGGCTTCACTCTTGCTTGCTACGATACGAGTATTCATACCGGTCGCAATGCTATGGACGCAGCCGTTTGAAGTCCATCAGCTTGGAGCGAGCAACCACCTTATACAAACACGCAAATGGCGATTCGATATGTATTTAACCCATTGAAACAGCATACAAGCTCTATGCGCTGCGAGCCACTCAGTAAATACTTCTCGCAACAATAGTACAAGCGGAAGGACTTGGACCTGCAACTGCGCGGTAGGTATAAAATACATGCTCCAATTGCAACATTATATATATAAAATACATGCTCCAATTGCAACATTATATATATAAAATACATGCTCCAATTGCAACATTATATATATAAAATACATGCTCCAATTGCAACATTATATATATAAAATATATGCTCCAATTGCAACATTATATATATATATATATATATATATATATATATATATATATATAATACATGCTCCAATTGCAACATTATATATAAAATGCATGCTCCAATTGCAACACTATATATATAAAATACATGCTCGAATTGCAGCATTATATATATAAAATGCATGCTCCAATTGCAACACTATATATATAAAATACATGCTCCAATTCCAACATTACACATACATATATATATATATATATATATATATCTATATCTATATCTATATATATATATATACCCGCAGTATATTATCAACGAATAATACCAGTTGCATAACATCGTCAACATGATAATTTGATTCCATAAAATGTACATTGGTAGCACTCACATCCGTTGGCATCAAGTGGATTATCTAAGGGCCTGAAAAATGCCACGTGACGATGAAAATAAGGGAAAGACAGGGAAAGTAACAGTGTGCTGCAATTTTAAGTAAAAGGCCCGATGGATCAGTCGACTTCATATCTTGTTATACTTACGATATATATTGTTACCCATTGTACAATTAAATATCTGTATCGGAGACCAGAGTATATATCATTTAAATAATCATCCAACACGTTCTAATGATAATGCACTGCAAATGCCACAATGCACAGCAAATGCCATAATGCACTGCACGTGCCATGATGCACTGCAAGTGCCATAGCCTCTGTGCGTTATGTGGTGTGAAATACACCACCTCTCATCATCATGATCAACTTAATCTTACCCGCTCTCCTTCGTTACGTGCAAGCTCTCAAGACACAAGGCACAGTTTCCACCAGCTTCCTAACGCCGCACAAGGCCTCAGTTCGGCACTCCCTGGTCAGTCTGTCCAACAGAGCGGCGTCAGCCTTAAAACTTCCGGACACCAATAGGTGTCCACATACAGGGGCACACAACCACACCGCGCACACAGACTCAACAACTGGAACACGAACCCGTCGCTTTGGCAGATCCTGATATCAGGCAGGGCAGCTGTCACTGAGCCCTGACACCGCTTCTTTGGTCCCGCACAGTGTGATTCGATTCAGTGAGCTCTACGTATCTGCTATATATATATATATATATATATATATATATATATATATATATATATATATATATATATATATATACACTACTGCGAACTGATAAACTGTTGATGGTCTAACGATACTCAGATAGCGGCGTGACAGTAATTGCTCCACACCACCTTTAGTAAAACCGGCAGAGAGCCTTCGCTGACACCACCTATAATGGCTTACACAATAATGCACGCTAACTACAGTGCAGGCAGGTGCGAAAGACCACTTCACCATATCACTGTTAAAGATGATACATACTCTTCATATCCCCTTGGTGCGTCACATTATATCAAGAGGCACTAAATCCCTTTACCGGCTACTATCCATTTGCAGTCACTAATGCGACGCTAGACATGTCACGATTCGTATCCATCCTGCCACCAGCAGGTGCGCTGTAATCACTGGGTGCTATACGCTTGGCACATTATAAAAGACTGAGATAAATGTCGGATATGGTCTCGTAGTTGCTTTGGTTCGGCGGGCAGCACACACCGGCCACAACAGCCTGAAGGTCCTTCACGGAGGCCTACCATCACGTCACTGCCTCGTTGGTGCCTGTATCCAGGGCCATGGCCCTGCACGGGCAGGCAAAACGCCAACCGTTCCATCATCCCGAAGACCAGAAAGAGCCTTCACAGCCTCCGTCCGTCGCGTTTCCCCACCCGAAGGGCGCCGACGCCTCTCAAAGTCTGCATCCCCGCTGACCCCTCTTCCCCACCTAGTCAGTCTGTCAGAGGTGGGATCCCGCTGACCGTTCTTCCCCACCCAGTCAGCGCTGGCGCCTCTCAGTTGAGATCCTCGCCGACCGTTCTTCCCACCCAGTCAGCGCTGGTTTGGTCTCGCTGACCGTTCTTCCACCCAGTAGTGGCCCCTCAAATGAGATCATCGCCGAACGTTCTTCCCCACCCACTCAGCGCTGGTGCCTCTCAGAGGTGTAATCCCGCTGACCATTCTTCCCCATCCAGCCAGAGCTGGCGCCTCTTAGATGAGATCCTCGCTGACCGATCTTCTCTACCAGATCAGATGCGATGTCTCACAGCGTTCGACGACCCAGGCTCGGCAGAATCTGAAGCACATACCATCCGTCACGTATGGAGACAGTTGTAACCATTGCTCTGATGGTGAGCCACCGCAATAACGACACTCGCACATGAATAGCATGCTGGCAAAAACGTTTCTCTACATTACCTGGAAGAAGAACCTTGGGTTCTTTTACTACGCTTTCAACCGTGAGGTTACATAGCGTCGCCAACCTCTCACGCCGATTGGTCGCGGGCGGACCCGGTAAATTCCGCCGGTTGCGAGATTCGAACCCACGATCTTGCAATCAAGAGGCCGACGCTAAACCAGCTGAGGTACCGCGCACCCTCCTACATTACTTTGAAGTCACTTCAACAGCAGGATACTGCATGACCGATGTAGTCGATGTACCCCTAAACTCCGATAACCAACTAATCACTTCAACAGCATCGTCGGGATGGATCAGTCCAAGAGCGAAAAACAAAATGCCAGAAGTAAAATACAAACGGTCATGCCTTCACACCCACTTGCAATGTAAACTTTGCTGGTATTGTAGGCGTGACGAACACAGATGTAAAGTAGCATGTCACTAAACCGTGACTCAATTTTGCGGCTGTCTGCCGACGAATTTGCCAAACGAATTTGACCTGTCGCTGCTACAGTGCAGACTCATATCCGCTGCACGCCCAACCTAACCTTTCTTCCGCCAAACTGACTGAACACGCGGAACATTTTGGTTGGTGCTTAGATCTGCGATACTGGTCTACGACTGGTCATAACGACACGGGATGTCTCCGAAAAGCATACGGATATTGCACGCATTATCACTTCCCGACTTTGCTGATGTATTCATCCACTCAAACAGCTATGGAAGTTGTATGTTGGATGGCATGCACTTTTTCAGTCAATAAATGTGCAGAAAACGTATTTAACATATGACAATGCAGAGAACTAAAAGAAATGCTCTGCTGCTGTTCCACTGATAATTTCCATTGCACTTTAATATACCGGTTGCTTAGTTGGTTACAGCGCTGGCACGCACTTGATCTATCCTGGGTTCGAGTCGCTTCACGCCCTCGACTTTGGCCCGGACTGGGAGGGTCAGGCGACTTGATAAAGCCGTGAACGAAGCAACTGAAGCGGCGAGCGGCGATGGCCGAGTGGTTAAGGTGTCGGGCTGTGGGTGCCAAAGGTCCCGGGTTCGACGCTAGCGCCGCTCGGGACATTTCCCAATCCCGCGGCCCACCGGCGAAACAGTGTGGGCGGCGCCATTAGCCGTGAATGTGCATAAAGTGCGTCGTGAACCGCCCAATGAACAAACGGACAAACTACTGAAGCGGCAGTGTCGGCGAGTTGACAACAAGTTAAACTCTCAGTTAAAATGACACCGTTATACTAGTATTCATAGTCCGAGTAGTTGTGCCGGGGTTCACACAACAAGTTCTGCTTAGTGGCGCATAGTCGGACCATGGTCCACAAAACCACCTCAGCAATAATTCTGACTAAATTTCTAGCAAAAAAAAAACGACAAAAAGCAACGCCACGTACGCTAAGGTGCGATCACATGGACAGCTCTCCCGCTCGGAACTCAGCCGAGATGTGCTCCAGCTGATGTGACTGCCGACGCTCTTCACCACTCAGCGGTGCTGCAGCGCTGTCTGCGCGACTGCCGTCGAAACAGCTGTTTGTTTGTTTATTGGTTGGTTCACGACACACTTTATGCACATTCACGGCTAATGGCGCCGCCCACACTGTTTCGCCGGTGGGCCGCGGGATTGGGAAATGTCCTGAGTGGCGCTAGAGTCGAACCCGGGACCTTTGGTACCCATAGCCCCCGTTGAGACAGCAGTCCCGAGTTGCGCGACCGCGGTCTGCGCCACTCACCGGCATTGCAGCGCAGCCTGCGCGACTGCTGGTCGATCATGCGCAGCAGGAAGCGTTTGTCCTGCGCCTCGAGCAGCAGCTGGCCGCGCAGGGCGTCCACCCGCCTCCGCTGAGTCACGTACACGTTGCGGCCGAAATACACCAGGATGCTGCACCGCGACACGGCGGCGTTATACACCGGCATACTGCACCACGACACGTCATCGCTACGCACGCTGGCGTTATACACCGGCATACTGCACCACGACACGTTATCGCTACACACGCCACAATACTGCACCGCGACACGTCATTGTCGCATACACCACGATACTGCGCCGCAACGTGCCATCGTCATATACAGCAAGATGCTGTACCACAACACAGGGGACGAGTAGCCTAGGGGTAAGTTACTCGTCTCACGATAGAAAAATTGTGGGTTCGAGTCCCACCTGTCGCTACTCTCCGCCCGCGACCAATCGGCGTGAGAGATTGGCGACGCTACATGACTCAACGGTCAACGTGTCGTAAAACCAACAACCACTGTACCACAACACATCGACGTTACATACAGCACGATACTGTACCAAAACACGTCAGCGTTGCATTCAGCAGGATACTGTACCAAAACACGTCATCATCCCACACACACCGAGATACTGCACCACAACACGACATTGTCATATACAGCCGGATGCCACACCATACAATGTCGGTGTGATACACACCGGGTAGTGCACAATATGCAGGGGTCACACACATCACACCACTGTAGCACCACACGCTATATTCACATACACCGGGGTAGTGCACTACAATATGCCACTATGATATACACCGGAACTGTGAGCACATGTCATCGTCACGTACACTGGAGTAGTGTATCACAACACAATCATTGCCTCATGCACCAGCATACTGCACATGTCATCATCACATGCATTGGGATACTGCACCACAACACACAAGTGTCACATGCATTGGGATACTGCACCACAACACAAAAGTGTCAAATGCATTGGGATACTGTGCCACAACACAAAAGTGTCAAATGCATTGGGATACTGTGCCACAACACAAAAGTGTCAAATGCATTGGGATACTGCACCACAACACAAAAGTGTCAAATGCATTGGGATACTGTGCCACAACACACAAGTGTCACATGCACCAGCATACTACACCATAACACAGCGTTATCACATGCACCAGCATACTACACCATAACACACCACTGTTACACACACTGGGATACTGCACCACAACACACCATTGCCACATGCACCATCATACTATACCACAACATGCCATTGTCACATGCACCAACACACTGCACCACAACACACCACTGCCACATGCACCAGCATACTGACCAAAGCATTGCTGCAATATGGTGAAATACCATGGCATTTCATTATCAAGTAACTCATGCCATGGAAATACAGTACAGTTTGTGACTGCATAAGGCTAAGAAATACACTTTCGAAAATCGGCAGAATACGTAAGTGCCGGCAGCTTTCACTTGATGTCCGGGGAAATCGCTCATATGCAGGATACATCGGCGACATCACTCATTGACATACTGTGGCATTGTCAGCTACATCGCTCACGCCATGATGAGTGTGACAGCTTACTAACAGCACGGGAAGGGGACGAGTAGTCTAGGGGTAAGTTGCTCGTCTCACAGTCGAAAGGTTGTGGGTTCGAGTCTCACCTCTCGCTACTCTTCGCCCGCGACCAATCGGCGTGAGAGATTGGCGACGCTACATGACTCAACGGTCGATGTGTCGTAAAACCAATAACCAACCAAAATCAGTATGGCGGTGATGTAGACCACCAGCCCGGGCGCGGTGCGGTGTTGTTCACTCACATCAGTATGAGCGTGATGTAGACCACCACCCCGGGCGCGGTGACGTAGGAGAGGTAGTGCAGCAGCAGCGGGTCCCAGCTTCGCACCAGCTGCGTCACCAGCTGCCACGGCCGAGACAGCTGCTGGAACGGGCCGCAGCCCGCGGAGCTGGGCACCCTGGGACCAGCGAAGCAGCTGCGGTACGTGTACACCGTATAATTCCGGCGGAAATATCAGCTACAGTGGACATCTACCTCTTCCTGACTGCAGAAACGACAGCTACAGCGCACCCCTCGTGGCAGACATGCACACGCATACGCACACCCACATACGTGTATATTCGCGCACACATGTATACACTCACAGATGCGCCCGCGCACGTATGCATACGTTCCCGCACGGTCAGCGCATGCGTGCATACATGCGTGTGCACGCACATACAATGTCCTAAAATTACTTCAACATTAATTGTGTGGATGAAGAAAGAAGTTGCTTTGGACACCGTCGTGCGCAGGTGCGGTCAAGAAAACATAAAGAGATAACGACATAAAGGATTAGTAACTAAGAGCGGAAGGGCCCTTTCACTTCAGTCAGATGCATTTTATAGTATTCAGCAGTCGTGTGCATAATGACCCCCACATCATGTGGCAAAATGGTAAAACCCTCAAGGCAAGGATGAAATAACACAAGCCCTCTATTCTTGAATTTCCATGTCACATTGTCTATGCTATTTTAAAGATGTTCATATGTGCTGCTACTGACACATGTTTTCTGCGAGCTGGTTCACACCGCCGTGCTACTACCTGCGCGGTCACGAACACACACACAAACGCACATACATTACTTGGCCGGTGACAACACTGATAGTGCCAGCGCTGACGCGCTGGCGGCTCGCTTCGATGTTCACAGAACGGTACAAAGAACACGGATACATGTACCACACGGTGCCGCCCACCAGTTGACAGCCCAAACTGCACGGCAAATGGCGAGCACCTGGTTAGCTGCCCGATGCCGAGCCATCATACACGAGTAGCCATTGTGCGTCCACCACTGATTGGATTTTTTCTCCGCGTCATTCCAGGCTGGCGTTCGGGCGTATCGACCATGTTGATCACATAGCGCGTCATCTCCCCGTCATCTCAGCGTGTCTCCGCCTCATCTCGGTATGTCTCCACGTAATCTCCGCGTCATCTCCGCGTTATCTCAGCATGTCTCCGCGCAGTGATAAATTATTCGTGAAATAGGGTGGACTATACCACTTTCTGGACACTTAATCCACATCCTTCTCCAAGAAGTATCGGCATCCTGCTCCTTGATGGATGCTTATCAAATCCTCATGCCTCATTTCTAACAGTATCTATAAGTAGCATGTGCATGCTCTCGATAAGTAATGGTGATACACGAACATTTTCAAATGCAATTTCAGGTGAGATGGCCTATACTGTGATATGTCATACAATATCAGTAAATAGCATAGTTATTGTTCTGGCTCTCCCGAATACACCTCTTGTTAAATTATGAATCTCAAAACAAATGATAAAAGTCCAGTCATAAGTACCTGCACGTTTTACTCCAATTTTAGTCTGAAAGACATCAAAAGCATTTTAAATGGCACCATGGCAAATTTCGACATCCTGCTGGGTTCGTTTCGACATTTCACACCTAACGAAAAACCATTATTTTAACCCTGTCTCCGCGTCCTCTCGGCGTCATCTCAGTATGTCTCCGCGTCGTCTCCCCGGCTGGCGTTCGGGCGCATCGACCATGTTGATCATATAGCGCGTCATCTCCCCGTCATCTCAGTGTGTCTCCGCGTCATCTCGGTATGTCTCCACGTAATCTCCGCGTCATATAAGTACGTATCTGCGTCCATCACAGAACTAGGTGTGACTCAGCCCGTACTGGCCGCCGGCAGCGGTGCACACCACTCGGCGACCTTGACCCGACGCCGGCGCGCGGCCCAGCTGACCTGAAGATGACCACGCCGACGGCCACCATGCTGGCCATCATCGACACGAACGCCACCAGCTGGAACACGGTGCGGGTCTGCGCCGCGCGCCACGTGTGCGCCACCGGCTCGCACGAACTGAGACAGCTGAACTGAAACACGGCCGTACACGGGAGCTGAGACAGCCGAACTGAAGCATAGACATACACTGGAGCTGAGATAGCTGAACAGGAACACGGTCATACATGGGAGCTGAGACAGCTGAACTGAAACACGGCCATACACGGGAGCTGAGACAGCTGAACTGAAACACGGCCATACACGGGAGCTGAGACAGCTGAACTGAAGCATAGACATACACGAGCTGAACTGAAACACGGCCATACATGGGAGCTGAGACAGCTGAACTGAAACACGGCCATACATGGGAGCTGAGACAGCTGGACTGAAACATGGTAATACATGGGAGCTGAGACAGCTGAACTGGAACACGGAACACATGGGAGCTGAGACAGCTGGACTGAAATACAGCGACACAGGAGCTGAGACAGTTAGACTGAAACACGGTCACATGTGAGCGTACTGAAGTAGCTAAACTGAAGAGCAGCTGAGGAGACCGAGATAAGAAATAGTGACACAGGAGCTGAAATAGCTGAACTGAAACATAGTGAGAGAGGCTGGTGTAGTTGAACTGAAACACTGCCATGCAAGAGCTGACGCAGATCTGAAGCAGACATGCAGGGGCATTAAAAGCAGTTGGAACTAAAACGCAGCGGCAAAAGAGCTGATGCCAACTGAACTAGAACACAACGTGAGAACATTCGCAGGGTTCAATTTATTCATGAACTTGTTGGCTGAAGGACTGAATCAAGGCGCGGTTGAAAAATCGATTAAAATTCAGCCTGGATTAATTGCGACATACCAACTGAAAACACTGTAAAATGCCATTGAGTTGAAAACAAAACTGCTTAATGTCTACCTTTTTGATGTAGAAGGAGCAGAAGAGCTTGATTGTTCCGATCACGGCGAGGAGCGGACTGAAGTAGAGTCCGAGCCACACCAGCGTCTGAGAGTACACCAGCAGCATGGTGTTGTTGGCCAGGTCAAACCGGGGCCTGCCCAGCCACCGGAGTCCTGCCCTGAGGAGACATGGCAGAGGTGAGCTAGGGCATGGCAGAGGTGAGGAGACATGGCCAGATAAAGCTAGGGTCTGCCCAGTCACTGGAGTCCCACCCCAGAGACTTTGGTGGAGGTCATGGCCAGGCCAAGTTGGGGACGCAAAGCCAAGTTCGCCACAAGAGATACTAGAAACAGCATATGGGCATAAATCACCGCAACAGCGAAGAATGCACTGCTAAAATACCTTGTATTGATGTTCTTGAACGATTGCATGAGTTGGGAATTAAACACACGCACATGCAAATACATCATTTAGTGTGCTCAAATTGCATATGTTAGGCTAAAACTAGTGCCACAATGGAAGCACATCACGGAACACAGTTTCGGCTGCTTGAACTTTCCCATGATGAAATGTGACAGCATCCAACTACAACCTTGAACGACAAGTTCACTACACTTCATTTTGATACCAATGATATGAGAACGCCTTACAAAAATAAAAGTTCACCATCATTTCATACCGGTCATATAATCGACTTGTCTTGCCTTGATGTCGGTTGTCATGCCTTAGCGTGATGCCTTCGACGCAACAAAAATAAAACGGTGCAGACACACGTACTGAAGTGACGATGGGCTCACACATCAATAGTGCTGTGCTTTGGACCGCAAGTAGGGCAAAACCGCGCCCGCACAGTACGTACTTGTGCAGACGGCTACGGGCGAATTCGCCGACGAAGGAGAACGTTATGGTGAAGATGAACTCCATCACCACCAGCTGATAGATCCCCTGGCCCAGTTCACTCTCCCAGCACTGAAACACGAGCGGCGCGCCAGCTTAGCACACCGGAGCTGACGCATTACACGGCGCGTTCTGGAGCAATCCACCGACAATGAAACATACCGGTAGTATACTAGCTCAGCACACCGGAGATGACCAGCTATGCGGCATGCTCTGGAGCACTCTTGTTTTTTTTTTGTTTGTTTATTGGGTAGTTCACGACGCCCTTTCTGCACATTCACGGCTAATAGCGCAGCCCACTCTGATTCGCCGGTGGGCCGCGGGATTGGGACATGTACCTAGCGGTGTGAGTGTCGGGAAATGTCCTGAGCGGCGCTAGTGTCGAACCCGGGACCTTCGGTACCCAGAGCCCAACACCTTAACCACTCAGCCACCGCGCCCCGTTCTGGAGCAATCATCGCCCAGTGGACCACTACCTGTCACCACCCAGCGTGACATTTCCCACCACCACCTGGAGGGGGGGGGGGACTGCCGACGCACCTGCCCGGCGCGCTGCTGTAGCCAGAAGCCGACCGTGACGCCCAGTATGACTGCCTCCAACAGGATCGTCCTGCAGTGCCGCACGCAGTGGCAACAATACGAAGCCGTGACACAAACACGGCGCAGTCGTGGCACGAGCATGGCACAGCCATGGCATTAGCATGGCACGAGCATGGCGCAGTTACGGTACAAACATGGCGCAGTCATGGTGCAAACATTGCGCAGTCATGGCGCAAACAAGACACAGCTATGGCACAAACAAGGCGCAGTCGTGGCACAAGTCAGGCATGGTCATGGAAGAGTATGGCACCGATATGGCGGAGACACCACGCAGTTATGGCACAAACACGGCATAGTTATGGCACAAACATGGTGTAGTTATGGCACAAACATGGCGCAGTTATGGCACGAACATTGGTGCAGTCATGACACGAACTCAGTACAATTATGGCACAAATATGTTAGTTATGGAACGTATATGGCACAGTTATGGCACGAACATGGTTAAGCTATGTTATGAGCATGGCACAGCTATGGCAGAGATACGACGCAGTCGTGGCACAAACGAGGGAGTCATGCCACAAACACGGCGCAGTTATGCCACAAACACAGTGCACCCATGGCACAAACACGGCGCAGTCATACCGACAAACAAGGCATAGCTATGGCACTAGCATGGCCCAGCCATGGCACAAACAACACAGACCAGCTACACACGCGGTACACACCGCTGCGACCCATGTACACCCAGCACCCCACCTGGCCAGCGTGATGTACACCTGGTACCGCAGCTGGCTGTACATCTCCAGGCGAGCCAGGACGCTGAAGCAGGACGGCAGCACGTACACCAGCACGGTCACCACCACCGAGAAGGCGGCCATCCGCAGGAAGCCGGGCGACACGTTCTGCCGACAGTCGAAGCGAATGAAATCGTCGACGTGACAGGCTATGGGTTCGACTCCATTTGTTTGTTTATTGGTTGGTTCACGACACACTTTATGCACATTCACGGCTAATGGCGCCGCCCACACTGTTTCGCCGGTGGGCCGCGGGATTGGGAAATGTCCTGAGTGGCGCTAGTGTCGAACCCGGAACCTCGGAACCTTTGGTACACATAGCCAGACACCTTAACCACTGGGCTATTCCCACCCCTTCGACTCCGTTTGTTTATTGGGCGGCTCACGGCGCACTTTATGCACGTTCACGGCTCATGACGGGCGCCGGCAGCTCAGTGGTTAGGCTGAGCAGGGTTAAATATTGGTTTTTCGTTAGGTGTGAGATGTCGAAACGAGCAGGGTAGGATGTCGAAAATTGCCATGGAATTAGTATCATTTACAATGCTTTTGGTGTCCTTATGTGATGTTCTTACGACTGTACTTTCATCATTTGTTTCGATATTCATAATTTAGGAAGAGCTATGTTCGGGATAGGGAGAACAATACCTATGTTGTAAACTGGTATTGTATACCATATCACATTTTAGGTAATACCTTTACATGAAATTGCGTTGCGAAATGTTTGTGTACCACCACTTCTGATCGAGAGCATGGACATATTTAGAAACGAGATACTGTTAGAAAGGAGACACAAATACTTAATAAGCACACATCAAGGAGGAAGATGTTGATACCTCTTGTAGAGGGATGTCAATTGAGTGCTCAGAAAGTGGTATATTCCACCCTATTTCACGAATAATTTATCACTGAGGCTGAGCGTCTGTCACGACAGAGGCACCGGGTTGGATTCCCCGCGATGCCCGCCCTTCCTGTCAGGGTGAGAGACAGGCGACGCCGCATGGCCACAGCTGCTAAGGGCGTCGTGAAGCCGCAATCCAATCCAATCCACGGTTAACGTTTCTGTTCTGTCAACGTTCGGTCAATGCCCATCCTGTTTCGCCGGTGGGCCACGGGATTGAGAACTGTCTCAATCGGTGCGAGTGCTGAACCCGGGACTTTTCGTGCACAGAGCTCAACACCTTAACCACTCGGCCATTCCGCCCCTGGGTTCGATTCCAGCCACCCGCACCGTATTAATGTACCCGATGCAGCCGTGCGCAGATGCATGGTGGCGTTTGTGGCCGGAGAAAGACCACTGCTGTCCCACTGTGCGGGGACAGCAGTTCACATGACAACCCAATAGTTAGTTATTTGGGCTTTATGGCGCGCATCGACTGCAAATCAGTGCGTGTGCCAGTTGTTGGCGGGTTGTTTCTTCACTAGGCTGTGACTCATTACTCAAACATTAATAGAAAACTCTTGGAGTTTGTCAGGAACAGGCAACTGAAATGATTCAAGGCAAAATGTGTGCCAACAGAAAACTCCTGTCCAGCGTCACCTATTGTGGTGCCACCGTTTGACTCGACATATGGTCCACTTGTCAGGCCGCATCACACCGACCCATGTTTTAAAGCGAGATTGTGGAGCCGGGTCAGAACTGCCCTAACACGACCTGCATCCCACAACCAGAAGTGGTGTCGCCCAAACTGGCCTGATTTGTAAACTAGCATGTGGGCCACACGGACTCCTCTAACACATGACCCAACGCGTGAGACCGACTGGGACTAGCCTGACCTGTGGCTTAACGCGTGGCGCCACACCGACCGATCTGACACATGACCTAACGAGTGCGACCAGTAGGACTAACCTGACCTGTGACCTAGCAGGTCACATGTCGGGCATCACACGGTATGGCGCCACACTGAGCGATCTGACACATAACCCAACGTGTGAGACCGCCAGGACTAGCCTGACGCGTAACCTAGCACGCGACACGACCCTATCTGACCTGCTGTTGCTGCAGCAGGAAGTGCGTGAGGAAGCCGACGGCCACCAGCACGCCGGCCACCACGGTGTGCACCAGCAGCCGCACCAGCCACAGCGAGCCGCGCCTCTGTCGACCGGCCGCACTCTGGTGCCGTACCGCGTCACAGGTCAACTCCTGCCGACACGGGTCACAGGTCAACTCCTGCCGACACGGGTCACAGGTCAACTCCTGCCGTCACGGGTCACAGGTCACAGGTCATGCCGACACGGGTCACAGGTCTCGACAGGTCACAGGTCAACTCCTGCCGACACGGGTCACAGGTCAACTCCTGCCGACACGGGTCACGGGTCAACTCCTGCCGACACGGGTCACAGGTCAACTCCTGCCGTCACGGGTCACAGGTCACAGGTCAACTCCTGACGACACGGTCACAGGTCAACTCCTGCCACGGGTCACAGGTCAACTCCTGCAGCACAGGTCACAGGTCAACTCCTCTGGGTCAACTCCTGACACAGGTCACGGTCAACTCCTGCCGACACGGGTCACAGGTCAACTCACAGGTCACAGGTCAACTCCTGCCGACACAGGTCACAGGTCAACTCCTGCCGACACAGGTCACGGGTCAACTCCTGCCGACACAGGTCACGGGTCAACTCCTGCCGACACAGGTCACGGGTCAACTCCTGCCGACACAGGTCACGGGTCAACTCCTGCCGACACAGGTCACAGGTCAACTCCTGGACACAGGTCACGGTCAACTCTCTACACAGGTCACGGGTCAATTCATACAGACACAGGTCACACACAGGTCACATGTCAACTCCTGCGAACACAGGTCACACAGGTCACGGGTCAACTGCCAACACAGATCATGGGCCACCTGCCAACACAAGTCACTGGTCACAGGACAACTCCTGTCAACACAGGCCATACACAGGTCATGGGTCAATTCATGCTGACACAGGTCACGGGTCAGCTCATGCCGACACAGGTCACGAGTCAACTCCTTCCGACTCAGGTCACAGGTCAACTCCTTCCAATAGAGACCACAGGACAACTCCTTCCGACTCAGGTCACAGGTCAACTCCTTCCGACACAGGTCAAACGCAGGTCATGGGTCACCTCCTGCCGCACGGGTCAAACACAGATCACGGGCAATCTCTTGCCGACACAGGTCGCACACAGGTCACGGGTCACATCATGCCCACATAAATCACATAAATCCTACCACACAAATCACAAATATCACAAACATCACGACGACCATAGTCGAGGTGCCAGCTCGCCACATATGTACCCGCCGTAGAGCCGCTGTAGGGCGGCCGCAGTGCACCGCCCACTGACCACGAGCTCGTTGTACACCGCCTGATGACGCAGGGCTGCCATCTTGTCCGAGGCGATGCTGAAGTCCCAGCAGCACAACACCTTGTTGAAGAACACGTTGCGACCCACGCTGGACATCTCGATAAAATTGATCCGGTACAAACGCGCCGTCCTGATGGAAAAGGTGGAGTGGCGGTCACACCAGTCGCACTGGTGGACGACGTGAAGTGGTTGTTACAACACTGTTGCATTGGTGGGCAATGTGGGTTGAAGCTCGTACCAACCAGGCACGACGACTGCCACACCACTATAGTAGTGCCAGTATATCGGTGTAGTAGCATATTGTTTGTTTCCTGCAATAGTGCATAAGGTTAGGATAATACAATACCAGAGGATATTTTCGAGAAACATGACGTTAATTATCTGGGTGCAAGGGCGCCTCGAATACAATACTTGATTATTCAGCGCTCATCATCGTCTACAACAGGAGTCGGGGCGTAACGCCAGACCAGGACACCGGGAGTCGGGACAAGACCCCAGACCACGACCACTACTCACACGAGCGCCAGCAGGCCCAGCTGAGCGGCCAGACACAGTGTGACGGTGAAGAAGTAGGCCTCCGGCATGCGGTAGGCGAGGCCGCCCAGCAGACGGACGGTGCCGCGGTAGTAGAAGCCGTAGTACAGCTCGGTGGCGTCCAGCCAGCCCTGCGGCACGCCGCGACATCAGCCATCAGCCGTGATACAGACATCAGACATGATCAGACATCAGACATCAGACCCATAGACATCAGACATCAAGACATCCGACACCAGAACATCCGACACCAGACACATCGACATCAGACATCCGACACCAGTACATCGACACCAGACATCAGACCCGACATCAGAACATGACACCAGACATCCGACACCAGACATCCGACACAAACACACCTGACACCAGACATCAGTACTGACACCAGACACATCCGATACCAGACATCAGGCATCCGACACCATACATCAGACACCAGACATACATCAGACAGGCATCAGACATGACACCAGGCATCGACATCAGACATCACACAACATACAGACATCAGACATGATATCCATACATCAGACATGACACAGACATGATATCAGATATCAGTCATGACATCAGACATCAGACGTTGATACAGACATCCGACACCAGACATCAGACACCTGATACATCCGACATCAGACATCATACATCAGACATCCGACATCAGACATGACATCAGACATCACACCAGACATGACACCAGACATCAGACATGACACCAGGATATACATCCGACAACATGACACATCCGACACCAGACACATCAGACATGACACATCCGACACCAGACATCAGATACCAGACACATGACACCAGATATCAGACAACATCCGACACCAGACACATCCGACACCAGACACATCCGACACCAGACTACATCCGACACCAGACATGATACAGACACCAGACATCAGACATCAGACACCAGACATACAGGTATGACACCAGACACATCGACACCAGAACATCCGACACCAGACACATCCGACACCAGACACATCAGACACCAGACACATCCGACACCAGACACATCCGATAATAGGGGACGCGTCAGACACATCAGGCGACACCAGACACATATGATACGACATCACGACACCAGACACATCCGACATCAGACGTAAATCAGGATGACATCAGCCATCAGACATGACATCAGACATCAGACACATGACATCAGACCGGACATACATCATCAGACGTGATACAGATATCAGACACCAGCCACATCAGACACTAGATACATCGGACATCAGACATCACACATGACATTAGACACATCTGACACCACACATCCAACATGGCATCAGATATCAGACACATTCGACGTAGATACACCAGACATGCCACATCAGGCATCAGACATGACATCAGACATTATACATGATATCAGACACTAGAAGTCAGCCTTCAGACGTGACATCAGACATCAGACATTAGGCATGACATTAGACGTCAGACATGACATCAGACATCAGGCATTACATCAGACATCAGGCATACAGTCAGACATGGTCAGCAGGCATCAATGGACAAGTGTAAAACAATGGCAGAAATCAGTTAAGAATTATGTATCAGACATAGGCATTTACATTGCAGTATACACAGACATCAGGCATGCAGTCAGACATGGCATCACACATCATCAACATCATTGATATTTGACATGAGACATCATGCATAAGACATGGTATCAGACATGACACCAGACCTCAGATATGACATACGACATCAGACATGCCATCAGATACAAAACATGCAATCAGACATGCATGACAAGAGACATAAGAGCAGCCATGACATCAGACATCATACATGACATGAGACATCAGACAGCGGACATGACATTGGACATCAGGCATGTCATCAGACATCAGACATGACATCAAATATCAGCCACTACATCAGCCATCAGACATGACCAGACAGACACCAGACCAGTGTCCAGGTCTCGTCACGCCAAACCTGCCCACAGCATCGGCGCTGCACGCTTCGATTGACGACTGAAAGCCAACCTTAAAAGTTATGACAGCTTAAAAACAGCTGCGAGGGATGACCTTAAATGGGTGCATTTTACCTGCCGTGATCAATTCGACCCCGGCTGGTTGGTTATTGGTTTTACGACACACCAACCGTTGAGTCATGTAGCGTCGCCAATCTCTCACGCCGATTGGTCGCGGGCGAAGAGTAGCGACAGGTGAGACTCGAACCCACAACCTTTCGATTGTGAGACGAGCAACTTATCCCTAGGCTACTCGTCCCATCAATTCGACCCCGAAATAATTTCGTTCATCCGTACTTAGCATTGGATACTGCCACATGCTTGACCATTGTACAATGCAGTCATGTCCTGAAAACCATGTCCGCCTGGATGGTTGCTGAAGAAATGCACACTTACACACATACATGCACACATAGGTGCATACATACATACCGTCACATGAGACCTCACAAGACGTATCCTCTCAGTGCACCTGAAGAGGAGGGGCGGGTGGGGAGATCACTCACTCACCTGACATACGGCTTGAAGGGGAGGCACCAGGACACCTCACTTGATCCCGAACTCAGATATAGCACACCACAGGCCAGCCCTCCTGATCCACAGATCTGCCACGGGATACCAGGCCAGCCCTGCCTGATCCACAGATCTGCCACGGGACTGCCACGGGATACCAGGCCATCCTGCCTGATCCACAGATCTGACATGGGACCGCTACAGGGTACCAGGCCACCTCACCTGCTCCACAGATCTGACAGTTGGAGTGTATGGGCGCATCGACCGCATCGGTCATGCAGCACCCACACAGATCTGGCACGGAACTGCCACAGGATGCCAGGCCACCCTGCCTGATCCACAGGCACGGACAGTGGACCGCCGCAGGGTACCAGGCCACCTCACCTGATCCACATATCTGACATGGGACCGCCACAGGGTACCAGGCCACCCTGCCTGATCCACAGGCCCGACAGTGGACCGCCGCAGGATGCCAGGCCACCTCACCTGATCCACAGGCCCGACAGTGGACCGCCGCAGGACAGAGGAACGGCACCTCACCTGGCCCGTGAAGAGGTCGCCGAAGCTGAAGCGGTCGTTGCCGCTGTAGGGCGTGTGCGGCGCCGTCTGGTTCGCCGGCAGACCCTGGTAGCTGGCGAACGTCTCCAGCGGGGAGCGCAGCCGCAGCAGCAGCTGGGGCGTCAGCAGGAAGCCCACCCTGCCGGCGCGACCGCAGCTTCACGATACGGTCTGGGGCGGAGGCGTCGGCATCGACACCACCTCCCGGTGGTTGGTTGGTTATTGGTTTTACGACACATCGACCGTTGAGTCATATAGCGTCGCCAATCTCTCACGTCGATTGGTCGCGGGCGAAGAGTAGCGACAGGTGAGACTCGAACTCGCATCCTTTCGATTGTGAGACGAGCAACTTACCCCTAGGCTACTCGTCCCCGGGGTACTCCCTAGTATCTGGTCAGAGGGCCTCGGGTGGGCAGGGATCAGGTCTCTTGTCTCTGGTCGGAGGGCCGGGGTAAGGTCTCTTGTCTCTGGTCAGAGGGCCGGGGTGAGGTCTTTCTCTGGTCAGGCGGGGGTTGGGGTCTCTGGTCGAGGGCCGGGGTGAGGTCTCTTGTCTCTGGTCGGAGGGCCGGGGTGAGGTCTTGTCTCTGGTCGGAGGGCCGGGGTGAGGTCTCTTGTCTCTGGTCAGAGGGCCGGGGTGAGGTCTCTTGTCTCTGGTCGGAGGGCCGGGGTGAGGTCTCTTGTCTCTGGTCAGAGGGCCGGGATGAGGTCTCTTGTTCCTCGTCAGGGAGCCGGGGGAGAATCGCTTCTGTGTCTCGCTGCGGAGCCCGAAGGGTAGCCTCTCGCCTCCTTCTAGGAGGCTTGCGGCCAGGTAGTCTTTGTGCCTGTTCAGGTCACAGATGATCGTCCGTCCTCTTTCGTTAGAATGCCAGGAAGTATTGTGTCCTGTCTCAGATTGGTTTATTATTTTGGCTCAGGGGCGCATCAACTGCTGGTGGTCATGCAGTGTCCATGTCTCTTGTCTCAGATCCAGAAGCAGGAACGCGTCACATTTTCTCTCTAATTGGCAGGCTAGGGAGCTTCCACACGCCAACCTGCGGATTGACAGATCATCGTTTTCTAGTCGACAAGGGGCCGGAAATGCTCTCTAGTTTCATTTGTCCGGTCAGGGGGAACAGCCCCTTGTCTCCTGTCAAGAAGCACCACTCCAAGTAGTCTCTAATCAGCTGGTCATGGAGCATCATCCCGCCACTTGTCTCTCGCATCATCTTTGGTCTCGTACGTAGCATAATGTGTGTCATCTGCCATGCTGATCTATCCTGCCATGTTGATCCCATTCGGTTCTAACCTCCGAACCTCCGTATTCCATCTATTGTTCGGCCCATCATTCATTATCTCCGTCTCTTAGCCTCTGCATCTCGCCTCTGCCTCAGCCTTCCCATATCGCCTAGCTACGGCCAGTCAATGCCCCAGGCACCAGCGAACACAAACAGCCCAGAACTGGTTGGTTGGTTATTTACACATTTTGGCACATTTGGCTATTTGGGCATATTTGGGCACGTCGGTCATATAGCGACCACACACCCCCCCGAACTTGCTGCGCGGGCACAACGAGCGCAATTACTTTGGCAAAGAACAACACAGCGGGCGCAATTACTTTCACACAGAACGACAGAGTTCACACAACACGCACCAATGAGCCAGTCTCTCGCCTCGGCCGAATTTGCACCCCAACGCGATAAGGAAGAACCTTGGGTTCTTTTGCGACGCATTCAACTACTAGGTCACATAGCGTCGCCAGCCTCTCAGGCGGCCGATTGGTCGCGGGTGGGCTCGGAAACCCCGCCGCTTGTGGGACTCGAACCAACAACCTCATGCTCAAGAGTCCAATACACTATCGACTGAGCTGCCGCGACCCCAGCTTGCGATACTCACACCAACAGCAGACTGAACACGTTCAGGTAGAAGAGCGACTCGAGGAACTGGAAGTAGGTGGCCACACCGCTGCCCAGCTGGCCTCTGATCAGCCGCATGTGGCCCTTCCACAGCTTCAGGAACTCGCCCACGCGCGACACGGCGCGGCGGCCCTGCGGAGGCGGGGCTGTGGTAACGGAACTGTGGCAACAGGACAGTGGCGCTGTGGTAACGGTACTGTGGCAACAGGACAGTGGCGCTGTGGTAACGGTACTGTGGCAACAGGACAGTGGCGCTGTGGTAACGGCACTGTGGCAACAGGACAGTGGCGCTGTGGTAACGGTACTGTGGCAACAGGACAGTGGCGCTGTGGTAACGGTACTGTGGCAACAGGACAGTGGCGCTGTGGTAACGGCACTGTGGCAACAGGACAGTGGCGCTGTGGTAACGGCACTGTGGCAACAGGACAGTGGCGCTGTGGTAACGGCACTGTGGCAACAGGATGATGGCGCTGTGGTAGCGGTACTGTGGCAACAGGGTAGTAGCGCTGTGGTAGCGGTACTGTGGCCAGGACAGTTGGTAACGGTATATGGCAGGATGGTGGCGCTGTGGTAACGGTACTGTGGCAACAGGACAGTGATGGCGCTGTGGTAGTGGTACTGTGGCAACAGGATGATGGCGCTGTGGTAGCAGTACTGTGGCAACAGGACAGTGGCGCCGTGGTAGTGGTACTGTGGCAACAGGACGGTGGCGCTGTGGTAGCGGTACTGTGGCAACAGGATGATGGCGCTGTGGTAGCGGTACTGTGGCAACAGGATGATGGCGCTGTGGTAGCGGTACTGTGGCAACAGGATGATGGCGCTGTGGTAGCGGTACTGTGGCAACAGGATAGTGGCGCTGTGGTAGCGGTACTGTGGCAACAGGACAGTGGCGCTGTGGTAGCGGTACTGTGGCAACAGGACAGTGGCGCTGTGGTAGCGGTACTGTGGCAACAGGATGATGGCGCTGTGGTAGCGGTACTGTGGCAACAGGAGAGTGGCGCTGTGGTAGCGGTACTGTGGCAACAGGACAGTGGCGCTGTGGTAGCGTGGAATGATGGCGCTGTGGTAGCGGTACTGTGGCAACAGGACAGTGGCGCTGTGGTAATTGGAACAGATGATGGCGCTGTGGAGCGGTACTGTGGCAACAGGACAGTGGCGCTGTGGTAGCGGTACTGTGGCAACAGGACAGTGGCGCTGTGGTAGCGGTACTGTGGCAACAGGACAGTGGCGCTGTGGTAGCGGTACTGTGGCAACAGGATGATGGCGCTGTGGTAGCGGTACTGTGGCAACAGGATGATGGCGCTGTGGTAGCGGTACTGTGGCAACAGGACAGTGGCGCTGTGGTAGCGGTACTGTGGCAACAGGATGATGGCGCTGTGGTAGCGGTACTGTGGCAACAGGACAGTGGCGCCGTGGTAGCGGTACTGTGGCAACAGGATGATGGCGCTGTGGTAGCGGTACTGTGGCAACACGCCGGTGGCGCTATGGGAGCTGGGTGCGGTAACAGGAAAATGGCGCTGTGGTAGCGGCACTTGACATAATACCCCATGCTCACGCACGTGACCATGAACACAAGGGACGTCAGCCGACGTCAACTGACCTGGACCTGCGAGCAGTGACGTCAGCCGACATCAACTGACCTGGACCTGCGAGCAGTGACATTATTTGACGTCAACTGACCTGGACCTGCGAGCACTGACGCCAGCCGACATCAACTGACCCGGGCCCGCGAGCAGCGGCGTCCTGGTTGGTTGTTGGCTTTACGAACATCGACCGTTGAGTCATGGGCGTCGCCAATCTCTCACGCCGATTGGTCGCGGGCGAAGAGTAGCGACAGACGAGACTCGAACCCACAACCTTACAATTGTGAGACGAGCAACTTACCCCTAGGCTACTCGTCCCCCAGCGGCGTCCTGTAACCCGACCCGACCTGACCACACCCCGGCACGTGCCGACCTGGACCAGCGAGTAGTGCAGTCGGCTGTTGAGCTGCGTCCACAGGCCGATCCGTCGGCTCCTGTCGCGGCCCCGCTGCAGCAGCCCCTCGCGCACCCGCCGCTTGTAGGCCAGCGGCCGGCCCAGCTCGCGCAGCGTGTTCCTGCCGGCGACCAGCTCGCTGAACGGTTGGCTCTGTTTGTTGGGTGGTTCACGACGCACTTCGACCACTCGGCCATCCCCGCCCCGCACAGTCGCGGCTAGTGGCGCCGTCCACACTGTTTCGCCGGTGGGCCGCGGTATTTGGAAATATTGTGAGTGGTGTGAGTGTCGAACCCGGGACCTTTGGTACCCAGAGCTCAACACCTTAACCACGCAGCCATCCCCGCCCCGCTGAATGGCTGGTGGTTCAACAGCTGGCGCGCACAGCACTGTTTTGTGGCAGCGCCCGTGACTGCCACAGGACAGGGGCGTCGGTAGCTCAGTGGTTAAGCTGAGCGTCTGGCACGGTAGAGGTACGGGGTTCGATTTCCCGCGATGCCCGCCCTTCCTGCCAGGGTGAGAGACAGGCGACGCCATATGGCCTCAGCTGCTGAGTGCGTCGTAAAGCCACAATCCAACTACCAAGGATTTATTGATTGATTATTTGGATTCAAGGGCGCCGACTACAGGGTCATTTGGCGCCCATCAACTACCACGGAGCTTAGCCAGCTAGCATATGCACACACATAATTAAGGCACGATTTCGTTTCTTAAATATCTATGACGACTAATATGAGAGGCAATCACGTGTTTTGATATTTCGTTATCACCCAATTAAGCATGACTAGCCGATGGAAAGGCATGGTTGTTGTTTATTGGGTGGTTCACGACGCACTTGATACACATTCACGGCTAATGGCGCCGGCCAAACTGTTTCGCCGGTGTGCCGCGGGACTGGGAAATGTCCCGATAGGTGCGAGTGTCGAACTCGGGACCTCTGGTACCCAGAGCCCAGCACCTTAACCACTCGGCCATCCTCGCCCCTGGGAAGGCATGGTGATGCTTCAACTTCTCATTCGCTCTGCGTATGCAAATATTCGACAATGATTCTGCAAACTCATGGCAAGCCACACTGTTGACCATAGGACGGAAAGTAGGGTCATGCACTCTCGAACCAGCCACGTCGAACAGAACACTCACTTGGATAAACAAACAATACACACAGAAACAAGGTCTACGCAAAGTTTGCATGCATGTCTAGACACATAGCAGTCCAAAGCTGCAGTGTCCAATACTTACAAGAAAACTGTATCTACCTTCATTTACCTGGGGTCGCCTCTGTGGCCTTGTCATACCCGTGGCTTTGTCCCATCTGTACATCCTCTCGTGTGCAACCACGTCCCGCCCATGACCAGGTCCCCTGTGTGGCCCCCTCAGAGGCCGGACACGAGTTTGGTGTCCGGCCTCAGGTGTCAGACGAGTTCGGTCTGCTCTAACCCAGACCGCGGGACCGGCTTGGAGGCGGCTACTCAGGCCACGACTTCGGCGTACGTCATCACACATATGCACAGATACAAAAACATCAACCCCGGGACACACAGCAGCACAACTAACACATCATCACAAAATTGCACAGAGACACAGAGCCAGCCCACAGAGCACACGGCAGCCGGACTCACAGGCCGACCTGGCGAGCCATGTTCTGGTCGACGATGACGTCCTCGCCCTCCTGGATGGCGCCCACCACGGCGTCCACGTCATCGCCGAACCTGCGGCAGAGCGCGTCGTCACTGCGTGCGCTGAGAAAGCCGCCGGTGATCAGACCACAACACCATGGCGGGTGCAGAGCAGTGCGGTACTCGGGCAGAACAGGTAGTTATTTGGGCTTTGCATTCAGGGGGAGCCGACCAGCTGCGCGGGTCGCTAGCGCATCAAGGAAGGGGGGGGGGGGAGGAGCTGACCAGCTGGTTGGCACAAATTACGAGCAAGCAAGCCATGTCTTGTAGGTTGGTTATTGGTTTTACGACACATTGACCGTTGAGTCGTGTAGCGTCGCCAATCTCTCACGCCGATTGGTCGCTGGCGAACAGTAGCGACAGGTGAGACTCGAACCCACAGCCTTTCACTTGTGAGACGAGCAACTTACCCCTAGACCACTCGTCCCCAAAAGCTGTCGGCGACGAGACCACAACACCATGGCGGGACAGAGCAGTGCGGTACTTGGGTAGAGCAGGTAGTTATTTGGGCTTTAGGGCGCTTCGACCTGAGTTGATCATTTGCGCCAAACTTGCGAAGAACAGATCGTCATTGCGACGATCGTCGGTACTGAACGTTACTACGGCATCGTCTCCGAATCTGCTGGTTAGTTTGGGGGTTTACGGTGGTGGTGGTGGATTGGAGTTTATGGGCGCGTCGACATCTAGGGTCATTTTGCGCCCATAACTGAACTGTAATCAATCTACGGTGCTGCTATCATAGCTTGCTATCCATCTTCACGGGTGGGGGTATATCACGTCAAGGCGAGCTTGTCGAATTGGGGGTTTACGGGAGCATGAACTGCAGTGGTCATGCAGACCTGCTAACTAATTAGTTATTTGAGTTTAAATGGCGCATCGACTGCAATGGCCACATAGCGCCCATAACAGGCTTAGTCATGAAAACTCGGAAGTAAAATCAGGCAAAACGGTGTCAGGCTGAGGTGTATCTCCCCACGCACTGTCTCAGTTAGGACATGTCTTCACCGTCAGCTGGTATCTTCGAACCTGTGGCAGGGCGCGTCGTCACTGGGTGCGCAGCGAAAGCCGCCAGTGATCAGACCACAACACCATGGCGGGGACAGGACACAGCGGGGACAGGACACGGCGGGGACAGGACACGGCGGGGACAGGACACAGCGGGGACAGGACACGGCGGGGACAGGACACGGCGGGGACAGGACACAGCGGGGACAGGACATGGCGGGGACAGGATACAGCGGGAACAGAACACGGCGGGGACAGGACACAGCGGGGACAGGACACAGCGGGGACAGGACACAGCGGGGACAGGACACAGCGGGGACAGGACACAGCGGGGACAGGACACGGCGGGGACAGGACATGGCGGGGACACGGCGGGGACAGGACACGGCGGGGACAGGACACGGCGGGACAGGGACAGGGGACAGGACACGGGGGACAGGACACAGCGGGGACAGGACACGGCGGGGACAGGACACAGCGGGGACAGGACACGGCGGGGACAGGACACGGCGGGGACAGGACATGGCGGGGACAGGACATGGCGGGGACAGGACACAGCGGGGACAGGACACAGCGGGGACAGGACACGGCGGGGACAGGACACAGCGGGGACAGGACACAGCGGGGACAGGACATGGCGGGGACAGGACACAGCGGGGACAGGACACGGCGGGGACAGGACACGGCGGGGACAGGACACGGCGGGGACAGGACATGGCGGGGACAGGACACGGCGGGGACAGGACACGGCGGGGACAGGACACGGCGGGGACAGGACACAGCGGGGACAGGACATGGCGGGGACAGGACATGGCGGGGACAGGACACGGCGGGGACAGGACATGGCGGGGACAGGACACAGCGGGGACAGGACACGGCGGGGACAGGACACAGGGGGACAGGACACGGCGGGGACAGGACACAGCGGGGACAGGACACGGCGGGGACAGGACACGGCGGGGACAGGACACGGCGGGGACAGGACACAGGGGAGGGGACATGGCGGGGACAGGACACGGCGGGGACAGGACACGGCGGGGACAGGACACGGCGGGGACAGGACACAGCGGGGACAGGACACGGCGGGGACAGGACACGGCGGGGACAGGACACAGCGGGGACAGGACACGGCGGGGACAGGACACGGCGGGGACAGGACACAGGGGGACAGGCGGGGACAGGACACGGGGGGACAGGACACGGCGGGGACAGGACACAGCGGGGACAGGGCGGGGACAGGACACAGCGGGGACAGGACACGGCGGGGACAGGACACAGCGGGACAGGGCGGGGACAGGACACGGCGGGGACAGGACACGGCAGGGGGACAGGGCACGGCGGGGACAGGACACGGCGGGGACAGGACGGCGGGGACAGGACACGGTGGGGACAGGACACGGGGGACAGGACACGGCAGCGGGGGACAGGACACGGCGGGGACAGGACACGGCGGGGACAGGACACGGCGGGGACAGGACACGGCGGGACAGGACATGGCGGGGACAGGACACGGCGGGGACAGGACACAGCGGGGACAGGACACAGAGGGGACAGGACACAGCGGGGACAGGACACGGCAGGACAGGACATGGCGGGGACAGGACATGGCGGGGACAGGACATGGCGGGGACAGGACATCGGTACTCGGGCAGAACAGATCGACATTGCGACGACGGTTGGTTGGTCGTTGTGGCTTAGGAGCGCATCGACTGCGTCGGTCATGCAGCGCGCAGTTTCGACGATGGAAATCACCACTGCCACAGAATATCGGCAACATGAAAAAGTCATCCCTTAAGCAAAGTAAATCATGATTCAGACAGAATAAATTGCCATTGGGACAGGGCGAGAACCATACTCGCACATGACTACCACCAGTCAAACAGAGAAAGTCATCACTGAGATAGATGATTACTACTGAACTGATAACGGAGACCACTATTCAGATGGAGACAGGCACTTGTTGCTGTGACAGAAAGACGGAGAGAGAACCAAAGTAGAAAGAAGGGACGGGGATGGCCGAGTGGTTAAGGTGTTGGGCTATGGGTACCAAAGGTCCGGGGTTCGACAATAGCGCCGCTCAGGACATTTCCCAATCCCGCAGCCCACCGGCGAAATAGTTTGGGCGGCGCCATTAGCCGTGAATGTGCATAAAGTGCGTCGTGAACCACCCAATAAACAAACAAACAAAGTAGGAAGGAATACTGAAGAAGTTGCTGCCAGTCTTCTGTTGCTGGAGAAGGGAAAATCACTGCTGAGGAAGGAAAAAAGGGATACACCGCTGGCTGGTGAAGGACAAGGACAAAATCACTGCTGAGGAAGGACAAGGGGATACACCGGTTGGCGCCATTATCCGGCGCCGGCTGGCGCCTTACCGGGCGATATTGATGGCGCCGCGGATCGTGCCGTCGTAGGAGCGCAGCGTGCTGTGGGCGTGGTCCGAACCGCTGCCGCGGCGGCGGCGCAGTGTGCGCGTGCCTGGAGAGGGGATACAACAGTTGCGGTTAGGGGGGTCAACAGTTGCGAGAAATGGTCACGCATAGGGGGATAAACACAAAGGCACGACCACATACAACAGTCGCGAGAAATGGTCGCGCAGGGGATAAACCGACGAGATGGTCGCATACGGGTGGATCAACAGCCGCAAACAATGGTCACATACAGGGGGATAAACCCACGAGACATGGTAGTATTAGAGGGATAAACAGACGGAACATAGACACATACAGTGGGGTAAGCAAACGTAATGGTCACGAGATGGCAAGCAGATGACAGGAGGCCACACAGGAGACAAGGCTACAGATGGTACGTTGTCACATACCAGACATGGCCACACATGGGACATGGTCACATAAGGGAGGATATACAGATGGAACATGATTGCATGAGGGAGGATATACAGACGTGACATGGTTACATATGGGAAGATATACAGATGGGACAAGGTCACATACGAGACAAGACCATAGCCGGAATATGGTCACAGATGGGGCACGGTCACAGGCGGTGCCAGATGGAAGGAACACAATCTACCGATTGCAGCTAATACTGTGCTATGCATCAATGGAATGACAGGACATGACTTCACTACGTAACGACGTCTCTTGGGTTTCAAGACCAATTCGTTCCAACATGGTGTGGGCCATCATCGATGCTGGCGTCAAAACTGACCGTTTAGGCGCAATTATAATAGACCTGTGTGGGTCTTTGGAGAACATTTTGTACAAAGAAAGCGGATCCGTGTTCCCATATGAATACAATGTATAAGCGATGGCCGTAATTATGTCGTCCATGCAAGTTGTCATAAACGCATAACATTATAATTAGTATTGTCAGTATATTATTATAGTATTATTATATTATTATTAGTAGCATATTATAGTATTATTAGTATCATATTATAGCATTATTAGTATCATATTATAGTATTATTAGTATCATAGTATAGTAGTATTAGTATCATATTATAGTATTAGCATTATTATTATTATCAGTAGCAATCACTCCCTAGTTCATACACATACTTCGGTATCTATCAGTATGACTGCTGGTGACGTTTGGCGCTTGCTCTTGTTGCATATCATTGGGCATGATTGTCGTGAGCTGTTGCAACATTCAACAGGTGACGGGCAAAGGAACACCTGTCACAATCGCTGTGATGTGTTTGTATATAATAGAGGCGCTTCAGCTGAAAACTATCGGCGTCCAGTCTCTGACAACAAAACACCAATAGAGGCTTTAGCAGATGTCTCCGATGTCCAGTTTCTGACAAATAATGACATGCTTGAATAGTGGAGGCAGTAGCCTTAAGTGAATGTTACTGCCATCGGGGTCTTTGATGATAGTGTCACCCCGAATTACCAACCACGATTGCTCGACAATAGCATTTGGCGTTTTTATTGTTAACTTTATAACCAAGCCCACGCGGTGCTGATGTCGAGCACTTTACAATTGGCAGTTATTCAAGGGAATCGTCCCTCTTCCCGACCGGGGCTGTGGGACCGGGATTATGTATTTTGAGCAAGGGAATGGGGAAACTGTGTCTATATGAGCCAATATAATGGCGGAGCAAATTGGTGTTAGGACGCGAAGAGAAGTCACCAATCATGGGAGTCCGATGTGCAGTTTTGTTTAACAGAAATAAATTTTACTTCAGCCATCGACAGACAAAACGTGATCCTTTTGACATGGGATATAATACATTTATGTAAATGAAATGGCAACATTAATCAGATGATGGGGAAGCTATTTGGAAAACACCAGTAATCCACCAGAGTAAAACTGCCATATTGTGAATCAAAGCATACTTAGGTTATCAATGTTCGGTGATCACAATGGTCATTTTCACGAGCTCATGTGCTGGGTAGCGGCCACTCACCATAGCCAGCTCTGGAGGGCAGGTCACGCAGCAGGGTCTGCGTGAAGCTCGAGTATTGACGGCCGTGCTGGTAGAAGGCCTCCTCACTGCAGACATAGACCTACCAGTCAGTGGCATTGCACAGCACAGCACAGCACAGCACAGCACAGCATAGCAGCACAGCACAGCACAGCACAGCACCACACTGCTGGCGGTGCATGGCACAACACACCATGCAACAGAAACCACAGACCAACACCACATACCATACAGCATGACATCATCACAATGCAGCATAGTACACCACACAACACAGTCTACAGACCTGCACATCATACAGCACCCAGCATTGCACAGCACAGCATAACACACCCAACACTACCAGGAGCACGTGGCACAACATTCAGCACAGCACAGCACAGCACAGAGGACAGCGAAGTAACAGCACAGCGGTCATGGCTCGGAATTCCAATGTCGAATTAGATACCAGCAGCTACAAGAAATGCTCTGAACAACTCATAAACTCGAATGACATGAACCCTTTTGCCAGCTTTCAAAATTCCGGACGCCCCTGGCCGAATCCTGGATTCGCCACTGCTATGGACACGAATCTGCGAGCGGACCACATCAGCCGGGGGCCCAACCGATCCACCTCGATCCTCCACCATCCCCACCACCATCCACCATCTGCCCAGTCCCCAGCCGTCAGCTGACGCTGAACTTGAGTCTAGGGGCGCCTCGACTGCCGGGGTCATTTTGCGCCCATAACTTGATTGATCATTTGGGTTTAAGGGCGCGCCGACTACTAGGTCATTTAGCGCCCATCCACTGTGTTCCTACAGTCGTCAGCAAAACCCCAGCCGTCATTCGGACCGCAGTCGGCTGTTGGCGCGCGGTTCTCACGTGCGGCTGGCGCGGCCGGCCATCTCCAGGCCGTCTGTGTGCGGAGCCGGAGCCGAAGCCGGAGCCGCCGCCACCGACACCCAGGCGGTCGGCACGGACGCGTCCCGCGCCATCGTCTGGCAGCGCTGGTGCGCTGGTGGCCTGGCACAGTCAGCTGTGCTGTAGTGACCTGTGGTCATTTGACTGCCGGGTCACACGTCAGCTGCTGGTGGCCTGCGGGCCGGGTCACAGGTCAGCTGTTGGTGACCTGTGGACCGGGTCACACGTCAGCTGTTGGTGGCCTGTGGACCGGGTCACACGTCAGCTGCTGGTGGCCTGCGGACCGGGTCACACGTCAGCTGCTGGTGGCCTGTCGGCCGGGTCACACGTCAGCTGTTGGTGACCTGTGGAACGGGTCACACGTCAGCTGTTGGTGGCCTGTGGGCCGGGTCACACGTCAGCTGCTGGTGGCCTTTGTACCGGGTCACACGTCAGCTGCTGGTGACCTGTCGGCCGGGTCACACGTCAGCTGCTGGTGGCCTTCGGGCCGGGTCACACGTCAGCTGTTAGTATATTAACAGGGGAATGCCGCTAGGCCATATATTAGTTATTGGTGTATCAACAGGGGAATGTGGCCGGACCATACGTCAGTTATTGCTGTATCAACAGGGGAATGTGGCCGGGCCGTACGTCAGCTGTTGGTGTATGAACAGGCGAATGTCGCTGGGCCATACGTCAGTTATTGGTGTATAATTAGGAGAATGTGGATGGGTCACCCGAATTGAATGAATGAATTCCAATATGCTCTGGTCACCTGATAACATTTTCGCTGCAAGAGGAAATCATTCTGGCCGGAATTGAAGTGACCCAAAATACTCCCAGCTCGTGGACAACTTTGATATCTGATTGCCTACACTGATTGGTTTTCATTCCAGTGAGGCCACTTGAGGATAAAGCTGGGCAAACGACTGAAACCCAAAGACCTCTTCTTGTACTACTCACAGTGCTGCGAGTCAGTGACCAGGCAGCCGGCAGTGACACATACCAGTGCATGACCAAAAGCAGGCCGATTTCGCCGGCTTGTGCCATTGTTTGTTTCTAAAACCTCGGCACAGTTCTTCATGACTTTCGCGCCGCTGACGCTCTGAGACGTCTACCGACCGCAGGGGATTCGCCACGGCAGACCACGCTCCCAGAGCAATTTGGAAACATCAATATCGCCGCAGCTCGATAAGTCGGTTATTGCAGTTTCGGGCGCATCGACTGCATCGGTCTCGTAGCGCCCACCTGGCTCGATGGGCGGGCGGGTGTGTGCAGCGCTTCGATGAAAGGAGGCTGCTCATCAGGTCTCCTTTCATCTCCTGAGATGGAAGGAGACCGCTCCGGGTAGCGCACCAATGCGTGCCGTGAAATTGAGCCGGAATTTGCAAACAACAATTGAAGGGGGGACAACAATTGAAAGAAGCAAAAATAATACCTATCATTAAAAAGGAAACAATGAAGTTACAAGTAATCATAGGGCAGTCTCATTGTTCTCCCTGCTCCGCGAAGTATTCCAGTAAGTCGTTTACGATACATTGGTTACGATACGTCTCATTTGTCTTTTATAGGCACGCAAAATGCTTCAGGTTGCTATCAGCTCAGGTCATGTAGGAATGACCCAAAATGTGTACCTGTACCCCTCTCTGAATAGATTAAGTGTCAAAATAGCATGGCTTGCCCTTTTTAGACAGTTACAACATCACATGCTCTCAATGCATGAGTTGGTATGTCTACATGCATTTCAATGTTTGCACCTTTTGAAGGTCATCCGAGGTCAATGACCAGGGTGACATGGATGGCCCAAATTTACACTATTTTTACAGACAATTGACATATAGGGTGGTGGTTTTCAATGCAAGATTGAAATTGACACATTTTGTATCTAGTGCCAAGATAACAGTAGTAGGACATAGGTAATTCTAGGCCAATGATCCATGTGACCTGACATGATTCAAGTTGAGCTTTATGCAACAAATTGCTTTCTATGGTAGTTCTCATAGTAGTTCTTCATGCTGAATTACAATTCCCTACTACCATTAATTCAAATTCACTACCTCAGCAGTGTACAAATCATGAGTCAATAAGGTGTGAAGCATATGCTTGGATTGGGTGACCTTGTCTGGCTAAATGTAACTACATGACCTTCATCAAGCCTCTGGGCAACACATATCTTGCAGCCCATCTTTCCAAGTCTACTTGCCTTTGCTTCTTTGCTTTATCAAATATGGTCTGGAGGGTATTGTACACTCGCTTTCAAACTCATTAAAAAAATGTTGCTTTCCATGCCTACTACTGATCATCTTGACCTTCAATTCATATTTTAATAACATGATGTTCTACAGAAGCTGAGCTAGCTATTTCTGCTAAGCTTGACCCAAAACATCATTTTGTTTCAGGAAAATATACCTCTCAGTGGTGACACCTCAATTTTGATTACCTTGACTTGACATAGTGGATTGACATTAAAAGTGATGACATTATTTTACATCACTGAGCAAATAATGGATCACACCACATGCCAGCAAAAACCACATTTTGTATGTATGGGCCAGAATTGAAGTTCAAGGGAGACAAAATTATCCCCTGCCCTGCCCACAGCAGAAGTATGTGGAAATATGGTGTTGCCTGCATAAAGACATAAAGACATAAAAGATTAGTGCAACTATGAGCCACAAGGGCCCTTCTTGGTCTCACTCTGTACACTGAACCAGTTGCCCACCAAATCTGTCAATCAGCCCTCCCTGTAATACTGAAAAGCAATCCCTCTATTCTTATAATGATTGTCTATGCTGTTTTTAAAGATGTTCAATGTGCTGCTACTGACAATGTTTTCTGGCAGTGGTTCCAGTGTTCCACTACCCTGTTGGTGAAGAAAGTTTGCCTTAACCTTGTTCTGCTGTGGTTAACTTTAATTTTGAATTTATGACCTCTAATTACATCATTTCTGTTCAATTCAAACATTTCCCCAAGGTATCCCCTCTCCAGACCATGGACAAATTTAAAGACCTCAATGAGATCTCCTCTCAGCCTTCTAAATCTAAGTGAAAACATATTCAATTTCTTCAATCTTTTCTTGTATGCCAGGTTGCTTATGCCATTAACCATTTTTGTAGCCCTCTTTTGTACTCTCTCTAAAAACCAACAATCTTTTTTACAGCTAGGAGACCAAGCTTGGATGCAGTATTACAAATGTGGCCTGACGTATGCACAGTAAAGCTTCCTGATCACTTCCTCACTTCTGTATGATACATTCCTATTTATTGCCCAAGCATTCTCAGTGCCTTCTTCCTGACTTCCTTGGTCTGTTCTGATGCAGTTTACATACCAATGATGCCAAACTGGAAGAAACTACAATTGTTTTGTTATTTAACAATTATATTAAACTGCCTTCTCTTCATGCATGCCAGGCACATTTTGTAGGGCAAACAGCACACTGAGGTTCTTTATTGCATTATTTGAATCCAGCCCTGAAAATGCAGTTAGCCATAGTGTTGTAATATCCTTATAGTATCCCCACATTAAATATATTCTGGAATATGCTAGTGTCCTCCTGAGCAGATCAAGCAGTTGCCAGAATGCACTTTGGGTCCATCAAGTTCAGCACAAATTTCTAACTTGGCTTATATATATATCACTATCACCCTGAGAACTCATCCTCCCTTTCCCATGGCTCATTGTGAAAGTTGCTTCAAATTCCCTTTGTTGTGTCACAGAACACCTATTGTTTAGCCTTTTGTTAATCAGGACCATTTTAAAGTTCCTGTCATGTTCCTTGTTTCTCTGTTTATGTTGATGTGACAAGTTGATCAACCAGCACCAAAATGTCTTGGTGATCTATAGCTTGGATCGGGATGGTGCAGTCAGGCTTCCATGGCAGGATTGCAATGAACACACATTTTTGGCCTGGAATTGTGGCATAGATTGGCTTCCTGAAGTTTATATAGATATTAATTGAATGCTTTAACTGGGGTGTATCAGAACTTCTAAGGATTAAGAAAACTGAATAGTGGAAAACTTCTAAAATCTACTAAAGTTCAAATCATCTAATGGTTCAAAGCCACTAATTGGATCCCTAATAAGCTAAAAACCTCCCTTTGGTTTGGGATGTACACACCTTCTAATGGATCAAAACAGCTAACAGTTGAAAACCTTTAAAACAGGCAAATGTCTTAATGTCCAAATAAACAAACTATTCATTAAACCTAATGGTTCAAATTACTACTGTATCAAAATACCTGGAGTTCAAAGCCTCAAAGTGAGCTCACTCATATTTAGCAAATTATTTGCTTATTTTGTGCTGAAAATGCATCCTTCCTCAGTCAATTATGCACAATTTGCATGACTTACATGACATGCAATATGCAATTAAAGATTGAAACAACCATTTCATTCTTGAACAACTTTTTCTATGCAAATATAGTACAGTAATAATAAATGCTGATCACAAACACTTAACATCTGTATGTTTTATGACATAGGTGCCTACCTACCCCATGCAAAAAAGTTAGCATTTGCAGACAAAACCAATGGTCAGATCACTGCATTCATATTCATAAACATTGCATTGGAAAATTGAATGAAATCACAAAGCACCTTAAAGCACAAATTTCCCAAATATTCATGGGTTTGTCACATTTATCTGATGAGGGAGGGGCATCATTCACACCCCTGTAAGGAAACACTTGGTGATGGTGGATTAGAGTTTAAGGGCAAAGGAAACACTTGTTGAACAGGTGAGAGGGTGCACTTGAGCCTTCTTGAGTGTCCTTCCTGACCAGAGGGGCATCACCTTTTGATGGGAGGGGTACATAAAGACATAAAGACATAAAAGATTAGTGCAACTCTGAGCCACAAGGGCCCTTCTTGGTTGCACTCTGTACACTGAACCAGTTGCCCACCAAATCTGCCAATCAGCCCTCCCTGTAATACTGAAAAGCAAGCCCTCTATTCTCATAATGATTGTCTATGCTGTTTTTAAAGATGTTCAATGTGCTGCTACTGACGATGTTTTCTGGCAGCTGGTTCCAGTGTTCCACTACCCTGTTGGTGAAGAAAGTTTGCCTTAACCTTGTTCTGCTGTGGTTAATTTTAATTTTGAATTTATGACCTCTAATTGCATCATTTCTGTTAAATTCAAACATTTCCCCAAGGTATCCCCTCTCCAGACCATTGACAAATTTAAAGACCTCGATGAGATCTCCTCTCAGCCTTCTATATCTAAGTGAAAACATATTTAATTTCTTCAATCTTTCCTCATATGCCAGGTTGCTTATGCCATTAACCATTTTTGTAGCCCTCTTTTGTACTCTCTCTAAAAGCCAACAATCTTTTTCATAGCTAGGAGACCAAGCTTGGATGCAGTATTCCAAATGTGGCCTGACGTATGCACAGTAAAGCTTCCTGATCACTTCCTCACTTCTGTATGCATGTGGCACTGGTGGTACATTACACCAGTGCCACATGCATCCACCCTGTTCTAGGCACCTGATCACACTTTCCAAAACCTACCTACTCCTCCACTCACCTGTAGAATCAATGCCAAAATAGTTCAATGGGATTTTCTGGTATGAAGATGGAGATAGTGGAACTAGGAGATATTAGTATGTACCTAGGTAGGTAGGTACCTAGGTCATTGACCTATAAATAGCAAATATATAGGTCAATGACCTTGGTAGGTAGTTAGATATCAGTGATATTCCCCATAACTAAGATCAGTAGGTACCTATATAGGTACCTACTTAAACTAGTCAATTGGAAGAAAGAAAATGGGAATAAAAGTGGGGAACTCAAGGAACACAGCCGCGAGCAGCTACAAGGACAAAATAACTTTAAACGGTCGTGAAATCGGAAGGCACTAAAGTGAAGCCAACAAGCGGAAAAATGTTGTCACATTGTGGAAAAGGTCTCACTTTAAGATGACGTCAGGCGTTTTTGATATCATTCATTTATTTCAGACAATTCATTTCATCAAGGCATGTATGATGCGTTTATGACGTCATTGATGGCAAGTCCATCAAGGGGACAAAAGTTGCGCAACTGGTTCAAAATATAAAAATCACTCGTGAGCATGGTAAGCAAAATGAAAACATTTCGGGGACATATCAGAACCTCTAATACTCAAGACCTATAATGCTACAGAACCTATAATACTCAAAACGCATAATTCTTCAGAGCCTCTAATTAGTGGTCTTAGGGGAATGTTCAATACCTATAATGCTCAAAACCTATAATACCTCAAACTATATAATGCTTGGAATGCATGGCTGTTCAGAACATATAATACTCAAATCCTATAATGCTCCAAAGCCTCTAATACCACTCCCTGTGGGAACTTTCAAAACGTATAATGCTCAAAACCTATAATTCTGCTCCGGGGTGCTGTTCCATGTGCCCTGTGTCCCTATGGAATGCCTATGCCAGCTGGAAAGAGCAATCCCACCTGAAGCGGACTTCCAAAAGCTGGGGAGTAAACAGGGTGCCTGATGGTCAGAGAGGGCTGTGATGATCATTTGATTTGTAAGTGCCTTTGACGGAAGAACAAGACCCCTAAGAGCTAAAGTGAACTAGCGAGGTTCCATCTCAAATTTAAAATATCCCCGAGGTGACAGCACTGGTTGATCCAGGAGGACGCTTGCATTACCAAAACACCTAACTACCTAGAAAGATGTTTTCATCTCAGTAGAGCATACATAGCTAAGACTTTTCTGCATATTGCGAAGAACGGTGCCCGAGTCGCCCAGAAAGGTTCTTACATTATCAAGCCGCACATCTGTCCGGAAGAGCAACTGTATTGGCGAGAAAGACGTCTGATCGCACAGACGGGTACCTTTGTCTTCAAGTTGTCATATTATTTTAGTGATTTTAACTCGGTGGATACACTCAACTGACTGGGTTCGAGCTTGTTCTACTGGCAGGACACATGCCCACCCAGCTAACATGCTACCCGAGGTCCTGCTTCATTAGGCGATGGCAGAGATTATGCATTGGACCAAGAGCGCCTATTGCCGAAGTCGCCATGCTCCCCAAGACATGGACTACATAACCTGTCAGGATGTAACGGTTAACATTGGAGGCTTCTATTTTATTTTAAGAAGCATGGTATCTAGGGACAGTACCGAAATGGTTTTAGTGAGCTTACCAATGAGGTGCGACACACCTCATATACGCACTGGCTCGCGCAAGAGGAAACAGCGCCCCGTGCATTCTGCGATCTCGACTGTGCACAGCTAGCAGTGGAGAACTGAGATCGTTCTTGACATTTATTGATACGTCCAATATTGTGGTGCACAACAGGTGACTGCTCACCACGCATTTCTGTTCACGTGGAAAGTATCCTCCGTCCCCATTATTACCATAAATTGGCATATGTGAGTGTTGGCTGCATATTCGAATGGAAGCATGAAAGGCAGCCGGTAGTCTGGCGTGGGACCGCGTCTTTGTTTCAAATTCCATCAGCGCACCTTTGTAACCATCCGCGGTGGATACAAAATTCCGTCCACCCCAGCGACAGGCGGTCTGCTGATGTCGGCGGCCGCCGCCGCTAATCCCGGGATTCGCCATGAAAGCTCATCACTGGACACTATGGACTTATGGCCACCCACCGAGGGGACCGAACACTGTCGCCGCTACTGCATAGCAGGGTGCCACTTCGTATTAACAGTGTCCATGTCTGCCCATATCAGTGGGATGCAGTAGATAGTAACATTCTCATACAATATCACCGATAGTTGTCCATCAGACTCGGAAACCTAAAGCATTGACCTTACATGTGGCACCCTTGTGACCTGGCCAATTTGTTTCAACATCCTGGATATCTTCTGCACTTTCAGACACGGTACATTGGAAGGTCTGGGAATGCGCAGAGGCGAAACACATAATATTTGCGAGCTGAGAATGTCCTAATGACGAACATGTCATTTTGCCAAATATATGAGAGCTGGTGCTCGAAAAAATATACTGTTGTTTGACTTTGCAAAAGAACAGACACTAGTTTGGTGCACTTTGTATCTATAACAGGTCCCAACAGTCATGATGCCCCATGACTGTTGGGATGTAATGGTATGCTACATTACTGCTGACCATGTCCCCTGCGCTGCACAGGATGCTCTTTCAACAAGACAAGGAATCCTCTACAATTACTGGAATTGTATTCCCTTCGGGGATGTCCAAACAACTGCTGCGTGCCTTTAAATCTCATTGGGTGCCCCTACAAAAGCTGAAATACTCGCTCTGCACATTTCGTGGCTGTCCTACAACGTCTGGGATGTTCCTCTGCAGGCTCTTGCAGTGCCGCGGGTGACACTCTGCAGATTGATAGCGCCCCTGACGGCTCGGAGCCACTCTGCACAATGCGTGGTTGCCTTTACAATGACTGGGGTACTCTTTTTCAGACTGCAGAGGCGTTCCTGCAACGTTTAGGTTTTCGCTACAGTGGCTGCAATGCCATGTCTGTAGTCTGGCAGCATGGGCGACGGAACGTATGTGGCGCTGGGGTGCTGCGCCCTCCTTGCGCGAGCAAAGGGGCGTCGCACCCACTTGACGATCTTAGTAAAACTGCTTACTCTCCCTAAATACCAGGTTTCTTAAAATAAAACAAATCTTCAAGGTTAAGCGCGGCATCGTGACACTTCACTTATGTAGGTATGGCTACATCAGTGAATTCACATGTTCGTAAATTGTCTGGTCATTTTTCCCGAACTACTAATGCTTCAAATGCATTATTGTTCTGATACACATCACGCTTTACCCTGCATCACTGCTAAAATTAACTTAAAGTGATCTTTCGTGTGTCATCTGAAGCTAAAGCTACGGCCACTTCACTCGGATAACTTTGCCCATTGGCGAATCAAGCGGAGCCTTTGTTGATATGCTAGCTGGGACGAAAATTGTGCTAACCGTCTAAGAAGGTAAAAATGTAGGGTTAAATTGACCCTCCCCGACCAAATTCCTCGTTTTCGGAATCGTTCCCCGGTGAAAATGTCCTAAACCATACCCACGGATCTTGATGTTATTTACACTAAAGGTACATCCTTCCGGGGGCGCAGCCAGGAATTTCCTAAGGGAGGCTCGACTAAAAAAAGATGTTTCGTAAAAGGGAAAGCGTTCGGAGAAACGAAAATTTAGGGTTTTAAGTTTTGAAAATCGCACATTTTTTTGCTTGCTCTGGTGCATTTTTATTTGCTAAGGGGGAGGGCGTTACCACTTCAGCTGTGCCTCTACGTCCCCCAGAATGGCGTCCCCACAGGAACGGTCTCTTGCAGCCTCTTCTCTCCCTCTCTTTTCAGCCAAAGTGACCTCGCTGGCAAATTTCAGCCTCTTGGTGAGGTTTGAGCTCACCGGATTGATTTTTCTCAATTGGTGATGCTCCGCCCGAGGAGGTTGCGCCTGGTCCACCGGACGAATGCTTTGCACTTCATTTCTTTGTCATGTCCTTGCTTCTGCCAAGTAATTCATCATATGTTTTCATGCGAACATGCTTTAGGGTCGCAAAGTCTTGATCCTTGGAGTCATAATTTGAAAATGATTCCCTTCCTCGTGAATGATAGCCTCGACAGGCGTCTTCTCAATCTGAGCTAGAGAATTGCCTGGAGGAAAGGTGAGTAGAGTATCAGAAACGTGGGGATGAGTATGATACACCCATTTTGTGTTGTTCATCTGCACCAATTATCATTTTAGCCATGCTGGGCCAGCGGGCCTAGCTTATGTGCATACATGCAGGTATTCATTACGGAACGTTTGGCGTAAAATGTGTCACGTACTATCGCGTTGCTCACCTGCGACGATTATTCGGAAGATTTCGTAGATTTCGCACTTGTCTGCATGATTCCCCTATGAAATAAATATCACCATGTTTTCGTTCAATGCAAAGTCCATTGATGGGTGGTATGATCCAATAGCATTAGCATGCTCCTGTGCAGATCAGATCAAGTCAAGTAGGGTGGATATGTTATGTTGGTTTTGGGGTAATCAACACATTTTGAGCCTATTAGAGCGTAAGGATGAAAACTGAATCCAAATTCAACACCCAAGATAACCCTATGAATTAACCGTTCGGACAACTTTTAGTGAACTGACCATTTACTTTTACTGATCAGAGATCAACCCAGGCACATGAAGTCAATGTGGATCAAGACTAGTTCTAGGGGACTTGTGTGTGCTGTTTTCAGATTATGAGCTCATGGTTATCGCACAGAAATCCCAAACCCCATATTGAGTCAAGTTACTTGCTATCTTGGGCGAACTGGAGGGACATGGTTCCCAGTTTTTGAAAAGTGATGATTTGTCCCCCTGAATTACTTTTGTGTCTCCCAAGACTCAGGAATTAAAATGCATATATATACTCGCAGCAACATTATACTTAATTATTTATATAGTAAAAATATATATTCAGTAGAATCACCAAAAATTCCACTTGGGAAACAATCAACGGGTTTCACTTGTCTTTTCAGCCTAAGGACGAAATCAGCATCCAGTTTTCTACTGAGGAACTAAATCAAAGCACTTCCTTGGGATACATTTCCCGTTCAACAAAATGTCAAGTATCTACTGCAATCAAATCGCTTTCGGGGCATGACATCTTGGCCCAACCCCGGATTCGTAGCTGGGTGGAAAACGATGGAAAATATGTAGGTCTTACTGACACGTGCATGGCTTGGATTGTACGCTGCATGCGGTGGCTCGACAGCAAACGCGTGACTCCCCTTCCCTTTCCCGTGGCTGCCGCCATGGGTGTAGTCTCTGAGGACTGTGGAGGATGTGTCCCTCCAAGTTGTGCAGTGGTGATTTTCCCCCTCAATTTCTATCGTGTCCCCCAAGCCCATCTGTTAAAATATCTGTGCACGATTGCCGCAAAATTATACTTAGTAATGTACGTGTATATAGTGAACATATACACATAAGAGAATCATCATAAATTGTTCCAGCCGACCTAGCTAATCAATTGGCTTCACAGACTATCAGTCCTCGTGAAATTTCGAAACGGTAAATTGACAAGCGTTCGAAATGTTAAATTCCCGAGGATTCTTCAAGAACATGAACCTCGTCCATCCTGTGTTTTCGTCTGGGTGAAAAATTATTCTTTGCAAGGCAACAAACATGCATAATCGGCATTGGTATTATGGGTAAGGCATTGACATTATGTGTTTAGGCTGCCTCCCCTTGCGCATATATCGATATACGTATTTTGAACGTGATTCTGGATGCCCCTGGGTATCTTCAATGCCATGGAGTGGCGTCTTAGGCAGTCTTAAATGTACGTCAAGTTGCCGTCGTATTCGTTTTGGTATTCAGAGACGTGTTAGCCAAAGACGTATTCGTATTCTAGTTTGGCGACAGTTTTATGTTTGTTTGCAACAATTACCACAAATGCTTCTGCCTGTACTGAACACGCTGAAATTAACTACATAGGTCTCACATGACCACTTTAACGGTCAAGGTCTAACCCCATGCAAACCGGTTTCTCCGGTCGCATCGCATTTTTTCCGTTTTGGATCAAATCTGGAATCAAGCGATAGCTCGTGGCGAATCATCGAGTAACATTTCAAACCAGAATATGTCAAGGCTATGCCTTAACGCACAATCATCTTTAGTTATTCGATGACCGTTTCCGATTGCCATCACTTCGATTTCCACGAAAAGGCGCCATTCGATGCAGCTTGCTGTGTGGAATCAAAAATCGTACAGTCTAATTAATCTTCAATGTTAAAAGTGAATCTGATTTCTTCGGTCGGCGCGAATTTTGGCTTTTTGGTAAATTTAAATTTTCAAAAGTGGGAGGCCAGCTACCACTATTGGCCCCCTCACTAAAACCACGTAGGTACTGTCCCTAGATAGCATTCTTCTTAAAATACCATATAAATATCCAATGTTAACCGCTACATCCCGACAAGTTGTGCAGTCCATGTCTTGGGCAACATGGCGACTTCGGCAATAGGCGCTATTGGTCCAATACAATAATCTCTGCCATCGCCTAATGAAACGGGACCTCGGGTGGCATGTTAGGTGGGTGGGCAAGTGTCCTGTCAGTAGAACGAGCTCGAACCCAGTCAGTTGATTGTATCCACCCAGCTAAAATCAATGAAATAATAAGGCAGCTGGAAGACAAAGGTACTCGTCTGTGAGACCAGGCGTCTATCTCGCCAATACATAATTATATTGGCGGAATAGCAACATTGCTATTCCGGACAGCTGTGCGGCTTCAGAATGTAGGCACTTTTCTGGGCCATTCGGACAACGTTCTCCACAATATGCGGAACATTATTAGCCATATATGCTCTACTGAGATGAAAAGCATCTTTCTAGCCAGTTAGGTGCTTTGAGAACGCAAGCGTCCTTCTGGATCAACCCGTGCTATCATCTCGGGGACATTTCAAATCTGAGATGGAACCTCGCTAGTTCACTTTAGCTCTTGGAGGCCTTGTTCTTCTGCCAAGGGCACTTCCAAATCAAATGATCATCCCAGCCCTCTCTGACCATCAGGCACTCTGTTTATTTCTCAGCTGTTCGAGGTCCGCTTCAGCTGAGGTTGCTCTTTCCAGGTGGCATAGGCATTCCACAAGGACTTGGAGCACATGAAACAGCAACACTGAACAAAAGTGTTCTTTGATGTATTGTTATTTTTGAAAGCGGTATCTGTTTCCTGACATCTTTTTCGTCAACCCACGCCCTTAAGAAATTTCTGACTGTGCCACTGCTTAATTATGTCATTCAAGCGTAGCATGAGCATTACTGGACAAACCTGGGCATCCTCAAAATCCCACCCGAAACACATTATAGGTACACCATTGGTCTTCAGTGTAAGCATACTTATTGCATGCAATGGAACACGAGGGCCAGGTCTCCTCTACTTCTACGGCAGCGGTGAAGGCGGAATAATCGGCCACAGCACCTATTCAAGCTGAATACGCTCCCGGGGTACTTAAGCACCGAAATTGCCTATTCGTAAAACCAGTGACTCAGCTTAGAAATCGCCGACACGTAATTTAATTCAAAGAGCATCCACCACAATATCCCGCTTTTCACGAGCCATATGCGTGAACACGGCCAATGCGACGAGGAATCCACATTCTACTCGCATGTGTCGCCGCTCTGGTGGATGCGCCTGGAAGCTTCCGCGCAGTGTCCCCCATTGGTAGACCACGGTGGGGACGCAAAGTGAACCGTACGGTCGATTATGGCATGCAGTCGTGAGCTGATATTATATGTTTTGAGCATTATAGGTTCAGAGCATTATAGGTTCTGAAACATTATAGGGCTTGAGCTTTGGCGGTTTTGACGCATTAGCTGTTTCGAGAGTCATGCTTTCTGAATATTAGTTGGATTATAGGAATTGAACATTATATGTTTCGAAGCATTATATGTTTTGAGCATTATACGTTTTGAAAGTTCCCACAGGGAGTAGTATTAAAGGCTTTGAAGCATTACAGGATTTGAGTATTACATGTTCTGAACAACTATACGTTCCAAGCATTGTGGTTTGAGGAATTATAGGTTTTGAGCATTATAGGCATTGAACATTCCCCCAAGACCACTATTTAGAGGCTCTGAAGCACGGCGTTTTGAGTATTAGGTTCTGGAACATTATAGGTTTTGAGTATTAGAGGTTCCGATATAGACCCCATATTTCATACCTGGTATCTGGCTCTTGTATTAGGACAATCAAGGTAAATCTCAATGTGGAGTATGACTTTAAGTGAGTATTTCATCTCCTGCCTTTATCAGCGTAGCTAAAGCTAACTGGTCAACGATACAAATGCAAACTGACTCAACTAGGGATGGGAGGGGGTATGTTTACAGTTTCAGGTCATTTTTTTATTTCTTAAAATATATTTCTTATGTGCAATGTTTATGAATGTGCTGAATATGATGCAACCATTCTGACCATTCATTTCCTCTGTAAATACAAACCTCAGTTGGGAGGCAAAACAACACTAAAAAAAGAGGCATTGAGTTAGGTAGTTGGTTAGTAACAATAAACTTTTATGTGATTGGTGCTCAAGATTCATTGGAAAGTGCGAGGTGATATTCTGATGTCAAATAATCTTCAAGTATTACCCCTCATGCTTTATTTATATCAGCAAGGTGTCTAAGTCACCATCAGTTGTTTGCCAATCAACTGTTGGTGATGTCACTCAAACATACCAGGAAAAACTTCCACCTAGGAGTACTGAATGAGGGCTGGGGCATTGTGTTAGGATAGGTTATCCTGCTGATGTCCCCAATGAGCACCACACAAACCACTTCAAAATATCCCTGAGGATGCCTCATGAGTTCATTTAGTGCATCTATCTGTGTGGAGGTTTTCCTCTATGTTTGTGTGACATAGATACATTTTTTATTTAAGGTAAGTGTAAAGGTGAATACTTGAAGATTACCATGGTGTTACAGGTTTGAAGAAGCATGCAAGCTTTTATTTCCTCAAATGTTTTTTTTATAGAATTTTTTGCTTTAATCCTGATATGGAATTCTGGATAGATTGTAGGAACATATTTCTGACCTGGTTAATATGTTGGGACTATTAATTCCTGCTGGAAATGCATACTTTTCAGTTTGTAACATGCTTGTGTCATTCCTGTCCACACCAATGGGCCAGAGTAACTCAAGTGCAGCTTATGCATGCAGAGTATCCATACTTGTGCTTTTCCAACAGCATAGGCCAGATATTCAATACACAGCTCCACTGGATGGGAATCCAATCCCAAATTAATCCAAAATTCCATCATCCCATGTTAGTCCATGCTGCACGCATGTGGTTTCAGCTGCTTTCTTCAATGGTGTTGATGTAGGAGACACAGTCAGTCAACTGGATGATCCTGGCTAATAAGCCATATCTAGTAATGCATTCTGTTGTATAACTGAAGAATACCAGAATAAATATTTGCATCTAAAAATTGTAAAGTGAATTCAGAAACCTAACATTACCCAGACTAACAGTATGGCAAATAATAAAACAGCTAGAAGATGCTGTTTATTCCAACTGCTACCAGGTGGCACTAGTGGCACTCAGCTAACAGTAGCCTATAATATGTCAGTAGCTGCATTGTTGAAAGATATAACTGAGACAGGCATGCATTGCAAATTGTTGTGGGCTTATGGGATTCATGTGGGATCAGATCCTTATCCAGTGGGATGGGCATGGAACATCTCATTTGCAACAGCAGAGAAGCACAGGTATGGATACATGTGAAAAATAGCAGGTTCTCTGTTGTCAACAAACATGATGCAAAAATATTGTTTCTGACAAAAAAGTGGATATGTCCAGCAGGAATCTGTGGTCCTATCAGCTGCAGAAGGGCCCTATTCTTACCTTCAGGAATGTGCTCCTACAAACAATTTTTATCTTGAAATGCCAGATTGAGTGGGTAAAGAATGTGCTCCTACAAACAATTGTTATCTTGAAATGCCAGATTGGTGAGGTAAAGAATGTGCTCCTACAAACAATTGTTATCTTGAAATGCCAGATTGGGTCTGAAGTAAAGAAATGTGTGATGCTAACTATCATCCATACCATCTGCGCCATTGAAATGCTTCCCTTCCAAAAAAAATTCCTCTTCACATCCAGGATTACAAAGAGCAAATCCAACCCTGAGCTCAACTGGTTTCACAATCTGCAAAATACAGGTGCATGATCAATGCATGCCTGGGTGAGCTTATGGTGTATGCTCCATGCAAGTCCAAAAGCTAATAGGATGCCTATTGAGGATGGTCATGCATGCCTAGTGCACACCTGGGAAAAGTCTTACACTTGCTGGAAGAAAAGACACTTTGCTGTATGACTCAGATCCATAGATAACCTATGTTCCAACCCTGGTTCCCTCTCTTTTTCGATGGGTTTGAACCCCAACATTCGTCCGGATTTCATGTCCGAAGTAATCTCGCGTTTTTTTTAAGTACAGCACCCAAGACCAACCTCTCAGTGCATCCCTAGACCAACAATCTTTTGGTCACCTGCATTGACATTGCTGGCTCCAGAAGCCCAGCATTTTGACAATGGGGCTACACATATGAGTGCTAAGATTCGCAAAATGAAACTGCAGTCGACGTGATCTAAAGCCCAAGGGGCTAACCAATTGGAGACCAAAATCACCTGCACGGAATCTGAAGCGGCATTGCCTAACGAAAATGCCAGGCATGGGAGATATGGGTTGGGCAGTGTGCCATACAAAATTCCTCCAAAATATGTGCCAAAAGGCTGGTCTGCCCTCTAGTCCTGCCCCTTAGATCAGTCTGCTTTGGCCCCTAAAGCCCAAATAACTAACTAAGTCTGCTTTGGCTCACTGGGACCGCAATAGTTTTTTCAAGCATCGCCCAGAAATTGCATACTTCCCCTGTGGGATCCAGAAAGGAATTGCGGGCATCGCTCTTAAGAAAAAAAAATAAAAAATTATAAGGAGTCTAGGAGTAAGTTGCTCGTTTCGCAATCGAAAAGTTGTGGGTTCGAGTCTCACCTGCCGCTACTCTTTGCCGGCGACTGATCGGCGTGAGAGATTGGCGACGATGCATGACTCAACGGTCGCCGTGTCGTAAAACCAATAACCGATCAGTCAGCCATTGAAATGCTTGACACCTCAGCGTGCATCAGACACCGGGGCAGCCCGGTTGGGGATGGCCAGTGCCCCCCCCCCTCCTCGCGTGGTAGCCACACGGATAGTTGGTGGAGCGCTATTGATCAGGGAGCGATCCCGCCGGCGGCATCGTCTGTTGTCCTGTCGATCAGTCGTCTCGGCCACCCGCCACGTGGCGATCCGCCCGTCTGTCGCAGGTCAGTCTGCCTGTCACAGGTCAGTTGGTCTGGTGCGGGTCAGTTGGTCTGGTGCGGGTCAGTCGGTCTGGTGCGGGTCAGTCGGTCTGGTGTGGGTCAGTCGGTCTGGTGCGGGTCAGTCGGTCTGGTGCGGGTCAGTCGGTCTGGTGCGGGTCAGTCGGTCTGGTGTGGGTCAGTCGGTCTGTGACAGGTCAGTCGGTCTGGTGCGGGTCAGTCGGTCTGGTGCGGGTCAGTCGGTCTGGTGCGGGTCAGCCTGTCTGGCATATGTCAGTCCATCTGCCAGAGGTCAGTCCATCTGTTATATGTCAGTACGTCTGTCATAGGTCAGTCCGCCTATAATATGTCAGTCCGCCTGTCATATGTCAGCCTGTGTCATAGGTCAGTCCGCCTGTCATATGTCAGCCCGCCTGTCATAGGTCAGTCAGCCTGTTGTAAGTCAGTATGTGTGTCGCACGCCTGTCATGTAAGTGCAAATGTACGTAGGCGCAAATGTACGTATACGCAAATGTACGTAAGGGCAAATGTACGTAAGCGCAATGAGCAGGTAAGTACGTAAGCTCAAATGTACGTAAACGCAAATGTACGTATGCACAAATGTACGTAAGCACAGATGTACGTCAGGGAAAAAGTACGTAAGTGCAACAGTACCTAAACGTAAAAGAATGCAAGAGCAAATGTACGTGTGAACCAATGTACGTACATTTAGGCGTACGTGACTGCGTTTAAGCACATCTGGTTAGGTTCATATGCCATACATACATTCGCTCTTACGTACATTTGCGCATACGTACAATTGTCATACGTGGATTTGCGCGTACGTACATTTGGCCTTATGTACATTTGCGCTTACGTACAGTTGCACTTAGGTACATTTACGCTTACGCATTTGCGCATACGTACTTTTGCGCACACGTATATTTGTGCTTACGTACATTTGCGCTTACGTACATTTGCGCTTACGAACATTTGCGTATACGTACTTTTGCGCTCACGCACGTTTGTGCTTACGTACATTTGCGCATGCGTACCTTTGCACATGCGTACATTTTTCATACGTACATTTGCGCGTACGTACATTAGCCATACGTACATCTGCGCTTACTTACAATTGTCATACGTACATATGCGCTTACGCGCATTTGCGTACTTACATCTGCCATGCGTACATTTGCTTTACGTACATTTGTCCGGTTGCCCTTGCCGGTGTGACTGGAATATACCGGACAGGAGCTGTCATTAGCATGATGCCTCGCATGTAGAACCTCCCAAAAGCCGGCTGGAGTGAAATTGAGATCAAATGGAGGACAACGTTCACTTCCGACTAAGACAACCATCCACTGCTTTTGGCTACTTTTGCGGCGGTAGTTCTCGGTACTGCCGGCACTTGTGTGCCGATGACCTCTGGAACACCACGCGACACCTAGTGTCGTGATTGACCCCGAAGGGCCCGGGGTGGTACTTGCTCCTTGGCGAGGCTTTCGACCGCCGGAACTCAAAGCTAGCTGTTAGAAGAGCCAGGCAACGCTAAATTATTCGTGAAATAAAGTGGAATATTTCACTTTCTGGGTACTGAATCGACATCCCTCCAAGCGAAGTATCGACACAGTGCTTAGTAATGAGTCCTCATGCAGACTTCATATCCAGTCAATATCTTGTTGATCAGTATCCTGATTATACTCACAATTGCGGATTGTGATGTACGAACATCTTTGAGCGCAATTCCGGTTAAAATAATTATCTATGGTGTGATCTATTATGGGATTGCAGTTGTTAATGATAGGTTTTTTTCCGTTATCGCTAAATTAGTTATCCATAAATTTGGAATCCCAAATCAAGGGAAGGAGCTGCACGTATGAGTACGCTGTTGGATGAAAATTGTGTTTGAAGAACTTTTAAGTCATGTAAGGTGACATCCTACCGTACTCGTTTCGTCATCTCACACGGAACGAAAAACACCTTATTTTAACGCTGGATCCATGGTTATGGCGCAACGCACAGTATCGAAGGCCAAGCGAACATCTTGGACGAATAGCGCCGCTCAGGACATTTCCCAATCCCGCGGCCCACCGGCGAAACAGTGTGGGCGGCGCCATTAGCCGTGAATGTGCATAAAGTGTGTCGTGAACCAACCAATAAACAAACAAACATCTTGGACGAACTGTGTTAGTCAGCTGAACTTCCCCACTCCCTGAGTGGTAGTTCTGAACGTCAGACATCAAACGAATATTTGAGCGCCACTGCTGGGCTATACAGATGGCTTTACAGATGCGTACGGAAATCACCATGAACCCCTTTCAAGTGGACAGCGAAATGGGGCGGCCATGATGGCAGGTTGCATAGCTTTATGGCCGCCCGTAACAGCCGAAACACGGGCCATGAATTCCTGTGAATTCGCCTCCACAGCTAAATAATCGCGGTGAACTTTTCAAAACAGCTGTCGAAAATGATCGATTTGCCAAGGCCGAGTTGACCTCGGCAATTCGTTCCCCGAGGAATGTGTCCGAGGATCCCCACCTGGTCCACAACTAAATGCTTCAACCCCTTCAGTCGTGCACACAAACTGTTCTACTGACCACCGTTAGTTCCCTAGAGAGAGGCGGTTCGCCGCTCTTTTTATTTTGTTTATTGGTTGGTTCACGACACACTTTATGCACATTCGCGGCTAATGGCGCCGCCCACACTGTTTCGCCGGTGGGCCGCGGGATTGGGAAATGTCCTGAGTGGCGCTAGAGTCGAACCCGGGACCTTTGGTACCCATAGCCCGACACCTTAACAACTCGGCCATCCCCGCCCCTTCGCCGCTCTCTAGAGAGAGCGGCGAATTTTCAGAGGCCTGGCGGACAACCATAGTTATTCCTATTTTAAAACCAGGGAAGAGTGGGGTAGAGCCACCACATTACTACCCATATCTCTTAATTAATCCACCTGAAAGGTGATGAAGTAAATGGTGAATATTCGGCTGGTTTGTTGTTCAGATGACACACATGTCCCATCGATTCCTCAGCGTGGTTTAGAAGAAAAAGCATGAGTGTTTCACTTGACACCGCAGTTCGGGGAGCTTTCGCGCAACACCATTTTGGTGTTGCACCACGTCATTTTAGAGCGTGGTTTTTACGCAGAGGATGTTTTCTAAACCAAATGGCGACATGGAATTATATCGAGGTGTATGCGTATGATCTCCGAGGTTCAGTGGCCGTCGTCCTTCAGAATGTTGTTACAAACCGTCGGTTTGCTAAACATCACCCAGCACCCCGCATTATCACCGGTGCCTTCCGCACCTCATGGGCCGCCAGTCTGTTGCTCAAGTTCAACGAACCACGTCTCACTGTGCGTCGGAAACTGCTCGGCATCCGCTGTGACTGTGAGCCGGATCGGACCTACAATCACCCGACATACCAGTGTAAAATAGTTCAAGATGTGACCTGGAAATTCACAGTTAATGGAATTGTGCTATTTCATCCTTCTCTTAGGTTTTTACGAGTTTGCCACATGATGGCAGTCATCATGCACACGACTGCTAAATACGGTAAAATGCATCTGACTGAAGTGAAAGTCATTCTGCTTTTTTAATCCTTAAGTGGCGATCCTTTATTTTCTTCCGATCTTTCACTATTCCCGAGCAACTTCTTTCTTCATCCACACAGTTAATGGTGAAGTAATTTTATGACACTGCGACATACCGTTCAGCGTTTTCGCGCCGTACTCTAGCTCTGCTCAACGTAAGACGACCGGAGCGCCCTGCTCCATTTTGTGTCCGGTCGTGTTCGCTGTTCGAGGACGACGGCGCACGATCACGCTGGGCGATGGGGCGTGGGATCGATGACAGTTCATCCCCGGAGGCTGACGTCGCCAGACGTTGACGTTTCGCTGTCGTGTCTCACGAAGCGTGACGTTCTCGAGAGGGAGGGGGTAAGTTGCAGGAAAGGTTGAGGGCGTCGGAGCTGATGTAATTACGGTTTGTCTAAACGGTCACTTTCAGACTCGTACAAACATGGGTCCGTAAAGACATACAGAAATAGAAGATCAGTGCAACTATGAGCCACAAGGGCCCTTCTTGGTTGCACTCTGGACACTGGACCAGTTGCCTGCAAAATTCGTCGATCAGCCCTCCTTGGAATGCTGAAAAGCAAGCCATCTATTCTTGTACTGATTGTCTATGCTGTTTTTAAGAGATGTTCAATGTGCTGCTACTGGCAATGGTTTCTGGCAGCTGGTTCCAGTGTTCTAGCACACTGTTGGTGAAGAAAGACTATCTTAACCTTGTTCAAACGGAATTGGGTGTTGAGTGTGCCTTTGCAACCGGCACCGTGCCTGGACTGTTTTCTCTGCTGGCGCAAGTATCTGCTTATGGATTCGAGTTAGTTGTAAGCAAAGCACTGATGTCTATTGAGGTCGGTGATGACATGTTGCACATAATTTATGCAGATTCACTCGGTTGCACTATGGTTATAGGTGCATTTCTTTCATCCAATCCAGTAGCATAGGATATCTTACGAAGGCTCCCATATCTGGCCTGTGCTGGCAAAACGGTTGTTATTTGCTGGATTCCGAGCCACATAGGAATACGTGGAAGCAAGGCCACTGATGTCTGATTGGCTGGTTATTGGCTTTACGACACATCGACCGTTGAGTCATGTAGCGTCGCCAACCTCTCACGCCGATTGGTCGCGAGCGAAGAGCAGCGACAGGTCAGACTCGAACCCACGATCTTTCGATTGTGAGACAAGCAACTTAACCATAGGCCACTCGTCCCCGCCACTGATGTCGCAGCGAAGCGGGTCGCTGAAGCTCTTTGCAAACGTTCCCTTCCGCTCCCCGTCAGAAACTTTCGTTCATATGTGAAACATTTTATGCCCAGGCATTGGCAGACCAGCCAGCACGCTCTAGCTTTGGTTGGTGGGTCGGTTGTGGCTTTACGACGGATTCAGCAGTTGAGGCTATATGGCGTCGCCTGCCTCACATCCTGGCAGGAAGGGCGGGAAACGCGGATAATCGAACGCCGTACCCCTGGCATGCCAGACGCTCAGCTTAACCACTGAGCTACCGACGCCCTGTGTTTCTCCATGGACCAATAAGCCCAAAACTGTCGAACCCTGTATTGGTAAACGTACTTTATCTTCACGCCGAAATCGACTCGACGAAGTGTGCCGCTGATTTTTGGACACACGTGATCTCCTGAATGGCGAAAAGACGTCATTTTACCCCAGGTGCTCCGCGCCAATATCAGTGCGGCTCATATTGTTATCTTGTCATTGGTAGGCCCACGAATGGAGACGTACATTGGGCGTACCTCTGCCTCGCTTCGGGAAATATTATGAGATGAGTGGACCATTGTTAACTCGGGACAGTTTTTCCGATTCCTCTTGGAAATTTATCTTTCCGTGGTTTACACCCACCATTAACTGGGGATGCAAATGTGGTATAATAGAATGAACCGAAGGCATGCTGTCATAGGAAGGATTCGACATAACCACTTGTGACTTTTCGACTGAACCGACGTTCACTTGTTCCTATGTCTGAATGACGAAGCTTCTGGGCGATGCTTACCTATGCAGTTGATGCGCCTCGAAACTGCTAACGAAACTAGCTAACTAACTCTGTCAAGCCAGTCCGTCTGTCATGCGCCTCAAGTGTGGATTCGTCCATCTGTCAGGTCAGCCAGGCTGCCGTACGCCTGTCATGTTGCGATTTGTCTGTCACGTAATGATCAGTACATCTGTTATATATGTATCCCTCCACCCTAGGCTCATATGTCAGTGATACGTCTGTCCTGTAACGATTTGCCAGCATGCTATACATTTATTTGTTTGGGCAGTATATATATATATATATATATATATATATATATATATAGATATTTGTTGTTTGTTTATTTGGTGGCTCACGACGCACTTTATGCACACTCACGGCTAATGGCGCCGCCCACACTGTTTCGCCGGTGGGCCGCGGGAATGGGAAATGTCCTGGGCGGCGCTAGTGTCGAATCCGGGATACTTTGGTATCTATATATATATATATACATCTATAACCACTCGGCCATCCCGCCCCATATATATATATATATATATATATATATATATATATATATATATATATATATATATACATATATATATATATATATATACATATATATATATATATATATATATATATATATATATATATATATATATATATATATATATATTATATACATATATTTCATGCAGGCAATGGTGCAGGCAAACTTCAAAACATCGTCATCTAATAAGACAGGCGGACATTTCTCACCCAGGTGAGAAGAACTGGGTGAGAAATGTCTGTTTCTGCGAAGAAACAGTTTCTGCAAAGACAAAACTCGTAGCGTGGAACATCCCCTGGTGTGCCGGCCACGCCGCCGGCTCCGGTGCACTTCCGACGGTGCATGCGTTGTATAGCTGTCGCTCAATTGCCTGACGTCCCGGCGACGAAGGTAATATCGCGGACCCTCACTCTCCAATCAGCCGGTGTAATATGAACGTAGGGTATAGGATTTCCCGAGTGATAGCCCCGCTTCTGCGATTATTTGTGGCGGCGTGCGGGGCCGTCCGGCAGACGTTTATCGATTCGCCGAGCGACTAATATCGTTGTCGTCTGGAAACATAGCAGCGTCGCCGGGCTTCTCATCAGAGCAGCCTACTACCCCGTGTCTGTCCGTGGTGCAAACCTAATGGTTGGTTTGTGGTTGGATTTACGACACATCGACCGTTGAGTCATGTAGCGTCGCCAATCTCTCACGCCGATTGGTCGCGGGCGAGAGGAGCGACAGGTGAGACTCGAGCGCACAATCTTTCGATTGTGAGACAAGCAACTTACCCATAGACCACTCATCCCCTGGTCCCAACCTGAGCGTGGCGAGACATGCTCCAACAGTTGAGGTGCGCGGACTCAGCTGATCTTTCACTCCTCTCCGGCTGCGTTGGCAGCTACGGTGTGCAGCTGGTGGCTGTGGAGCGGATGTCTGTGCCGCTTGTTGTGCCGACCACTGTGCATAGGCGCACCGAAGAGGGGACAGGGGGCTCGCCCCACCCACATGAGACCAAAGTGCCCTTTTTACCGAAAAGTGCCCTCTTGGCCGGAATGTCCCAAATTTAGCCCAAAAATCACCTGCCTTATGTGCCCCGCCTGTGCCAAAGGTGCCCTTTGGGCCCAATACTGCCCTTTTGGCCAAATTTATTTTTCACGCCCCCCCGGTCAACAAACTTTCCAGTGTGCCCGGGCCGCAAAGTCTCCTTTTGGAGCCGGTCAGGTGCCCTTTTGGAGCCGGCGAAGTGCCCTTTTCGGTCCGGGCCCCCATTGAAAAATCCTGGGTGCGCGCCTGCCGCTGTGCCGGCCCGTGTGACATGGACGTGTAGCTGGTGGTTGTGGAAGCGGACTCCTGTGCCGTTTGTGCCGACCTCTGTGCCGGTCCGTGTGACAGGGGTGTGCCTGGGGGCGGGGATGGCCGAGTGGCTAAGGTGTCTGGCTATGGGTACAAAAAGTCCCGGGTTCGACTCTAGCGCCACTCAGGACATTTCCCAATCCTGCGGCCCACCGGCGAAACAGTGTGGGCGGCGCCATTAGCCGTGAATGTGCATACAGTGTGCCGTGAACCACCCAATAAACAAACAAGGGGTGTGCCTGCCGGCAGATGCGCTGATTGACCCAGCCGCCGGCGATCTCCGCTGTCGCCCCGCCCGCTGACAGCTCGACGCAGGCGCGCAGTGCCGACGTCGCACCGCTGGGCAGGCAGACACCGGCATCCAAGCAGACGGGTGGGCAAGCATACCCGGGTAGACAAGCAGGCTGGCAAGCGCACCCGGGCTACAAGCAGGAAAACACCGGCATCCGAGCAGGCAGTGGGAAAGGTCGGGGCATACCAGCAGGCGTACACCAGCACCCAAGCAGGTGCGCAATCATACCCGAACATACAAGCAGGCAGACATCGGCAAACAAGCAGGCGGGCAAGCATTCTCGGGCATACAAGCACGCGGGAAAGCACGCCGGCCGGCGCGTGGAGAGGCGGCTTGGCGGCCGACGGAGAGCCGTCAGTCTACCGCGCATCGTTTTTCCGACCGGAAGGCCTGGCATCGGGCAGTTGGTATCTCAGCCGGCCAAAAAGTCTGCAAGCAGCCGGTGACCAGTTCGGCCGCCGGTGGCGCCACCTGTGGTCATGACGGGCAAGTTCACCAACTTGTGGACGTTCGCGGAGGCGGCGAGGAACGACTTGACGTGGCGGAGCTTCTTTCGACTTCTCTGGGAGAATACCAGGTGAGTGGTCTTGCAGGTGAGCCCTTCCAGTGGATTGTTGTCTCATCCCTGCCGGGCGATTTCAATCTTCCACAGATCTGTGCCTCATGATATAATTTGCATGGATGTAATTAGTATGTTCATTCCTATGATGCCGAGATATGCTGTTATGGGTGCTGTATGACCGAAGCAGTCGATGCGCCCCTAAGCCCAAATAACCAACCAACCAAGATATGCTGTTCTATCATATGCCGCGTGAGAGTACAGTTTCACACGAGCTGTTTGTGTAAGCAATTTAGTTAGCAAATCCGTTATAGCTAGAAGCCACCAGACGCTCATAATCGTTTTAGTACACATACGGACGCGTTGTGACGTCGTGTGATGTGTTGCGATGTAATGTGACGTCATGTGTTGTGTTGCGATGTAATGCAACATTTTTGCGATGTGTCCAGGCTAATGTACTAAATGTGCTTCAGTGTTTCCTATCAAAAATCAAAATATGATGTGAAATTCTAGCGAATAAACCTCTCCACTGTTGCATTATGCAGGTCAGCGCTCTAAGAAACCAAGCTACCGGGTAGCTACATGAACATGCTATTATCGATATGCTTATGTATCGTGGATTCCCGACAAGCAGTCGATCCAAGATAAATCAAGGATGTAAAAAACAACTATATCACTTAGTATTTACATAGTTCTCATTATCTGCGTTTGAGAATGTCAACAACACAAATCATCACAGCTCCGCTTTGCATATTTTCCCATTCTCTGTACTTCGGAGTATAACTAGGTCAGGTTTCATCCTTTGCAATGTGTATTTTTGTACCATTGTCTGCGTTGACTTTCCGCTTCTGGGCACCACGTGGTGTGACGTGTTGTCTATGACCACAGTGCGCACCTGCTGGCCGGTGTGACGTGTTGTGACGTGTTGTGACGTGTTGTCTATGGCCACTGTGGGCACCTGCTGGCCGGTGTGACGTGTTGTGATGTGTTGTGACGTGTTGTGACGTGTTGTCTATGACCACAGTGGGTCACCAGTATGCGTGTTGTGACGTGTTGTGACGTGTTGTGACCTGTTACCTGTTGGCCGGTGTGGCGTGTTGTGACGTGTTGTCTATGACCACAGTGGGCACCTGCTGGCCGGTGTGGCGTGTTGTGACGTGTTGTGACGTGTTGTCTGTGACCACAGTGGGTACCTGCTGGCCGGTGTGGCGTGTTGTGACTGTTGTGGCCGGTTGTGTGACGTGTTGTGACGTTTGTATGACCCATGTTGTGATGTGTTGTGACGTGTTGTGACGTGTTGTCTATGACCACAGTGGGTACCTGCTGGCCGGTGTGGCGTGTTGTGACGTGTTTGTCTATGACCACTGACTGCTGCCGGTGTGGCGTTGTGACGTGTTGTCTATGACCACAGTGTGTACCTGTTGGCCGGTGTGATGTGTTGTGACGTGTTGTGACGTGTTGTCTATGACCACAGTGGGTACCTGCTGGCCAGTATGACGTGTTGTGACGTGTTGTCTATGACCACAGTGTGTACCTGCTGGCCGGTGTGGCGTGTTGTGACGTGTTGTCTATGACCACAGTGGGTACCTGCTGGCCGGTGTGGCGTGTTGTGACGTGTTGCCTATGACCACAGTGGGTATCTGCTGGCCGCCTGCGCCATCTCGCTGGTGTCGGCCGCCCTCAGCTGGGTGTACGTGATCCGTGCCGGGCCGATGCCCGAGCTGAACAGCTTCCCTCGACGCCGACACTCGTCCAGTCAGTGGTCGGTGGAGCGGCACACCGAGCCGGCCGGCGACCCGTCGCGCAACACCTCAGAGGTCAGTTGCCTTTACGAGGTCACCTCGGAGGTCAGTTGTCCTTACGACACCTCAGAGGTCAGAGTTGCCCTTCGGGCAACACTCAGAGGTCAGTTGCCCTTCTTACAACGCCTCAGAGATCAGTTGCCCTTACGACACCTCAGAGGTCAGTTGCCCTTGCGACACCTCAGAGGGGGGGGGAGTGGTTAAGGTGTCGGGCTATGGGCCAAAGGTCCCGGGTTCGACACTGGCGCCACTCAGGACATTTCCCAATCCCGCGGCCCACCGGCGAAACAGTGTGGGCGGCGCCATTAGCCGTGAATGTGCATAAAGTGTGTCGTGAACCACCCAATAAAAAACAAACAAACGACACCTCAGAGGTCAGTTGCCCTTACGACACCTCAGAGGTCAGTTGCCCTTGCGACACCTCAGAGGTCAGTTGCCCTTGCGACACCTCAGAGGTCAGTTGCCCTCACGACACCTCAGAGGTCAGTTGCCCTTGCGACACCTCAGAGGTCAACACTGGGTCAGTTGCCCTTGCGAACCTCAGGGTCAGTTGCCTACGACACCTCAGAGGTCAGTTGTCCTACGACACCTCAGAGGTCGGTTGCCCTCGACCTCGGGGTACCAGGGTCAGTTGCCGACACCTCAGAGGTCAGTTGCCCTCACGACACCTCAGAGGTCAGTTGCCCTTACGACACCTCAGAGGTCAGTTGCCCTTGCGACACCTCAGAGGTCAGTTGCCCTTACGACACCTCAGAGGTCAGTTGCCCTTACGACACCTCAGAGGTCAGTTGCCCTTGCGACACCTCAGAGGTCAGTTGCCCTTCGTGCAACACTTCAGCGGTCAGTTGCCCTTGCGACACCTCAGAGGTCAGTTGCCCTCACGACACCTCAGAGGTCAGTTGCCCTTGCGACACCTCAGAGGTCAGTTGCCCTTACGACACCTCAGAGGTCAGTTGCCCTTACGACACCTCAGAGGCCAGTTGCCCTTACGACACCTCAGAGGCCAGTTGCCCTTGCAACTAGAGCGACACCTCAGAGGTCAGTTGCCCTTACGACACCTCAGAGGCAGTTGCCCTTGCGACACCTCAGAGGTCAGTTGCCCTTACGACACCTCAGAGGTCAGTTGCCCTTGCGACACCAGGTACGACACCTCAGAGGTCAGTTGCCCTTGCGACACCTCAGAGGTCAGTTGCCCTTACGACATCTCAGAGGTCAGTTGCCCTTGCGACACCTCAGAGGTCAGTTGTCGTTGCCCTTGCGACACCTCAGAGGCAGTCGACACCTCAGAGGTCAGTTGCCCTTGCGACACCTCAGAGGTCAGTTGCCCTTACGACACCTCAGAGGTCAGTTGCCCTTACGACACCTCAGAGGTCAGTTGCCCTTGCGACACCTCAGAGGTCAGTTGCCCTTGCGACACCTCAGAGGTCAGTTGCCTCGACACCTCAGAGGTCAGTTGCCCTTCGACACCTCGGGGTGTTCAGTTTCGACACCTCAGGGTGGTTGCCCTTCCCTCTCGACACCTCGGAGGTCAGTTGCCCTTCGTGCAACACTTCAGCGGTCAGTTGCCCTTGCGACACCTCAGAGGTCAGTTGCCCTTACGACACTTCAGAGGGGCGGGATGGCCGTGGTTAGGTGTCGGGCTATGGGTACCAAGGTCCGGTTCGACACTAGCGCCCTCAGGACATTTCCAACCCGCGGCCCACCGGCGAAACAGTGTGGGCGGCGCCAGCCGTGTGTGTGGTGTCGTGCAACACCTCAGAGGTCAGTTGCCCTGACGACACCTCAGAGGTCAGAGTTGCCCTTCGTGCACCACTCAGCAGTCAGTTGCCCTTCTTACAATGCCTCAGAAGTCGGTGACCCGTCGTACCCCGCAGCAGTTATCGGTTTTACAACACTTCAGCGGTCAGTGGCCCTTCGTGCCCCTCAGCAGTCGTGGGTTTGCAACACCTCCGCGGTCAGTGACCCTTCGTACCCCACGGCTGTCATCGGTCTTAAAACACCTCAGTGGTCAGTGACCCTTGGTGCACCGCAGCGGTCATTAGACTCAACACGTCAGCGGTCAGTGACACTTCTTTCAACACTTCATCAGTCAGTTACCCTTCTTACAGCATTTCAGCAGTCAGTGACCGCTTTGAGATGCTTATTAGTAGTGACAACCGCACCACATCCAGATGTCTGTGTCACACACTGTGCACCGTATTCGCCAGAGCGATACTTTTTCGGGAGAGCTCCCTATATTGCTTTTCTCCCGAGCTTAATAAATTGCATTCAGGATACTGGTGTTCATCAGACTGCATCTCCATTTTGTCTTCTCACGAAGCAGAATGGTCACTCGCTCCAAGCACTTGTCGCCTCCAAGCGCTAGTCCAAGTGGAAATTATGGTGTCATCTAGGCCATACCTGATATTTTACCTTCCGTGGAGTGAGGCTGTGTACTAGCGTCAGTCGTTACAAAGACAACCTCCTGTGCTTAATAACACCAAACTGTGTTGATTTGCAGACGAATTTTAACGTAGTTACTGAGTTTATCAAAGAGCGTATTTTATTACGGCGACCACTGATCACCACGTTGGGTGACTGACATCTAGTGAGTGTATCTGGTACCGGACATTCGTACGCCATCCACCAAACGTTTGACTGCGGGCCTTTATAATACATCGTGTGGGCAGACGCGGACGCTGCGCTGCAAACCCGAACTGAGTCCGCTCACCGCCGGCACTGGTCGCAGCCGGAGGAGGAGGAGGGCGAGGACGACGACGAGGAGGACGAGCCGGCGGAGGCGGGCGGCGCGCCGCCGCCGCCGCCGACGCTGACGGACGCGGCGCAGGGCGAGGAGGCGCGCGCCGGCGACGAGACGGTGCCCGACCTGGTGGACATGGCGCACCACCTGCCGGGCCGCGTCAAGCGCGCCGAGCTGCGCTCCATCCGCAACCGCCTGCAGCGCGACATGAGCAGCGACCAGATGGAGGAGGAGAAGCGGTACGTGGTCGTGCGTAGCGGACGCTGGTGGAGGAGGAGAAGCGGTACGTGGTCGTGCGCAGCGGGTGTGAGACGCGGGCAGGTGTAGGAGAAGCGGTACGTGGTCGTGCGCAGCCGGGGTGGAGGAGGAGAAGCGGTTGGGGTGGAGGAGAAGCGGTACGTGGTCGTGCGCAGCGGGGTGAGACGCGGCGGTGGGAGAAGCGGTCGTGCGCGGTGAGACGCGGGCGGGTGGAGGAGGAGAAGCGGTACGTGGTCGTGCGCAGCGGGTGTGAGACGCGGGCGGGTGGAGGAGAAGCGGTACGTGGTCGTACGCAGCGGGCTGGTGGAGGAGGAGAAACGGTACGTGGTCGTGCGCACCGGGTGTGAGACGCGGGTGGGTGGAGGAGGAGGAGCGGTACGTGGTCGTGCGCAGCGGGTGTGAGACGCGGGCGGGTGAAGGAGGAGAAACGGTACGTGGTCGTGCGCACCGGGTGTGAGACGCGGGTGGGTGGAGGAGGAGGAGCGGTACGTGGTCGTGCGCAGCGGGTGTGAGACGCGGGCAGGTAGGAGGAGAAGCGGTACGTGGTCGTGCGCAGCGGGTGTGAGACGCGGGCGGGTGGAGGAGAAGCGGTACGTGGTCGTGCGCAGCGGGTGTGAGACGCGGGCGGGTAGGAGGAGAAGCGGTACGTGGTCGTGCGCAGCGGGTGTGAGACGCGGGCAGGTGAGTAGGAGAAGCGGTACGTGGTCGTGCGCAGCGGGTGTGAGACGCGGGCGGGTGGAGGAGAAGCGGTACGTGGTCGTGCGCAGCGGGTGTGAGACGCGGGCGGGTGGAGGAGAAGCGGTACGTGGTCGTGCGCAGCGGGTGTGAGACGCGGGCGGAGGTGGAGGAGAAGCGGTACGTGGTCGTGCGCAGCGGGTGTGAGACGCGGGCGGGTGGAGGAGGAGAAGCGGTACGTGGTCGTGCGCAGCGGGTGTGAGACGCGGGCGGGTGGAGGAGAAGCGGTACGTGGTAGTCCGCAGCGGACAGGTGGAGGAGGAGAAGCGGTACGTGGTCGTGCGCAGCGGGTGTGAGACGCGGGCAGGTGGAGGAGAAGCGGTACGTGGTCGTGCGCAGCGGGTGTGAGACGCGGGCAGGTGGAGGAGAAGCGGTACGTGGTCGTGCGCAGCGGGTGTGAGACGCGGGCGGGTATAGGAGGAGAAGCGGTACGTGGTAGTCCGCAGCGGACAGGTGGAGGAGAAGCTGTACGTGCCGACGGGCCGGTTCCGATCACAGAGGCAGGCATAGCTGTGACGATAGATGGGAGGGTGCAGTCCGTACCTGATAGGGCGTCTGCGTGCCTTTTTCAGTTTTGCTTTAGCGGCGGCGAACTTAATCCAGAACATGTGCTTCCCCTCCTGGGCAAGATGTAGATATGAACAGATGTTCTATGTGGTGTTTTGTGGAATTTTGTATGACATCCCAGAGCGAAAAAGTCAGGTGGAAAAAGTTAGGGACCACTTTCGAGGGATGTCTTGCGGATTTACCATGTGACGTCCATCAGCACAGTATTGACGTGTCGAGGAGCTGGGATATGGGTGGTGATTCCTCATCATGTCAGTGTCTACAGGGTGATGATTCCTCATCATGTTGCTGTGTCTACAGGGTGATGATTCCTCATCACGTCGCTGTGTCTACAGGGTGGTGATTCCTCATCATGTTGTGTCTACAGGGTGATGATTCCTCATCACGTCACTGTGTCTACAGGGTGATGATTCCTCATCATGTCGCTGTGTCTACAGGGTGGTGATTCCTCATCATGTTGTCGCTGTGTCTACAGGGTGGTGATTCCTCATCATGTCGCTGTGTTTACAGGGCAATGATTCCTCATCATGTCGCTGTGTCTACAGAGGGGTGATTCCATGTCATGCCACTGTCTACAGGGTGGTGATTCCTCATCATGTCGCTGTGTCATACACTGGTACAGGGTGATTCCATGTCATGCGTGTTCAGGGGCTATGCTGTGTCTACAGGGTGATGATTCCTCATCATGTCGCTGTGTCTACAGGGTGGTGATGTCTCATCATATCACTGTGTTTACAGGGCAATGATTCCCCAGTATGTCCGCTGTGTCTACAGGGTAGTGATGTCTCAGCATGTCCACTGTGTTTACAGGGCAATGATTCCCCAGTATGTCCGCTGTGTCTACAGGGTAGTGATGTCTCAGCATGTCCACTGTGTGGTGGGTGACGATGACCGCAGGGTCTGATGTTGGCTGTGGCTGTAGGGCAGTGACACCTCATGTCCGCTGTGTGCTGGGTAGTGGTGTCTCGTATCCACTGTGTCTGCAGGATAGTGCCGTCTGACGCTGGCTGTGGCTGTGGGGTTGTGACGTCTCACCTTGGATGGGCGCAAAATGACCCTAGCTGTCGACGCGCCCCTAAACTCCAATCCACCACCACCACCACGTCTCACCTCGGACCCCCGCTCGTGTCCGCAGTGTGTTGGATAGTGGTGTCTCGTATCCACTGTGTCTGCAGGATAGTGCCGTCTGACGCTGACTGTGGCTGTGGGGTTGTGACGTCTCACCTCGGACCCCCGCTCGTGTCCGCAGTGTGGAGATGGACCAGATGTCGGCCATCCTGACTCTAATGCAGCAGAACAGCGACAAGTTCGGCACGCCCACACTGGACGACATGAAGTCCCAGCTGGGCCTGTACATGTGAACCGCACGACATGGAGTCCCAGCTGGGCCTGTACATGTGAACCACACGACATGGAGTCCCAGCTGGGCCTGTACATGTGAACCACACGACATGGAGTCCCAGCTGGGCCTGTACATGTGAACCACACGACATGGAGTCCCAGCTGGGCCTGTACATGTGAACCACACGACATGGAGTCCCAGCTGGGCTGTGGGCCTGTACGTGTGAACCGCACGACATGGAGTCCCAGCTGGGCCTGTACGTGTGAACCCACACATGGAGTCCCAGCGGGCCTGTACATTCCACCAATGGCGTGTGTCCTCACGATGGAGTCCCAGCTGGGCCTGTACATGTGAACCACACGACATGGAGTCCCAGCTGAGCCTGTACATGTGAACCACACGACATGGAGTCCAAGCTGAGCCTGTGCGTGTGAACCACACGACATGGAGTCCCAGCTGGGCCTGTACATGTGAACCACACGACATGGAGTCCCAGCTGGGCCTGCACGTGAACCACACGACATGGAGTCCCAGCTGAGCCTGTACATGTGAACCGCACGACATGGAGTCCCAGCTGGGCCTGTACGTGTGAACCACAAGCGCGACGGCGCGTCCCAGGCCCGTGGGACAGGGCCGGGCCCTCGGCGTACAAGCCCGTGCCGGTGTGTGATGCCGTTCGGTCGTTCGACTTCAGTTTCAGCGCAGTTCAAACGCCAGATGTCGTTCGGCGGTGTAAAACGTACGCTGCGCTCCTGCTTACTTAAGCATGCGAGTCGATTGCTGGCGGCGGCATTGCAGTGGGCTGTTGTTCGTCATGCAGGGTATTCGTTCTATTATGTGTTATGGCCATCTACTGCGAGGCTCCACTACGACCGTTTCATTGGGGAATGCACGTGCCACTTTAGCTATGCCGCTGTGCTTGAGAGTCAGTGACCTAAAATTACTTCACCATTAACTGCGTGGATGAAGAAAGAAGATGCTTGGGAATAGTGAAAGATTGGAAGAAAATAAAGGATCGCCACTTAAGGATTAAAAATTTAAAATCTTTTTCTTTTTTTTCATATATTTTTTTTTTTTTTTAGAATTTTTTTTTATAAAAACTCCCAAAATGCGGCAAAATTTAAAACCTAAGAAAGGGTGAAATAGCACAATTATAAATATTTTAGCCATTATTTTACAAAATGTTTCAAGGTATCAATACCAGTAGAAGCCGACGCCTGATAAGAGCCTGTTTTAATTTTATGTGATGCTTATGTTTTATTAAATGTATGTTATTAAAGTGTATAAAATTACTTCCATTAACTGTGTGGATGGAGGAAGAAGTTGCTTGGGAATAGTGAAAGATTGAAAGAAATACAGATTGCCACTTAAGGATTAAAAAGGGAATCTCCTTCCTCTTCACCCTGCATTTTACATTTTTTGCAGTCATGTGTATAATGACTGCCCACACATGTGGCAAAATGGTAAAAACCTAAGACAAGGATGAAATAGCACAATTCCATTAACTGTGAATTTCCAGGCCACATGGTCAATTATTTTACACTGTTGAGAGTGTTCAGCGGGTTGGCTTCTGGGCAGACGTATTTGTGTCCATTCCGTCCGTGGTGCCCGTCCTTTCCGACAGGCTGAGAGGCGGGCGACGCCGTTTGACCTCGCCCGGTTAGTGCGTCGTAAAGCCACAGACCACAGCATCGTGTCCGCTCAGAGTTTTACAACAATATTGGCACTTCGGCCCGGTGTCCGAACCGTCGAGCCCCTCGTTAGCAGCACGTTGCACTCGCACGCCGCGACTTCGCGTCGCATCGAGCTCCACGCATATCGCTTGCGTCAAGCCGCATTCGTGTTGCGAAGCGCCGACGGCGAGCGCAAGTGGTGGGTCGGACCTGTGTCATACATATGCGGCGGGGCGGTGCTCCAGTTTTCTCGGTGGCTAGTGGTGTCTGGCGACGTTTGCTGTTGGCCTGTATTATACACGTGTGACGGTGCAGTGTTCCAGTGTCTCGGAAACTTGTGGTGTTACGTGTCGTGTTCTGTTCCTATATCCTATATCGTAATAGACATCGTGCTGACGATGGCTGTTAGTTACGTTGTTGACGAAATCTAGTGGCTTCCTTAGCTAGATTGAATGTATGTTTTGTCACGAAGCCAGGGATCTGTGTGATGCTTGGCATTATTTCGGGCTAATGGGCAGCGGCGCACGCCTCATACCTGTTGCTTAGCTACCAACACGACCGGCTATCGTTGGGCTGGTGGCTTCTCTCACGAAACGAATTTCAGCTGCATCCCTTGCGCATGTACGAAACATTATTTATTCTCGCTTTTGAATGGATCGGGTGCTATCAGATGGCCTTGTACTTAGTCTTTGTCAGGGGGTAATGCGAAGGGAAGCCGCGAAGGCCCGCGGCGAAGACCAGCAACCTTCGCAGTGTTCCCAGTGCTGTGAAATGTGAAACAACGTGGACCTGTATCTTAATCGATCGGCACTGCGACACTGTCTGTCCGGTCGGCAGCTGGAGCCCTCCAGTAGCGACCTGTCGAACTAGTCAGCCGGAACAGTGGGTGAACGGTCGGCGCTGTATATTACGCGACGTTCCACCAGCGCCGAGCCTCATCTGCCGGCGGTCTCTGCCGATTGCTCGACGGTGTGACCTGAGTGTGTTGTATTCCAGATGGCCACGCCAGGTGGTAACGGCACAAGTAGCTGCGAGGTGACCGTCACGTTATCACAGTAGTCGTGGTCCCGGTCGGTCGGTGTGTGGTGCTAAATGGGGCGCCGGTTGCCGGCGCACCGGCCCGGACGGCGGAAATGTCACCAAGCTGAGAGGTCAGCAATACACTGTTGGAAATGTCATCGGGGTTCGGTTGCATTTGCAGTTGGCATGACGTCGTTCATGGCCGGATTCGAAAGGAAAAAATGCGACAATCAGAGCGGTTAGCTGACGCGTGCTTGGCGGTACTACGGCAATCTTAGGTGGTCACGTGGACAGAAATTGGGCGTAGTTACCCCGCATCACGAGTTGCAAACAGCTGCTCTACCTGCAGCCGTTTTGCGTGGTTCACACCTCGGCTGTTCTACCGACTCGCCAGTTCGTAAGTATAGCCCGCTCGTTGGAGCAAGGTGAGACCGTTAGATGGCGTTGAGCGCCTCGATATATCGGCGCCCTAGGACGAGAAGCTGCGCACAGATGGGTCTCGCGGCTTCACTGAAGCTGTTTAGTTCAGAAGAACTCATCCCCGGCAGGCTCCGCTGCTGCGTCGACGCTGCCAGTCTCAGACGGCGCCGTCGGAGGAGTCGGAGACTCGGCGTCTATCGCCTGGTCTGTCTCCTGTGATGGCGTGTCGTCTCCCCCTTCCGGTTCTGTCTCCTGTGGCGTCGCGTCCACTTCTGATTCTTCTGTTTCCTGCGCTGTCGCTTCCGCTTCTGATGCTTCTGTTTCCTGCGCCGTCGCTTCCGCTTCTGATGCCTCTTCCTGCGCTGTCGCAATCACCTCTCCTTCTGACACATCTGTGTCCAGCGCTGTCGCTTCCACCTCTCCTGTTCTGTTTGCTGCGCCGCTATGTCCACTTCTCCCTCGGACATCACAGCCTCAGCAGTCACAGCGGCAGTATCTACGTCGGCACTCGACTCCAGCTTCGATTCTGGTGCCACGTTTTCGGCGTCTCCTCCCGTCTCCTCGTATGGTTCGCTCATCTCATCCGCGGCTCCGTCCGTCTCTCCGGCAACTCTGTCCGTCTCCCCAGCGGCTTCACCCGTCTCCTCAGCGGGCGCGTTCATCTCCTCGGAGACTTCGTCCGTCGCCTCCGCGGCAGTCCCTGCCGTCAGGTCTGCGCCGCGTCCCACCGACGTCGCCGATCCGCCGTCCTGGGATCTCGGTGACGCCGCCGCCCCGTCGATGACGTCACCGCTGGCGGCGGGTGACGCCTGCTCGGACGTCGCGCCTCCGGTCAAGACCTCGCCGCTGGAGACTGCCGGATCGTCGGCGCCGTCGGCGACAGGCGTCTGTCCGCCGTCAGGTGGAGGTGCTTCCTCGCCGTCCACCGGGCCCTCCTCGTCATCAGTCGGAGGAACGGGCTCGTCTTCGGTCTGTGGAGCAGACTCGTCTGCGGCTTGAGGAGCCGACGCTTCGTCTTCAGTTTGAGGTTGAGACTTCTCTTCTCCCTCAGTCGGCGGAGCAGATTCCTCTTCTTCTTCAGTTGGCGGAACAGATTCCTCTTCTCCTTCAGTTGGCGGAACAGATTCCTCTTCTCCTTCAGTTGGCGGAACAGATTCCTCTTCTCCTTCAGTTGGCGGAACAGATTCCTCTTCTTCAGTTGGCGGAACAGATTCCTCTTCTCCTTCAGTTGGCGGAACAGATTCCTCTTCTCCTTCAGTTGGTGGAACAGATTCCTCTTCTTCAGTTGGCGGAACAGATTCCTCTTCTTCTTCAGTTGGTGGAACAGATTCTTCTTTCTTCAGTTGGCGTAACAGCTTCTTCTTCCCCATCAAGTAGGGAGGCAGGCTTCTCGCCCTCCTCAGTTGGGGGAACATACTCCTCTTCCCCATCAGTTGGAGGAACAGACATGTCTTCCCCTCCACTTTGAGGAATGGACCCGTCTCCCTCAGTCTGGGCCAGTGAATCCTCCTCCATTTCAGTATGGCCCTCTTCTACATCAGTTTGAACATCGGAATGATGCCCATCTTCCTCGTTGCCGGTCTGGGATTGCCTTTCTTCTCCATCACTTTGTGGCTGAGACGACTCATGTTCGTCATTGTCTGCACCAGAATCTTCCACTGCCGTGCTCGGACCTTCGCTTCCAGCGATGTGTGATGCTACCTCATCTTCGTCATCTGTTTCACCCGCCGTCTCTGTATTGTCCTGCCCTTCCACGTCACCCTCATTACCAGTTTCTCCACCTTCCACCTCGTTCATTTCTCCAGCTGTATTCATATCGTCTTCATTTTGCTTTCCACCTATCTCATCATGTTCTTCCACGTCGGCTTCATTGCCAGTGTCTCCACCTTCCGCCTCGCTCTGCTCCCCAGTCTTGTTTACGTCGTCTTCATCTTGCTCCCCACCTCCTTCACCCTCATCTTCACCGCCTCCCTCCTCAGCGCCATCTTCTTCGCCCTCCACCTCTCCATCGATGTCCGAATCCGCCGGTTCGCTCTGGTCGCCATTCAGACCATTCTTCGCTGGTGAACTCATCCGCCATCTTTTTCCTTTCATTCTCCATCGCGGTACGCTCTTCCTCGAGTCGCGAAGCCATGGCTTCGATGCGCCGCGTCTCGAGCTCCACTTGGCGAAGCGATTCTTCCCGATGCGCCTGAAGTTCACTCATCACGCTGGCCACCCGCCGCTCCTCCACCTCCTGCTGCGAGATGCGTTCTTGGAGGCGGCTCCACTCCCGCGAGACGGCTTCGCGGTCCTGATCAAGGCGACTCCTTATGCGCCTGCAACTTGTCCTCGGGCTCCGACCGAGCCTCTCCCGCCAGCTCCTGCAGACGCTCCCGTTCCTCGATGAGGCACTGCCGCTCCTCGTCGAGGCACTGGCGCTCCTCCACCAGCGTTTTCCACTCCTCCTCCAGCGACTTCCGCTCCTCCTCCAGCGTCTCGCTCTCCTCTCGCAGCCGCTGCCGCTCCGCCGCCAGCTTCGTCTTCCTGGGGCAGCGAGACGTGGGCCTTTGCCGGCGGCGGCGGCCGCCGTCCGCCGGCTTGGCCGTCCTCTTGACGGCCCCCGGCCCCACCAGCGGCTTGATGACCGACGGCCCGGCGCAGCTGGTGTACATCTCCACCGCGGTGCAGACGAGCCCCCTGCGCGCGCCGACGACGGGGATCGCCTTGCCGCGCAGCATGAACGACGGGTCGATGCAGCTGTGCACCTTCGGGCCGCCGATGCGACTGCGCTGCGCCACGTTGTACGCCGGCGTACAGCTTGGTGCGGGCCGCACCAGTGTGGTGATGCGCGGCGGCCTGGTGCACGGCGGCACGCGCACGCCCGGCGGCGGCGGGCACGGCCACGACGGCTGGTACTCGAGCGTGCGGCCGCGCTGCTGGCCCGGCGACGACGCCGACGCCGACGCGCCCACCGACAACCGACTCGACTTGGAGCGGGCCGAGACGGGTCGGCCCGAGGCGGGTCGGCCCGAGGCGGGTCGGCCCGAGGCGAGTTGGCCCGTGGACGAGCGGACCGAGGAGGGTCGGGCCGAGGCGGGTCGGTCGGCCGACGAGCGGCGTCGATAGGAGGCGGCGCTGCTCGTCCGTAATGTGTCCGCCTCCTCTTCCTTCTCTTCCTCCTTCTCCCCTTCCTTCTCCCCTCCCCTCCCCGTTCTTTCTCCTCCTCCGCCTCCTCTTTCTCTTCCTCCTCCCGTGGCGACGAAGCGTCGGCGTCGACGCGAGGCGACAAGATCCCGGCCATAAGCGTCGGCTCTTCGTCGACGTCGGCCTCCTCCGTGTCTGCGTCGGCCGTCGACGGCGACCGGCCACCGACGACGTACTGCTGCGAGCCCGCCACTGAGCCCTGCGCAGACTGCTGGCTGGCCGCACCGGCCGTCCAGCCTGCGGTGCTGGAAACGCCACGGCCAGTGGCAGAGACGCGGCTTCCCGGTGGCGACGTGTCTTCGCCGGAGGCAAGCGACGCGACACCAATTGCCGACACGTCGGTGGAGAGTTTTCCGCTGGTGTGGCTGCCGTGGGGCGAAACGGGCACGCTTGAGCGGGGCGAGACTTCTGCGCTTTCGCCTGACGTTTGTCCACTGGTACGAGGAGATGCTTGTCCGCTAGCACCCGACGACCTGTGTCCGCTTGGACTGGGGGACGCTTGTCCACTAGTGCCGGTCGACAGTCGGCCACTAGACCGAGGCGACACTTCTCCGCCCTCGTCTGTCGCCAATTCTCCCCCTGCCTCCGAGTGTAGGGCGCCGTCGCTGCCGACGAGGGAGCCGGTCGGCGTCGCACCGCTGCCCACCTGGCCCGACCCCGAGGTCGCCGACGCGCCGGAGCTCGCCGCGCCAACCACGGGGGTCGCTGAGCCGCGCAGGGACACCGTGCTGGGGTCTGGCGACCCCTCCGTCTTCGACGGTGACGAGCTTGTCACACCGGAACCGGATCGAGAAGCACGCGAGGCTCGGGAATCCGTTTGTGAAACGCGCTGCGACGATGATGCGCCAACTTTCGAATCAGTACGCGACGGACGTTGCGACACTCGCGACATCGTCTGCGACACCCGTGACCCCGTCTGCGACACTCGTGACCTCGTCTGTGACACCCGTGACCCCGTCTGCGACACTCGTGGTCCGGTCTGCGACAGCTTTTGGGACGCAGACGGCGACACTTGAGACCCGGTCTGCGACAGCTTCTGGGATGGAGATGGCAACACTTGAGACCCGGTCTGCGACAGCTTCTGGGACGCAGTCGGCGACACTTGAGACCCGGTCTGCGACAGCTTCTGGGATGGAGACGGCAACACTTGAGACCCGGTCTGCGACAGCTTCTGGGACGCAGTCGGCAACACTTGAGACCCGGTCTGCGACATCTTCTGGGACGCAGACGGCGACACTTGAGACCCGGTCTGCGACAGCTTCTGGGACGCAGACGGCGACACTTGAGACCCGGTCTGCGACAGCTTCTGGGATGGAGACGGCAACACTTGAGACCCGGTCTGCGACAGCTTCTGGGACGCAGACGGCGACACTTGAGACCCGGTCTGCGACAGCTTCTGGGACGCAGACGGCAACACTTGAGACCCGGTCCGCGACAGCTTCTGCGACGCAGACGGCAACACTTGAGACCCGGTCTGCGACATCTTCTGCGACGCAGACGGCGACACTTGAGACCCGGTCTGCGACATCTTCTGCGACGCAGACGGCAACACTTGAGACCCGGTCTGCGACAGCTTCTGGGAAGCAGACGGCGACACTTGAGACCCGGTCCGCGACATCTTCTGCGACGCAGACGGCAACACTTGAGACCCGGTCTGCGACAGCTTCTGCGACGCAGACGGCGACACTTGAGACCCGGTCTGCGACATCTTCTGCGACGCTCTCGGCGACACTTGAGACCCGGTCCGCGACAGCTTCTGCGACGCTCTCGGCGACGGCGGCAGGTCATCCGCCTCTGCGGCGCCGCCGTCAGCTGTTGCTGACGTCAGCGCGGACAGAAGCTTCCGGCTCCGGCGGGCGCGGCGTCGTCCGGAGCGGCGGCCGGCGGCGGCTCTCCCGGCGAAATCGGCGCCGTGTCCGCATTGTCCGCGCTGTCCTCACCGGACACCGCCGACGCACCCGTGTCCGCGAGGTCGTCGGCGGAGGGGCTGGACGGCGTCCGTCCAGGTGTGGCGCCGGTCGGCGCAGTGGCTGACGTGGTGGACTGCAAGGGTCCCTTGGACGATGGCCTGGCCAAGCTTGCTGACGACGGGGGCTTGCTTGAGGGCGGTGTTTTTGTCAAATTGGAGGACGAAAGAGGTGAAGGTGTTCCTGGTGCTGGACTGGAAGATGACAGCGGATCTTTGGAGGATGCTGTGGCAACGCTCGGTGATGACACGGGGTCTGTGGATGCTGAGCTTTCCATGGAGACATCTCGTTCTGTGGTGCTCTTACGAGATGCATGTGATGATTGCTGCTGCAATGTTTGAGAAGACGGAGCGCGCACATTTGGATCGCTTTCAGCGACCCCTGTTTTGCTTCTGTTCGTAGATTCGTCGCCGGCTTGCACGTCTTCGGCAGTTGAAGGTTCAGCCGTCTGGCTGTCATGCTGTGATGGTGCCGATGAATCGGGCTGATCTGGATCTTCAAATGATGATGAAATGACTGTGCTTAGACTTGTATGTGGTATATCAATGTCTTCACTGGACATGTCTGTTCTTGACTCCGTAATTTAAGTGAAATAAGTGTTGCACTTTGAAGCATTTGAGCATTTTATGGCATGCCTGACAACGTGCAATCTGCTGACGTCCGATGTGGCATAATTTTACTGAATGGATTTACTCTAGTTTAATGTGCATTTCGAAAAGGCAAAGTTTTGCACAACTCGGTTAATGATTTTTATATGTGAACTTATATACCACAACTGGTGAATTTTAACTACGGCGCCACGAATTTTGACCACGAAAACAATTTCTGCCGCTTGATTTTCTGCAGTTAATTTTGACTGTATGCGAGTAGGCCATTCTGTAGATGCTCCTCACTAGAAGATTTCACTTTGACATAGAATGTGAAAATGCGGTGGATGTAGGTGCATGAATATATATATATATATATATATATATATATATATATATATACATATATATTTAATACATTACATAAAAATATATATATACATATATATATATATATATACATATATATATATATATATATATATATATATATATATATATATATATATATATATATATATATATATATATATATATATATATATATATATTGTGTGTGTCAGTGTGTACGTATTGTTATTTGGTAATCGATCTGGCGTGAGCTAGATCGACGGCTGGTTCTCCCGGTAGAGATCTAACGGCATTGCAATCTGTATTTTGTATGTATGTATGTATGCATGCATGGAGATATGTGCGTACATATGTGTATCGGCATGCATAAACAGACTAATTCCTGTTTAAAGTTACGTAGTCTTCTGCCCAACGGTAAAAACTGTCAGTAAACCAGCTCAAATTGAAGAGTGTGTGTTCATTAGCTTCATGTCCAGTGTCAGCAAACTGAAGCGAGTTTTGTGACACAGACGTGAAATTCGTGGAGGTACAAATCTACAAAGTGTATTCCCAAACACTTCAACGTCGAAGAACCAATTGATTATAGCGTGCAAATATGTTTGCATCACTTATGTTGGAGGACTTTCATTGGCACATTTAGACATTCGTGTCGCACCTGCACTTAGAATTGCTTTGAATATTGCCGTGATATAGCTCGGTTTAGTGGTTCAGTCGGCATGCTGTGAAATCTTCAGCATATATCACAGCGGCCAGGTCCGCACACTGTGAGTGGATAGCCCTTCGCAACAAAAACATCACAATGCTCAGCTGGCCTGAGCTTCCAATCTAGGTGACACGTGGCCATACCTGCCGCACGGGCGACATGTGGCGACACCTGCCACACAGGCGACATGTGGCGACACCTGCCACACAGGCGACACGTGGCGACATCTGCCACACAGGCGACACAGGCGACATGTGGCGACACCTGCCACACAGGCGACATGTGGCGACACCTGCCACACAGGCGACATGTGGCGACACCTGCCACACAGGCGACATGTGGCGACACCTGCCACACAGGCGACATGTGGCGACATCTGCCACACAGGCGACATGTGGCGACACCTGCCACTCGTCGAACTCCTGCAGCCTCACGCAGCCGATGAGTCGCCACGCCACTCGCGCTCGCTGAACTTCGGGGCAGCCGCAGGCAACCGATGGGCTACCCTACCACTCGCACTCGCCGAACTCCTCCAGCCTCACGTAGCCGACGTCGCCCTGCCAGTCGCACTCGCCGAACTCGCGCATCCGCAGGTAGCCGACGAGCGGCGGCGGCAGCGGCAGCCGGCCCAGCCGCTCGGGCAGCGCCAGCCCGCTGACGGCCACCAGCCGGCGCACGCGCAGCCGGCACAGCTCGGCCAGCCGGAGCGGCGCGCGCGCCGCCAGTACGACCAGCCGGTCGGCGTCGGCGGGCGGCTCCCTGGCCAGCCGCGCGCCGCACGCCACCAGCAGGCGCGCCAGCCGCGCGTCGCCCACCTTCAGCGCCCACCACAGGCAGCAGCGGCCCTCGGCGTCGGCGCGCCGCGGCGGCGCGCCCAGCAGCGCCAGCAGCAGCGCCAGCTGGCGCCAGCTGGCGCACGGCTGGCGCGCCGCCAGGTACAGCGGGCAGTCCTGCCACGAGGTGGCGACGGCGGCGGCGGCGCCGGCCGCCAGCAGTCGACCTGCCGCAGTGATCCATCAGCCGTGAAACAGGGTGTAGTTCAGTGGATGCATCGGCTGCAGAGGTCATATAGTGTGAAACAGGCTGGAATATACCATCTTCTGAGCACTGAGCAGACATTCTTGTCCAGGAATGGGCATCAGTCGTGAAACAGGGAGTAGTTCAGTGGTGCATCGGCTGCAGAGGTCATATAGTGTGAAACAGGCTGGAATATACCATCTTCTGAGCACTGAGTAGACATTCTTGTCCAGGAAGCATTGATATGGTGCTTGCTGTGCGCCTATGATGTCTCCATGGCTTGTTTCTAAGAGTATTTTATGTATGAGTATCGTGCCTATGATCACCATTACGGATTGTGGTACGGAAGCATCTCGTGACACATATCCAGGTACAGAGAGTATCTATGATCTATGATCCGTTAAACTATGTCATATGTTGAGATCATGGCATCACAATCGCTACCGTTAGTACATGCATTCATAGATTAGTTAGGTGTCCCATAAAATTAAACTGAAAACATGCAATTATCAGTACACTATTGGCTCAAAATTGAGCTTGAAGAACTGAAACAACATTTGCAACTGGGATGCTTTCATTACTAACTTCGACAGCCCACTCTACTCACACCTCACACACATTTTGTTCTTTTATTGAATGGCAAACAGCTTGAAATTAATGTAGGATGGAGTAACTGGAGTAGCTTTTAACATAATATGAAAATTATGAATTTGCATTCAGAATGGGCACAATGTCCTACATTGTGCCCATTCTGAATGCAGAACTTGTTCACTTTTTGCTTGCCCTCGAAGAAGGTATGATTCCGAAACTTCGGGCATCGTAATAAATGCATGTTCTCACCTTAATGTTAAAAACAACACACCGACACGGGCCATTCCACCTTAATTTCAATCTCACACCGAACGAAAAACCAGTGTTTCAACACTGACCACCAGACTACTAGAGACCATTAGACTACTCGTCCCTGACTACTCGTACCCAGGGACGAGTAGTCTAGTGGTAAGTTGCCCGTCTCACAATCTAAAGACTGTGGGTTCGAGTCTCAAATGTCGCTCTTCGCCCGCGACCAACCGGTGTGAGATTGGCGACGCTACACGACTCTCACGGTCGATGTGTCGTAAAGCCAATAACCGACCAATCGAAATCCTGCTGCACTCGTTTCGGCATCTCTCACGTGTCGCAAAACGCAAAACCGACACCCACCGGCACCGACCTGCCATCTGCCGGCGGCGGTGCCAGACGGCCGTCCAGAGCGCCGAGCGGCCGTACCAGTCGGCGCCGTCCGGGTCGGCGCCGGCCGCCAGCAGCGCCGCCAGGATGGCGTGCTGGCCCAGCCGGACGGCCGTCACCAGCGGCGGCTCGACGCGCTCCAGCTCGTCGCTGCTGCGCCGGTTGGCGTCGGCGCCGGCCGCCAGCAGCGCCGCCACGATGGCCGCCTGGTGCAGCTGCTGCGCCCAGGAGAGCGGCGTGCGCCGGCCCTGCGCCTGCGACGGGTCGGCGCCGGCCGCCAGCAGCGAGGTCACGGCGGCGACGTCGCGCCGGCAGATGGCCAGCCGCAGGTCGCTGGCGCCCGGCCGTGCCGCCGGCATGTCCGCGCTGGGGGCTGGGGCTGGTGACGGTGACGGTGACGGTGACGGTGACGGTGATGGTGACGGTGACACAACGGTGCCGGCTGAGGCGCAGCGGAGCCTCGCTCTTGGTGGTTGGTTGTTATTTGGCTTAGGGGCGCATCGGACTGCAGCGGAGACCTCGTTCTTGGTGAATCGGACCGTTGGACGTGCTGCGCTTTTGATTGCTTGATTGATTATGGGGGTAAAGCTTACGGCACGGAATGGTTTGAGGCGGTCGAAGCGCCTAAATCAACAAAGCGAAATGGTGTAAGAGTGCGCCGACTCCGGAGTCATTTGGCGCCCAATATGTGCGGTGCGATGAAGCTGCTTTATGTCCGAGGCTGGTGTGGTCTCACCGATGCAGGGACCGCAGTCTGGTGTGGCTGCGGAGGTGGCCTCGCTGATGTCGAGGAACCGGTACGGTACGGGGCACATACGTAGCATCGGCCATACGGAAGTCACGCTTCGGCACTGATGAACGCAGAGGCCGCCGGCAGCAGGTCCGAGCTCGGCACACGAAGGCTGCGCGCGTGGTCTGCCGTCGAATTCGCCGGTGGCCGGCGACGGGGGCAGCCGCCGTCAGTCTTTCCGGCCGGACTGACGAGGGCAGGCAGTCGACTTACGCGAGATCGGTGGCGACCGTGCTCCGGCTGACCGGCGGCCCCGGAAGGCGGCGTTGGGCCGTGGTTCGGGCGGAGGACTCGCTGACGCCGAGGGTGATACACCCACCAGTTGACGCCGAGAGTGGCCCACCTGCCAGCTGACACCGAGGGTGTTCCCAGCTGACGCCGAGAGTGGTCCACCTGCCAGCTGATGCCGAACGTGATCCACCCGCCAGCTGACACCGAACGTGATCCACCCGCCAGCCGACACCGAACGTGATCCACCCGCCAGCCGACACCGAACGTGATCCACCCGCCAGCCGACACCGAACGTGATCCACCCGCCAGCCGACACCGAAGTGATCCACCCGCCAGCTGACGCCGAGAGTGGTGCACTTGCCAGCCGACTCAGCGCCCGGCTCCCGCGTGAGGCGCACACCGACGCCGTCCGACACGGACACAGTCTCGCCCGCCGATCCCTCGCATCGACGTAGATCGCTGGGCTGAGAACAGAGACGTCGTGGCACGAGGCGGCTATAAATACCGCGTCGCCACTGCCGCCCGGCGACTGCGCCGTTGCAGGTATAAATAGACAAAACCGGCGCATCCCGGCCACCGGCGGCGGCGCTCTCCGGTCGGAACGTTCGACGAAGACGAGCCGCTTTGAATTCACGTGCCTTGCCCTTGTCGAAAGCCTGTCTGTGTTTGCACACGGCTCCGACATGTATTCCTTCACAACACACTGCATACGCGCGCACTGATGTGTGTCGATGCATGTCATCACATTTCACTCTGCTACCTAGTGGCACGCGAATACACTTCACATTCACCCGCAGGCCGCGAGAAACTGGCATCACTGCGGCGGATGACAAGGTAGAGGAGTTCACTTTGGCGTTTTACCAGGGGAGATGAGCTATGCATTGTGTGTGCATACGTGTGCACATGTGGCGGAGGCTTATCGATGCATCCGCCTATGGTGACACCGGAACATCGCCATCTATTCCGCACCAGTAAATACCAACGGAAGCGTCCAACTAGCGATCCGAATCGGCCCGCCACCGAGCGTCGAGGTCCACCAGATCCGGTCTTTCTCTCGCCACCAGCCCCCCGCGTCCGAATCTCGGCCGCACCGGCCGCTGTCGCCGCCGGCGTCGAGGGGCCGACAGGTCGCCGGCGCACACTACAGCTGCGGGAACATGCTGGGCCGCCGCGAGTCGGCCGAGCCGGACCGGGCGGCCGGCAGCTCCGCCGGCGGGGGAGTGGGCGCCGGCGGCGGGGGAGTGGGCGTCGCCGCCGGCGGCGGAGTCCGGACCACCACCGGCGGCGGAGTGGGCGACGCCGCCGGCGGTGGTGAGGTCGTCGTGACCGACGGCGCCCCGGGCGGCGGCGTGGGCGAGGCCGCCGCCGGCGGCGTCGGCTGGCCGCCGGAGCCGGGATCGCGCTGGCTGGGGTACGAGCCCGGCGGCGCCGCGATGGCCGGCGGCGCCAGCTGGGCGCGCGGCCGGGCGCCGATCACGCACGACGTGACAAGGATCGCCAGCGAGATGGCGCCAAGCGCGCCTGCCGGCAGCGGACACGTGTCACGTGATCTGTCACGTGGTCAGTCGCCACAGCCGCCGTGCCTTCGCCACCTGTCACGTGATCTGTCACGTGGTCAGTCGCCACAGCCTCGCCACCTGTCGCGTGATCTATCACGTGGTCAGTCGCCACGGCCGCCGTACCTTCGCCACCTGTCAATTATGGGCACCTGTCACGTGATCTGTCTGTTTGTTTATTGGTTGGTTCACGACACACTTCATGCACATTCTCGGTTAATGGCGCCGCCCACACTGTTTCGCCGATGGGCCGCGGGATTGGGAAACGTCCTGAGTGGCGCTAGAGCCGAACCCGGGACCTTTGGTACCCATAGCCCGACACCTTAACCACTCGGCCATCCCCGCCCCTCACGTGATCTGTCCCGTGGTTAGTCGCCACAGCCGCCTCAACCTCGCCACATGTCGACAACGGACAACTATCACGTGGCCAGTAGCCAAGCTACCGTAACGCTGATTAGATTTTCCAGTCGCTATTTATGGAGGCATCGGGGCGTCGGTAGCTCAGGGCCTACACTGAGCGTCCAGAAAACCGGACGTACTGGGTTCCAATCCGAGCGGTGTCCGCTCTTGCTCACAGGATGAGAGACAAGCGACAGCAGATAGACTCAGCTGCTTAGTTCGGCATAAAGCCAGAAATAGCAACAGTATGGATTATGAGAGCATCAAGCCTATAGGATTGACAAGGCGGCTATCGGGTCGCATGATAAAACTGGCTTCAGAAGCGAATCTTGCACAACCCTTACCATGTCTATGTATTCTTTGTAAAGCAACAGTCACTTCCGAAACCTGCGACCTTTTCTTCCACCTCACTGCAACTTCTCCACCCTCTTCACCACTTCATCATTATCATATTATCTTTGCTTATCGCTACTCCGCTTATTCCACCAGCACTATCGACGTCTAATCACTGCTCCTAATGTATATATATATATATATATATATATATATATATATATATATATATATATATATATATATACATACATTGAACGCCACTCCAGTAACTCCTTCACACTTCTGCAACTTTATGCCACCCATTGAACATGCCCACATTCATCTCGGAAACCTCCCCTCAGCTCCCTTAACCCCCCATCGCAACTCCTGTAACCTCTCCACCACTCCGTTAGCCCTTAACCTCTCCTACTGCTCCCACGGCCTCCCAACAGCCATTGGAACCCCACCGCCGCCATCGTGATCTACCCAGCCATCTAATCTGACCCCACCGCCCATCGTAATCCGGACCCACCGCCGCCATCGTAATCTGAACCCCACCGCCGCCATCGTAATCTGAACCCCACCGCCGCCATCGTAATCTGAACCCCACCGCCGCCATCGTAATCTGAACCCCACCGCCGCCATCGTAATCCGAACCCCACCGCCGCCATCGTAATCCGAACCCCACCGCCGCCATCGTAATCCGGACCCCCCCCCGCCTCAACGCACCTGCCACACCGAACATGCCGTACGCGGCTTTCATCAGCTCGACCGCCTTCTGCGCGCTGAGCTTGCGGAACGCGCTGAGCTTGTGGTCGAGCTTGGCGGCCGTCTCGGTGTGGCTGATGTCGGTGACGTGCGCGGTGGCCACGGCGCGGAACGACTTGGACGAGGCGAACAGCGCGCCGCCGATGAACGCCGCCAGGCAGGCGGCGCCGAACACGATGCCGCTGACGATCAGCAGCGTCGCCCGGCAGCTGGCCTGATGGTGACGGTGTCAGCGGCCGGTCAACAGTCAGAGGCGGCACAGCGGTCAGCAGCGGCACAGCGGTCAATAGCAGCGGCACAACGGTCAATAGCAGCGGCACAACGGTCAATAGCAGCGGCACAACGGTCAATAGCAGCGGCACAGCGGTCAATAGCAGCGGCACAGCGGTCAATAGCAGCGCAGAACGGTCAATAGCAGCGGCACAACGGTCAATAGCAGCGGCACAACGGTCAATAGCAGCGGCACAGCGGTCAATAGCAGCGGCACAGCGGTCAATAGCAGCGGCACAGCGGTCAATAGCAGCGACACAACGACCAATATCAGGGGGTAGCCAACAGCCGACCAACAGTACCGGTAAAGCGGATCAACAGCGGACCAACAGCAGCGGGACAGCGGGAAATACCGAGCATTGCCCGCTGTGCATTGTGGTCTTGCGATTCATTTCCGAAAAAAGTGGAAGGTAGCAGATTAGAACTTGAAAACCTCCGATGATGACAAAACAAGGGACTATGCAATGGACATCAAATGACGTACAAATGCTAAAAGAACAGGATAAACGCTGCTTAAATTAATTTCTTCCCACAATGTCGCTTGCACACCTTGTTACTTTCATCTTCTACTTTGAATTCCTGTCCAATCCAGGAAAATTATTGAAGGGGAACATGACAGAAAATCAAAACTGTGCAATTTGAAGGTTGAAATAGCCTTCTGTTCAGTGTTGGCTTCCACGTAAATTGCTGCATTTCAGGACACTAATACCAAGGAGAATGAGGAGGGGAGATAGTCAACAGTAGACCAACAGCAGCAACAGAGCGACCAAAAACAGGGGTAGTCAACAGCGAAACAACAGGAACGGCAGAGTGCTCAACAGCATGGAGAGCAACAGCAAACTGAAAAATGGCCAGAAAACGAGAAGTTGTTTACCAGGCTGGACGATAGAGGGCACCAGCTGAACCCACGTCAACTACCCGAATCTGCCCCACTAGTGGGGTTTGTTTATTTATTGGGTGGTTCATGACGCACTTTATGCACATTCACGGCTAATGGCACCGCCCACACTGTTTTCTCGGTGGGCCGCGGGATTGTGAAATGTCCCGAGCGGCGCGAGTGTCGAACCCGGGACCTTTGGCACCCACAGCCCAACACCTTAACCACTCGGCCGTCCCCGCCCCCAATAGTGGGGTGAAATCGGGCAAGGTATGGGGTGAGTTTCGGGAAAAGCCAGCTGGACACAACTGACTGGTGTTCGTGGGCCGGACAGGCATGATGCCAGTTGATGGTTCAATGCAATTTCATATTATGCTAATTAAGTCGGCCACTCAATTTTGCTGCTGAAGATAACGGTTCGGAGCTACATAAAACAGTACGTAATCCCACACCGAGATGCAGTGGGGCAACCAGCATTTTCCTTCGTGTAGTGAGGATCGAGTTCAGCAGGAACAAAAGCCGAAATCTGCCGGTTGCGGGTGTGCATCTTCCAGCTTTTCATTAACCACAACATTGTCATTGCTGCGAAAGATTACTTCCAAACTTTTAGTAACTAGGGCGTCATTTGGTTCCATGATGTGGCACTATAAAAGGATATCTTAGTTCGGCTACCGCATAGTTGTTATAGTTTTCATCTCAGCAACGTACATAACACGAAAACAATAGCTTGTATCTGACAGCGAAGTACTAAAATACACGTTATTGACGTCCATGATCCTGAAACTGGTCAAAGCCCCCTTCACCTAAATAATAGGAAAACATCAAATATGTGAGCTTCAAATCACGTGTTAAGCTTCACACTTACAGAGTAAATATCGATAAACTTACCCGTATGCCGCCCTTGCCCATCGTCTAGATCTTGCTTTGATTTGTGCCTGAAAATGAAACGCTCTTGGTCACATGGCACACTGCTGTTCCATTATGCTTGCGATGTGATTCAGTACCAGTCGCATTGCTTCTTGCACGTGTGGCTGCAGCGTTTTCCTATTCTCATGCACTCTTTCCGTTCGAACACACTTACAAATGCAACTCTGACCACGCATATAGTTCGTCAAATTCGCCATCCAGAACATATGTGAGAATGGAGACCCTCAACGTAATACACGGGCAACCTTTTCATGCTGCAGTCGCATTTTCCCGTCGTCGCCATCGACAATGCTCACCTGTTGTAGTGGTTTGCTTCGTTCCCTACCTGCTGTACATGCTGCTCAGTAAAATATTACATCATCAAATCACTCCAATGAAATCAAAGTCGAAAACCACAGCATCACCGTGCTTCTTTCGCAATGCCGAATCCAAGTAAAGGTTGTTCCCCCCAAAATATGGTATTTAATTACCTAATAATGATAGGCGATCCTAATCTGTATCGAATATATGCGCGCGCACTCATTGTAGGTTCAATTTCATGTCAAGATAACTTTATTGCCCTGCAGCGCAAACACACTCGACCTTTTCGACAGTCTTCTGGTACCACTGATCCATGCCAAGGCTCGCATAAGGGCTTCCTGTCTGTATAAACAGCAAAGTGCAACAAACCGGAACAAGACCAAGATAATTCATATAAAAAATCGCAAGTTGCTTAATTAACGTGCAACTGGAGCTCCACCACTCCTCGCTTGCCGATTGCACCATGCAAATGCCAAATTGTTAAGTATGCTCGTTTCTATGTGAATAACGGGCACAACATTTAACGTAAGGAATTTAACGTAATTAGGTCGCACGGGTATGGAAGGGCACTCCTGCCTACCTATTAATGGGTAGGGGAATTTTATTTAAAAAAAAACATTGGGCAGGATTCGAGGCACTTTGCATTCCCATAGGTATTTGCCACCATATTTTAATTTGCCAATTCCAAGGTTCATCGGGCAGCATTTATCGTCATATGGCCGAACACCTTACACCAGTGTGTTGATGGATACCTTCTCAGTAGCTGTAAATATGTGACTGACTATGTGGTGCGATCACGTTCAAAACACTCAATCCGTCCATCCAGCCACAGAAAAGAGAGGCATTGTATTTCAAAACATCCAAAACAACCGCACACGATACATAAATGTCTTCGTAAAATAACGTAACAAGCAAACCGACCCAGTGGTAGGCAACGAAACGTATTCGGTGTCTACACACCAACGCAAATAACCAAGCGGTAATATCCCGGCAACGGGACACCATCCCGCTGCCGCAAGAAATCTGCGATGTAATTCGCGAGGTATCCCGACCACTCGCAGCCTGGCCACGACGTACTGGTCCGCGTACCAACAGGCTGCCAGACGACCTCAGTCGACCGTCCAAGCAACCAAGATCTACACCGGTAAACAAGCCACAGAAAAACACTCGCTAACATATCGGGACACAACGTACCGTAGTGGCATGTGCTGGTGAGATTTATCACAGCTGTGCTTACAACACCCAGCACTAGTTGCATTCGCTCACGGCGTGGCTCCCCTGAATGCGCGCGAGCCCACAGACTGCCTACCGGACCAACCGCCACCGTCCCAGCATCACCTCGCGTCCATCCCGTGCTGTCACCGCGTCACCGCCACCGTCCCAGCATCACCTCGCGTCCATCCCGTGCTGTCACCGCGTCACCGCCACCGTCCCAGCATCACCTCGCGTCCATCCCGTGCTGTCACCGCGTCACCGCCACCGTCCCAGCATCACCTCACGTCCATCCCGTGCTGTCACCGCGTCACCGCCACCGTCCCAGCATCACCTCACGTCCATCCCGTGCTGTCACCGCGTCACAGACCACTCACAGTGCGAAACACGCCCCATCACACACACACGGTGGTCGAGAACGCCGCACACTTCTCCACGAGCACAGCGTGCGCGCATCACCAGCCTCATGCCAACGCAAAAGGCACAGTAGCCCCGATATGCAAGAAGCCGTTTGATTTCAGCCAATGAGACAACTGCTCAACACCGAGAACGAGAGGTGCACGTCGCAACGACATCCAGTGTCCCGACGTTCCGCGTCCTATGCACGCTCCCCGATTTACTTCTGGCTCAAGACCGAGTCTGATACAGACAACGCGTTCGGTATTGAAAGAGAGGCGTGAGCTTTCCTACCTCGCATGCACCCCCACACCACACTGGCGCTGAGCTGAGCTGGTGTACAGCCCCTCCTGCCGCGTACACAGACAGCCGCCATAGCCACCACAGCAGACACAGACTGGTGCTGGGCTGGTGTACAGCCCCTCCTGCTGCGTACACAGACAGCCGCCATAGCCACCACAGCAGACACAGACTGGCGCTGAGCTGGGCCGGTGTACAACCCCTCCTGCCGCGTACACAGACAGCTGCCATAGCCACCACAGCAGACACAGACTGGTGCTGGGCTGGTGTACAGCCCCTCCTGCTGCGTACACAGACAGCCGCCATAGCCACCACAGCAGACACAGACTGGTGCTGGGCTGGGCTGGTGTACAGACCCTCCTGCTGCGTACACAGACAGCTGCCATAGCCAAACTGGCACTGGGCTGAGCTGGGCTGGTGTACAGCCCCTCCTGCTGCGTACACAGACAGCCGCCATAGCCACCACAGCAGACACACTGGCGCTGGGCTTGGCTGGTGTACAGCCCCTCCTGCTGCGTACACAGACAGCCGCCATAGCCACCACAGCAGACACAGACTGGTGCTGGGCTGGTGTACAGACCCTCCTGCTGCGTACACAGACAGCCGCCATAGCCACCACAGCAGACACAGACTGGTGCTGGGCTGGTGTACAGACCCTCCTGCTGCGTACACAGACAGCCGCCATAGCCACCACAGCAGACACAGACTGGTGCTGGGCTGGGCCGGTGTACAGCCCCTCCTGCTGCGTACACAGACAGCCGCCATAGCCACCACAGCAGACACAGACTGGTGCTGGGCTGGTGTACAGCCCCTCCTGCTGCGTACACAGACAGCCGCCATAGGCACCACAGCAGACACAGACTGGCGCTGGGTGGCTGGGGTGTACAGCCACACCTGCTGCGTACACAGACAGCTGCCATAGCCACCACAGCAGACACAGACTGGTGCTGGGCTGGTGTAGCACACAGCCGCACGTGCTGCACCTCACCGGCCAGTCGGCGACTGCACACCACACGGTAGACGGGACGGCACCACCAAGGACAACACCACAGCCGCCCCACCCGTCACCGAATACCCACACCGCCCGTACGACGACGTGGCACCGGCAGGTCGCGGCATAGCTGTCTTGACGCTATACACCCACCGAGGACCTCCACGGGGCCAAAGGAACTAGTAGACCAAACAAGTCGGGGAACGCCGGCTGCCGGCGGGAAGGCTTGCCTCATCGACTTCGTGATGGAATGGCGCGAGAGTGGTGACGTCGCCAAGCGTTCAGTTGCCGCCGTGCAGTGACGTCACCGCGTGGTGACGTCACGACACCGGCGCGGCGCGCAGTAGACGCCGCAGCCGCGCCAGCTCCGCCGCCTGCCGCAGGAGCGGCGCGCGCGGCCGGGGCGGCGTGCGCAACTGCAGCCGCCGCACTAGCGCCGCCTGTCGGGCGGCCGCCCAAGCTGTAGTGGCACGACACGCCGTCCGGCAGCGGCCCAGGAAGAACGCGTGTCGCACCTCGTGGCTGGCATTGGCCAGTATGAAGCGCAGCAGGTGGGCCAACGTGACCGGAAGCTCTGCCGGGAACACGCGACTGTCCGCCTTTCTGTGGAGCCAGGTGTGCCAACGTCACCAGCAATACTGCCGCGAACACTGAACTGTCTGTCTTCCTGAGAACACAGCAGTGTTACAGAACATGCAGCACTGCTCCTGGAGGCAGTTGTGCTATAAGATACCGAATACTTCCCAGCTTACATGGGCGATCAGATACACTCTGCGAGCGAGAAGATGCTGCTGAACAGGGGGAACATCCTAATGCGAAGAGTGAGCACTACCACATAAATGACACATATTCCTGAAGCAGGAGTGACTACTTTGACACAAGGAACACTATGTAAATGGAGCAGGTGCTACAAGAGTACTTTCTGGAGAGCGATGGTGAGTTCGTTTGTTCATTTGGTGATTCACGACGCACTTTATGCACATTCACGGCTAATAGGCGCCATTAACCGTGAACGCCCACTGCTTCGCCGGTGGGCCGCAGGATTGGGAAATGTCTCGAGCGCCGCTAGTGTCGAACCCGGGACCTTTTGGCACCCAGAGCCCAACGCCTTAACCACTCGGCCATCCCCGCCCCGAGCGATGGAGCGTCACGGAGTGCCTAGACAGAGGTAGCATCATCAGACAGGTAGCACCCACTCTCTCATACAAGAGGGTTTTGCCAAATGGCAGGCAATTTACTGGGAAAGCAGCAAATGTCGCAAAACAAATGTTAATCACGCTATGGAATGGTGCCTCCACAGGTAGTTAGTTATTTGGGTTTTAGGGCGCATCAATTGCAGTGGTTATACAGGGCCCAGGTGCCTGCACAGGGAAGGGAAAGACACTGGAAAAAAAAACAGCAAGGCTACTGAGCACGGAGTGCCAATTCCGCTCAAGCATGCACGATCATGTCATCATAACAATCATAGCTAGCCAAGCACTGCCAATGCTTGGCTGGCTTGGCACAATCGCCATTTCCCGCAGTGGCCACCGAACACCAACATCGCACTCGGATTCATTATCATCGACGCTATCAAGAGATACTTACCTCCTAGCTGGAAGATACATCATTGTCGGGAAGGAATCCATTGTGAACTCCCACCGCAGGTCGTTGTCAGCGCCATCTATACGCGCGAAGCGCAACCCCGTGTTCATAAACAGCCGCATGGCGGCCAAAAACACGTGGTTCGATATTGAGCAGTACCCGCAGCCCTTGGAGTAGAAAAACACGATCACATCCTGCAAGGATGGACATGTGTCAGATACCAAACAAGTAGAGGCACAGCAAAAAGAGCCCAGGGGACTGCCCTCTTTACCTGAACACAAAAAAAAATCCACATGATCTAGCAAGAAATTTTGATATTTTCACGCCCTCCCCAAACAAGAAAACTACGTGGGTTTCGCACGCCAACCGCGGTCGGCTCATATGTCATTGTTTTGGGTCGCCCCCCCCCCCGCCCCTGAAGGAAACCCTGGCTGTGACACCGGAAACCAGCAACATAAATAAGCCGACTAGGGAAATACATACGGCAGGCAAAGCACACTCCCATGGTCATTGGAGGCAGACCAGAGACAAACCTCCAGCTTGATCACTGTACCTGTAGCAACACCTGCAACCCGCACCAATCACCATTATACACATCAGAAGCGGACCTTGGTTCCGGCAGTGTCAGCGCATTGCAAGACGATGCACAGCTTCGGTCATCTTCCGAATGGTGCAAGAGTTTGTACAATTCAAAAGGGAGTTTGTTTGAATCACGCAAGCTTATGCTCATTTTTTATAGCATCCGTTTCGGACTCGCATCGCAAGAATATCGCGACCGAAAACATCCCCTCCGAACACAGAGTCGTACCGACATTCTCGTCGACCTCCAACCATCTTCCGAAAGCTACCTAAGTGTATGCCACTGATTATTGATTATTTGGGCTTAAAGGCGCGCCGACTACAAGGTCGTTTAGCGCCCAGTGTATGCAACTGAAAAAGGAGATTGCTTGAATCATACAAAATGATGCATCTTGCATGATCACATTTTCACATTTTTGTCACATATTTTACTTCCGTTTCTGACTAGCATCGCAAAAACATGGCGACAAAAACGCTCCTCCAGAACGCAGCGTTTGTTTGTTTATTGGGGCTTAGGGGCGCATCGATTGCAGTGGTCATGCAGCGCCCATAACATAGTTCGTCACACGGTATTGACTAAGCGAAGGCTACGTCGTGCCGACATTCGCGTGCCTTTAGGGCGCATCGACCACGTCGATCATATACCGCGTGCCGACATTCGCGCCGCCCTCCAGCCGCGCGCCCACTCACCTCACTGACGTTCAGCGCCACCTGGCCGAACGTCGCCGACGTCATCTCCACCGCGCCGACCAGGCGGCGGGCCGTGACGTCACCCGTGACGTCAGCGGCGGGCGGGGCCGCGCGCGACACCAGGCGGCGCGGCAGGGCGGCGGCCGTGTAGTCGGCCACGAACTGCGACAGCGCGCGCGCCGACACGGCCGCCGCCAGCACGTACTGGCTCTCCGCCTGGGGACAGTCGCGCGGCGCCGTCACTGAGAGACTGATCAAAGTGTTTATCGGTCGACACAGCATCTGGGTGTCTGCGACCTGACCATGGCCTGGGTGCCCGTGACATCACAATGACCCGGGTGCTCGTGACCTGCCGCTGACCTGTGTGTCGATGATGACGGCCGCCGCCCGGTCGGTCGGCAGCCCCAGCCGCCGCGCCAGCGCCGCGTGACGGCGAGAGTCCATCAGGTGCATGGCCAGCGTGCGGTTGGTGGCGCAGCGGAGACCTGCCAGTACGGTGGCGTCACGACCTGCGACTACACCATCCCACACCCACGGCCACTGACTGTTGTCTTGGTGCTGGATGACTGACCTGTGTGGTACTGTGTGACTGATCTGTGTGGTACTAGTTAGTTAGTCATTAGGGTTTTGGGGCACATCAACTTGTGTGGTACTAGATGACTGACCTGTGATGTTGGTACCGGATGACTGACCTGTGTAGTGATGTCTTGGTACTGTGTGACTGACATGTGTGATCCCAGTACTGTGTGAATGACCTGTGTGATATTGGTACTGGGTGACCGAACTATGTGATGTTGGTACCGGATGACTGACCTGTGTTATCTTGGTACCGGATGACTGACCTGTGTGATGTTGGTACCGGATGACTGACCTGTGTGATGTTGGTACCGGATGACTGACCTGTGTGATGTTGGTACTGGATGACTGACCTGTGTGATGTTGGTACCGGATGACTGACCTGTGTGATGTTGGTACCGGATGACTGACCTGTGTGATGTTGGTACCAGATGACTGACCTCTGTGATGTTCGTACCGGATGACTGACCTGTGTGATGTTGGTACCGGATGACTGACCTGTGATCTTGGTGCTGGATGACTGACCTGTGTGATGTTGGTACCGGATGACTGACCTGTGTGATGTTGGTACTGGATGACTGACCTGTGTGATGTTGGTACCGGATGACTGACCTGTGTGATGTTGGTACCGGATGACTGACCTGTGTGATTTGGTACCGGATGACTGACCTGTGTGATGTTGGTACTGGATGACTGACCTTGTGATGTTGGTACCGGATGACTGACCTGTGTGATGTTGGTACTGGATGACTGACCTGTGTGATGTTGGTACCAGATGACTACTGACTGTGTGATGTTGGTACCGGATGACTGACCTGTGTGATGTTGGTACCGGATGACTGACCTGTGTGATGTCGGTACTGGATGACTGACCTGTGTGATGTTGGTACCGGATGACTGACCTGTGTGATGTTGGTACTGGATGACTGACCTGTGTGATGTTGGTACCGGATGACTGCCTGTATGTTGTGATGACTGACCTGTGTGATGTTGGTACCGGATGACTGACCTGTGTGATGTTGGTACCGGATGACTGACCTGTGATCTTGGTACCGGATGACTGACCTGTGATGTTGACCAGCGGCCGGCCGGCGTCAGGCACATCAGACGTGACGACGGGCGACAACGCCAGCAGACTGCAGCGACTGAGGGTCTGCTGGCGACTCATTTCCTCCAGCCTGAGCGAACAGGGTCACGGCCGGTCATGGCAGGTCACAACCGTCACCGGATCAGCAGAGGTCAGCCAAGTGGGAGTTGGTCGGACCACCTCAAGTCGGCAAACACCAGTCCGTGCCACAGTGGGCTTGGTGGGGCAACCTCTTTTCATTCAACTAGTAGCAGTGTGGAACGTCAGTGCCCAGAACGCAAGGTTTTTTTCTGATACAGATCAGATACTCGGAGGTAGCGTGCATCGCAGAGATTCGCCATCCACCACACTTAATTTAGTAGCTCCTTCATTCTCATTCTATTCGTAACATATTTGATTTTCCCTTCCGAACACGCACGCACGCACGCACGCACGCACGCACGCACGCACGCACGCACGCACGCATACCCACACCCACCCACACACACACACACATGTTATGCTATCAGCCTGCTGTAAACCTACTCGCAACTCGAAGCAACAAGCTCTTCCCGAACTTCCCCGATAATATCCCACCCCCAGCTGATAATCCGCCATCCGGCTGTCCGGCTGTCCCGGCGGACACTGACCATTTGTCCGGGTGAGGAGTGCCCTGTCCGGGCGGACAGCCGGCGGCGTCCTGTCCGGTGCAGTGGCCGCGAGGCTCCGCCGGCTCCGTCCGGCTGCACCAGGAGCGCAGTCGGCTCCGCGCCTGCTCCGCCTCTGCAGACCAGCCGCGCACCCAGTCTCAGGGGCCGAGCACGGCCGGCGCACACGGCACGGCACACGTCATGGCACACACGTCACGGCACACACGACACGGCACACACGTCACGGCACACACGTCACGGCACACACGTCACGGACACGGCACACACACGTCACGGCACACACGTCACGGCACACACGTCACGGCACACACGTCACGGCACACACGACACGGCACACTGTGAGACACACACACACACGTCACGGCACACACGTCACGGCACACACGACACGGCACAATGGCACACTGGTAGACACACTACGCACACACGACACGGCACACGTCACGGCACACACGTCACGGCACACACGTACAGCAACACGTCACGGCACACACGTCACGGCACACACGTCACGGCACACACGTCACGGCACACACGTCACGGCACACACGTCACGGCACACTGGTGAGACACCACACCGGCACGGCACACACGTCACGGCACACACGTCACAGCACACACGTCACGGCACACGGTAGGCACCACGTCACGGCACACACGTCACAGCACACACGACACGGCACACTGGTGAGACACCACACCGGCCGGCACACACGTCACGGCACACACGACACGGCACACGGTCACAGCACACACGGCACGGCACACGTCACGGCACACTGTGGACACCACACCGGCCGGCACACACGTCACGGCACACACGTCACAGCACACACGACACGGCACACGGTACCACACGGCACACACGTCACAGCACACACGACACGGCACACTGGTGAGATACCACACCGGCCGGCACACACGTCACGGCACACTGGTGAGACACCACACCGGCCGGCACACACGTCACGGCACACACGTCACAGCACACACGACACGGCACACTTGAGTCACGGCACACACGTCACAGCACACACGACACGGCACACTGGTGAGACACCACACCGGCCGGCACACACGTCACGGCACACACGTCACAGCACACACGACACGGCACACTGGTGAGACACCACACCGGCCGGCACACACGTCACAGCACACACGACACGGCACACTGGTGAGATACCACACCGGCCGGCACACACGTCACAGCACACACGACACGGCACACTGGTGAGACACCACACCGGCCGGCACACACGTCACAGCACACTGGTGAGACACCACACCGGCCGGCACACACGTCACAACACACTGGTGAGACACCACACCGGGCGACTACAGCAGCCAGACACAACACAACACCACACCAGGCGACTACAGTGGCCGGAGACAACATAACACCACGAAAGGAGACTACAATGGCCGAACACAACACGACATCGCACCAGGCTACTACAGTGGCAGGACACAACACGGGGCGACTACAGTGGCCGGGGACGACATAACACCACAATAGGAGACTACAGTGGCCGAAGACAACATAACACCACACCAGGCGACTACTGTGGCCGGAGACAACATAACACCACGAAAGGAGACTACAATGGCCGGACACAACACGACATCGCACCAGGCTACTACAGTGGCAGGACACAACACGGGGCGACTACAGTGGCCGGACACAACACAACACATCAGGCGACTACAGTGATAGTTACTACAGTACAGCCGACACAGTACTACTTGATAGTGTTGTGTGGGTTGCTGAGGTGAACGACGAAGCCTAGAAGTTCTGCGTGGGCATCTTTCCGTACGCCAAATGAATCATCGATGCAGCGCCAGTACAAATCTGACATGAATGCAGCACTGTTTATCCCCACTTGCTCAAAATTGCAAGCAAACTACACTCTGCGGGCCATACCGTGCCGAACCGACCTGTCACAACCACAGTGCGACGAACCGACCTGTCACAACCACAGTGCGACGAACCGACCTGTCACAACCACAGTGCGACGAACCGACCTGTCACAACCACAGTGCGACGAACCGACCTGTCACAACCACAGTGCGACGAACCGACCTGTCACAACCACAGTGCGACGAACCGACCTGTCACAACCACAGTGCGACGAACCGACCTGTCACAACCACAGTGCGACGAACCGACCTGTCACAACCACAGTGCGACGAACCGACCTGTCACAACCACAGTGCGACGAACCGACCTGTCACAACCACAGTGCGACGAACCGACCTGCCACAACCACAGTGCGACGAACCGACCTGTCACAACCACAGTGCGACGAACCGACCTGTCACAACCACAGTGCGACGAACCGACCTATCACAACCACAGTGCGACGAACCGACCTGTCACAACCACAGTGCGACGAACCGACCTGTCACAACCACAGTGCGACGAACCGACCTGTCACAACCACAGTGCGACGAACCGACCTATCACAACCGCACTGCGACGAACCGATCTGCCACGACCGTACTGTACCGAGCTGATCTTCCAGGATTGCACTGCACCAAACTAATCTGCCAGGGCTGTACTGCACCGAACTGATCTTCCAGGATTACACTGCACACAAACTAATCTGCCAGGGCTGTACTGCACCGAACTGATCTTCCAAGATTGCACTGTACCGAACTAATCTTCCGGGGCTGCATTACACCGAACTGATCTTCCATGATTGCACTCAGTAGTTCTCAAACCAGGGGTCGCGACCGCAGCTAGGGTCGCGGGGGCCTTCTGGTAGGGTCGCGAGCAATCATCGACTGCGAATTGACCCGACACATCTGGTCCGTTGCGCTCTGATAAAGCCGCGCTGCTGTTGATGGTGGTCGTCGCCGTGTGACCGGCACGCCGGCCACCATGCGGGACATACCTCTGTGAGGCAGGGTTTTCAACCGTGGTGTCAATTAAAACTAAGGTCAGAAATAGGCTACACTTGTCCAGCGACTTCGGTTGGTTATTGGAGTTTAGGGGCGCATCGACTGCATCGTTCATGCAGCATCATGCAGTCCAGCGACTTCAGGTGTGCTCTGTCGACCACTAAACCGAGAATTGAAAAACTGGTGCGGGGAAAACAAGCCCATCCGTCTCACTAAACTGGCGCTGGCTTGTTTTCATGTATCTAGCTCGAATACTCGTTTTTCAGACCTCATTGTACTTTGCACTTTCCGCTTGACCAGAATAGAAAACTCCTGCCTTATTGGCCACTTAGCAGCAAAACTGCCGACTGACCCCGGATATCCGTGCTGGAAAATTACCTTCGCCATAAATTCATGCACTACGTGTAAATTTATGAGTGATGCTTCGCAAGTAACAAAATACAGAACACTATAATAAAAATACAGAATGTGAGGTCGCGGCGCGACGCTCAGGGTACACATGGGTCGCCACATCAAAACGTTTGAGAACCACTGATTGCACTGCGCCAAACTGATCTGGCAGGGCTGCATTGTGTCGAGATGACGTGCCAGGGTTGGTCCGCCAGGGTTGGTCCGCCGACCTGCCCGAGCCGCGCCGTCCAGCACACTGACCTGACAGAGCGATGTCCGTCAGCAGGCCGAGCCGGGTCACGGCCTCCGAGCCGTTGCAGTTGTTGTACTCGAGCCACACCCGGCGAACCTGCGGCGCGCACACACACACGCATTACCAGTCAACCATTGCAGCGGCAAGCGGGCCCAAGTATGGTTGGTTGGTTGGTTATTGGTTTTACGACACATCGACCGTTGAGTCATGTAGCGTCGCCAATCTCTCACGCCGATTGGTCGCGGGTGAAGAATAGCGACAGGTGAGATTCGAACCCACAACCTTTCGATTGTGAGACGGGCAACTTACCCATAGGCTTCTGATCCCCTGGGCCCAAGTGTGGCACGCAACGGTTGGTTATTTGGGCTTAGGCGCGCATCGACTGCGACGGTCATACAGTGTCCAGTACGGCACGCGATGCATCACAATCGAACGCTCGCTTCACTAATTTGCTCCAGCACTGAGTGGCGGGGTGGCGGGAGTGGGATGCGAAAGAGCGGAGGCGGCAGGGCAACTCACACGGAGCGGGACACGGGGCAGTCCTCTGGCGGGAGGCGACAGAGGACGGACAGTACAGCGACTCACGGGGCGGGAAGCGACAGAGGACGGACAGTACAGCGACTCACGGGGCGGGAAGCGACAGAGGACGGACAGCGCGGCGACTCACGGGGCGGGAAGCGACAGAGGACGGACAGTACGGCGACTCACGGGGCGGGAAGCGACAGAGGACGGACAGTACGGCGACTCACGGGGCGGGAAGCGACAGAGGACGGACAGTACAGCGACTCACGGGGTGGAAAGCGACAAACTCACGGGGCGGGAAGCGACAGAGGACGGACAGCGCGGCGACTCACGGGGCGGGAAGCGACAGGGGACGGACAGCGCGGCGACTCACGGGGCGGGAAGCGACAGGGGGACGGACAGTACGGCGACTCACGGGGCGGGAAGCGGCAGAAGACGGACGGCGCGGCGACTCACGGGGCGGGAAGCGACAGAGGACGGACAGTACAGCGCCTCAGGGGCGGGAAGCGACAGAGGACGGACAGTACAGCGACTCACGGGCCAGGAAGCGACAGAGGACGGACAGCGCGACCACTCACGGGGCGGGAAGCGACAGAGGACGGACAGCGCGGCGACTCACGGGGCGGGAAGCGACAGAGGACGGACAGTACGGCGACTCACGGGGCGGGAAGCGACAGAGGACGGACGGCGCGGGGACTCACGGGGCGGGAAGCGACAGGGGACGGACAGCGCGGCGACTCACGGGGCGGGAAGCGACAGGGGACGGACAGTACGGCGACTCACGGGGCGGGAAGCGACAGAAGACGGACAGCGCGGCGACTCACGGGGCGGGAAGCGACAGAGGACGGACAGTACAGCGCTCAAGGGGCGGGAAGCGACAGAGGACGGACAGTAGGAGGGCAGGAAGCGACAGAGGACGGACAGTACGGCGACTCACGGGGCGGGGAGCGATAGAGGACGGACAGTACAGCGACTCACGGGGCGGGAAGCGACAGAGGACGGACAGTACGGCGACTCACGGGGCGGGAAGCGACAGAGGACGGACAGTACGGCGACTCACGGGGCGGGAAGCGACAGAGGACGGACAGTACAGCGACTCACGGGGCGGGAAGCGACAGAGGACGGACAGCGCGACGACTCACGGGGCGCGCCGAGTCGTCGGCGGGGTCCAGCACCAGCAGCACGGGCCCGGCCGCCACGACCGACCACAGGACAGCCGACTTGCTGTCGGCCAGCAGCAGCCAGCCGGCCGTGTCGCGCCGGCGCGCCGCCACGAACCGCTGCATCTGCTCTGTGGAGAGCGCGCCGGCCGCCGGCGGCTTGAGGACCTGCGGCAGACGACACGTCAGCTTTGCAGCACTCTATCCTATGGTACACAGCACCTCTGTTGGACGCCCGCCGCCGGCGGCTTGAGGACCTGCGGCAGACGACACGTCAGGTATGTGGCACTCTGTCCTATGGTACACAGCACCTCTGTTGAACGCCCGCCACCAGCGGGTTGAGGACATGCGGCAGATGACGCGGGAGGTGGCACTTTAGCTCGGTGATAAATTATTCGTGAAATAGGGTGGAATATAACGCTTTCTCCGCAGTGAACACATATCCTTTCCAAGGAAACATACACATCATGCTCGTTGGTGTGTGCTATGAAGTCTCCATGACTCCTTTCTAAGAGTACTTCATGTATAAGCATCATGCTTATCCACACCATTGCAGGTTGTGATAAACAAGCATCTCGTAACACAATTCCAGGTACAGAGATTATGTATGATTTGGTCTGCTAGACAATGCCATCTGCTGACACCATGGCATTGTAATCCTTATCGTTAGCATACACATCCTTATATTAGGTGTCCCACAAATGAAGCCAAAACATGCACTTATTAGCGCGCAATTGGATCAAGATTGAATTTCAAAATCTGGAGTCATATTTGCAGTGACATATCTCCATGACAAAGTTCGACATCGCACTGTGCTTGTTTCGACATCTCAAACCTAACGATATTTTTAACACTGCTTCAGCTCTACAGCATGCTGTCAGTCCTGCGGTACATAGCACCTCTGCTGTTGCTTCTGTTGTAGTCATTGCTCGTGGCTTTGTGATGCACAAAGCAGCAGAGGTCACGTGGCGTCGCCTGCCTCACCCTGACGTGGAAGGTGGGCATTGCAAGGAATCGAACCACGGACATTCGGTCTACCAGACGCTCAGCTTAATCACTGAGCTACCGACTCCCACACATAAACGGCATACGCTACTGCAGAACATGCAGGGGACAACCAACAGATCGGTAGTGCAACAAGTCTGTTCATCGGTACAGGCCATTCGAGTGCCGACCATGATGCTGTTCCAGTTGGTGTGATTAGTACTGAACATGGTATGGTTCCAGTTGAAGTTGTGGGCACTGAAAGTAGCGTGATATCAGTTGATGCTGTGACAACTGGAAGCAGTGTGGTTCCAGTTGATGTGGAGGCACCGACCATGATGCTATTCCAGTTAATGTCGTGGTATTGACCATGAAGCTGCTCCAATTGATGTGAAGGCACTGACCATGGTGATGTCCCAGTTTATGTGAAGGCACTGACCATGGTGATGTCCAGTTTATGTGAAGGCGCATGACATCTAGGGTCGATGTTCCAGTTCGTTAGATATTAGGGTTCACGGCACATCGACTTCATTGGTTACGTGGTACTGTTCCAGTTGCAGTAGAGTTATCGACAGTTGAGCTGTTCCAACTGATGTGTTGCGACAGATCGTGATGCTGTCCCAGTTGATTTGGAGGAACCACATCGTATCACAGGGTTAAACTAATGGTTTTTCGTTAGGTGTGAGATGTCGAAGCGAGCGCAGCAGGATGTCGAAATTTGTCATGGGGTTAGTTTCATTTAAAATGCTTTTGATGCCTCAGACACAAATTCGAACTGATGGTGTAGGCACTTCTAGCTGATGGTGTAGGTTCCAATGAGTAGGATGTCGATACTTCTTGGATAAGGATGTCGATTGAGCGCTCAGAAAGTGGTATATTCCACCCTATTTCTCGAATAATTTATCACTGTCGTATCATATCCAGTTGATATGACCAAGTTGTTATCCCAGATGATGTGGAGGTACCGACTGTGATGTCGTTCCGGTTGAAGGTGCCGACCGCGGCGCTGTTCTAGTCGATGTTGAGGTACTGACCATGGTGCTGTTCCAGTGGAGGTACTGACCATGGTGCTGTTCCAGTGGAGGTACTGACCATGGTGCTGCTGTAGTGGAGGTACTGGCCATGGTGCTGTTCCAGTGGAGGCATTGACCACGGTGCTGTTCCAGTTGAGGCACTGACCATGGTACTGTTCCAGTTGACCACCGACAGGCCGCCCGGGTGCGCGAGGCCCAGTCGGCCGGCGGCTGCGGCGTTGGTCACCACCGCCCAGGCCACCTGCATGTCCGGCTCGGCCTGTATACTCAGCAGCGCCGCGCGCAGCAGGCTGTAGTAGGCGGCAGGCGGGCGGCCGGACTGGAACGGCGTGTAGCCGATGGCCACAGTCTGACGGCACACAGCACAGCCTGGTGATAACGGCACACAGCACACCCTGGTGATAACGGCACACACAGCACACCCTAGTGATAACGACACACAGCATACCCTGGTGATAACGACACACAGCACACCCTGGTGATAACGACACACAGCACAGCCTGGTGATAACGGCACACACCACACCCTGGTGATAACGGCACACACCACACCCTGGTGATAACGACACACAGCACACCCTGGTGATAACGGCACACACCACACCCTGGTGATAACGGCACACACCATATCCTGGTGATAACGGCACACACCACATCCTGGTGATAACGGCACACACCACACCCTGGTGATAACGGCACACAGCACACCCTGGTGATAACGGCACACAGCACACCCTGGTGATAACGGCACACAGCACACCCTGGTGATAACAGCACACACAGCACACCCTGGTGATAACGGCACACAGCACACCCCACCCTGGTGATAACGGCACACACAGCACACCCTGGTGATAACGGCACACAGCACACCCTGGTGATAACGGCACACAGCACACCCTGGTGATAACGGCACACACAGCACACCCTGGTGATAACGGCACACACCACACCCTGGTGATAACGGCACACACAGCACACCCTGGTGATAACGGCACACAGCATACCCTGGTGATAACGGCACACAGCACACCCTGGTGATAACGACACACAGCCCACCCTGGTGGTAAAGGCACACACCATACACTGGTGATAACGGCACACCCTGGTGATAACGGCACACAGCACACCCTGGTGATAACGGCACACACAGCACACCCTGGTGATAACGGCACACACAGCACACCCTGGTGATAACGACACACAGCCCACCCTGGTGATAACGACACACACCATACACTGGTGATAACGGCACACCCTGGTGATAACGGCACACAGCACACACTGGTGATAACGGCACACAGCACACCCTGGTGATAACGGCACACAGCACACCCTGGTGATAACGGCACACACCATACCCTGGTGATAACGGGCACACAGCACACCCTGGTGATAACGGCACACAGCACACCCTGGTGATAACGGCACACAGCACACCCTGGTGATAACGACACACAGCCCACCCTGGTGGTAAAGGCACACACCATACACTGGTGATAACGGCACACCCTGGTGATAACGGCACACAGCACACCCTGGTGATAACGGCACACACAGCCCACCCTGGTGATAACGACACACACCATACACTGGTGATAACGGCACACCCTGGTGATAACAGCACACAGCACACCCTGGTGATAACGACACACAGCCCACCCTGGTGATAACGACACACAGCCCACCCTGGTGATAACGACACACACCATACACTGGTGATAACGGCACACCCTGGTGATAACGGCACACAGCACACACTGGTGATAACGACACACACAGCCCACCCTGGTGATAACTGCACACACAGCACACCCTGGTGATAACGACACACAGCCCACCCTGGTGATAACGGCACACACAGCACACCCTGGTGATAACTGCACACAGCACACCCTGGTGATAACGACACACACAGCACACCCTGGTGATAACGGCACACACAGCACACCCTGGTGATAACGGCACACACAGCACCCTGGTGATAACGACACACAGCACACTGGTGATAACGGCACACACCACACCCTGGTGATAACGGCACACACCACACCCTGGTGATAACGGCACACAGCACACCCTGGTGATAACGGCACACAGCACACCCTGGTGATAACGGCACACACAGCACACCCTGGTGATAACGGCACACACAGCACACCCTGGTGATAACGACACACACAGCACACACTGGTGATAACTGACACACAGCACACCCTGGTGATAACGACACACACCACACCCTGGTGATAACGGCACACAGCCCACCCTGGTGATAACGGCACACAGCACACCCTGGTGATAACGGCACACAGCACACCCTGGTGATAACGACACACACCAACCCTGGTGATAACGGCACACACACCCGACCACACACCCTGGTGATAACGGCACACAGCACACCCTGGTGATAACGGCACACAGCACACCCTGGTGATAACGGCACACAGCACACCCTGGTGATAACGGCACACAGCACACCCTGGTGATAACGGCACACACCACACCCTGGTGATAACGGCACACAGCACACCCTGGTGATAACGGCACACACCACACCCTGGTGATAACGGCACACACAGCACACCCTGGTGATAACGACACACACCACACCCTGGTGATAACGACACACAGCACACCCTGGTGATAACGGCACACACCACACCCTGGTGATAACGACACACACCACACCCTGGTGATAACGGCACACACCACACCCTGGTGATAACGGCACACACCACACCCTGGTGATAACGGCACACAGCACACCCTGGTGATAACGGCACACAGCACACACTGGTGATAACGGCACACCACACACTGGTGATAACGGCACACCCTGGTGATAACGGCACACACCACCCTGGTGATAACGGCACACAGCACACCCTGGTGATAACGGCACACAGCACACCCTGGTGATAACGACACACAGCACACACTGGTGATAACTGCACACAGCACACCCTGGTGATAACGACACACACCACAACCTGGTGATAACAGCACACAGCACACCCTGGTGATAACGACACACACCATACACTGGTGATAACGGCACACACACCACAGGCTGGTGATAACGGCACACACCACACCCTGGTGATAACGACACACACCATACACTGGTGATAACGGCACACACGGCACACCCTGGTGATAACGACACACACCATACACTGGTGATAACGGCACACCCTGGTGATAACGGCACACAGCCCACCCTGGTGATAACGACACACAGCACACACTGGTGATAACTGAACTTAGATGTGCTGACAGTGCATGTGGCAGTGGTTAATTATTGCGTGCATGCTCCTGTGTACGTTTGCACTAACATTTGACTGACCGCCTTGTGTGGGGTGACTGACCGTGTGTGTGGCAGTGACTGACCACGTGTGTGGCGGTGACTGACCACGTGTGTGGCAGTGACTGACCACGTGTGTGGCAGTGACTGACCACGTGTGTGGCTGACCACGTGTGTGGCGGTGACTGACCAATTGTGGCGTGACACCACATGTGTGGCGGTGACTGACCACGTGTGTGGCGGTGACTGACCACGTGTGTGGCAGTGACTGACCACGTGTGTGGCGGTGACTGACCACGTGTGTGGCGGTGACTGACCACGTGTGTGGCGGTGACTGACCACGTGTGTGGCGGTGACTGACCACGTGTGTGGCAGTGACTGACCACGTGTGTGGCGGTGACTGACCACACATGTGTGGCGGTGACTGACCACATGTGTGGCGGTGACTGACCACGTGTGTGGCAGTGACTGACCACGTGTGTGGCGGTGACTGACCACGTGTGTGGCGGTGACTGACCACATGTGTGGCGGTGACTGACCACGTGTGTGGCGGTGACTGACCACGTGTGTGGCAGTGACTGTCCTACGTGTGTGTGGCAGTGACTGACCACACGTGTGTGGCGGTGACTAACCACGTGTGTGGCGGTGACTGACCACGTGTGTGGCGGTGACTGACCACGTGTGTGGCGGTGACTGACCACGTGTGTGGCAGTGACTGACCACACATGTGTGTCAGTGACTGACCACGTGTGTGGCGGTGACTGACCACGTATGTGGCAGCGACTGACCACGTGTATAGCAGTGACTGACCACACATGTGTGGCAGTGACTGTCTTACGTGTGTGTGGCAGTGACTGTCCTACGTGTGTGTGTGGCAGTGACTGACCACATGTGTGGCAGTGATTGACCACGTGTGTGGCGGTGACTGACCACGTGTGTATGCCAGTGACTGACCACGTGTGTGGCGGTGACTGACCACGTGTGTGGCAGTGACTGACCACGTGTGTGTGTGTGTGGCAGTGACTAACCGCATGTGTGTGGCAGTGACTGACCGTGTGTGTGTCAGTGACTGACCACGTGTGTGGCAGTGACTGACCACGTGTGTGTCAGTGACTAACCATGTGTGTGGTAGTGACTGACCACACGTGTGTGGCGGTGACTAACCACACGTGTGGCAGTGACTAACCACGTGTGTGGCAGTGACTGACCACATGTGTGGCAGTGACTGACCACGTGTGTGGCAGTGACTGACCACAGTGTGTGGCAGTGACTGACCACGTGTGTGGCGGTGACTGACCACGTGTGTGGCAGTGACCGACCACGTGTGTGGCGGTGACTGACCGTGTGTGTGGCACACAGCCGCACCAGGTCGGCGGCCGTCTCCAGTCGCCGCAGCGGCCGCAGCACGCCCTCCACAAAGCGCGCCAGATGGATCACGTCCAGCGGTCCTGAGTAGGGCAGTCCTGCAGCCAAGCGGCACAGTTGAGGCCCGCCGGCGGTTCTCAAACCGCTCCCAACAGGCCGTGCACCCCTGCAGGCTGCAATGGTGGTCTGGAACCATTCCGGAAGCGTGCACTAGAAAACATGGGTTTTCCACCTGCATTCTGGGTTGAGGCAGGGGCAATCTCCCGCTTAAGTGCCGACCCAGGGGAATTTCTGCAAATGGAGAATTATTGCAGCTCTTCGGGGAAATGAGGAGGTAAGTTGATTGTTTTGCATCCTGTAATGTGTCCATGTAAGATTTTTATGGTAGACATTGTAAAATGGTTTATGGGTGAAAGGGTAAATAAGCATGGCTAAACTCCGACCGTTGTAAAAGAACTGCCTGCGAGCAGCTAGCTGTTCTAATAATGTGACCATAACGGCGCATTGAATGCTCTGGACATTTTGCGCCCACACACCTACTCAAAACCTACTATTTGTTCCTGTCACTGCAATAGGGCAGATCAGGTCACGGCCCAGACACAACCTGTGTTCGCGCGGACCCACGGCGACCAGCCTGCGCTCGGAAAACGGCGCCAAGACCACCGGCTCAGGCGGCAGACTGCGCACACGGTCCCGAGTGGCCGGCGTGTCCCGACCAGCCGCTCACCTCGACCCTGGCGCAGGTACACGATCACCGCCGGGAAGCTGGCGATCTTCCGCACCTCGCGGCGACACGAGCCGGCCGCGTGCCAGCAGTTGACTGCGAGCACCTCCACCTGGGAGACAGCGGGAGAGCGCGGGTCACGCGGAGCACGACCGCCTCCAGTCTGAGGAGCAGCCTCGCCCCGAACTGCATCGCGGGACGTGATGCGCTTCCACCTCCAGACTACAAACGCTGTTCCTCCGCAGATCGTCGCTAGTCACCATCCACACTGCCACTGCCGCACCCCTCCACTGACCCTCGCTAGTCACCATCCACACTGCCACTGCCGCACCCCTCCACTGACCCTAAGCAGTCACCATCCACACTGCCACTGCCGCACCCCTCCGCAGACCCTCGCTAGTCACCATCCACACTGCCACTGCCGCATCCCTCCACTGACCCTAAGCCATGTCACCATCCACACTGCCACTGCCGCATCCCTCCGCAGACCTTCGCTAGTCACCATCCACACTGCCACTGCCGCACCCCTCCACTGACCCTCGCTAGTCACCATCCACACTGCCACTGCCGCACCCCTCCACTGACCCTCGCTAGTCACCATCCACACTGCCGCTGCCACACCCCTCCACTGACCCTAAGCAGTCACCATCCACACTGCCACTGCCGCACCCCTCCGCAGACCCTCGCTAGTCACCATCCACACTGCCACTGCCGCACCCCTCCACTGACCATAAGCAGTCACCATCCACACTACCACTGCCGCATCCCTCCGCAGACCCTCGCTAGTCGCCATCCACACTGCCGCTGCCACACCCCCTCCACTGACCCTAAGCAGTCACCATCCACACTGCCACTGCCGCATCCCTCCGCAGACCCTCGCTAGTCACCATCCACATTGCCGCTGCCACACCCCACCCTCCGCAGACCCTCGCTAGTCGCCATCCACACTGCCGCTGCCCACCCCGCACCCACCCTCCACTGACCCTCGCTAGTCACCATCCACATTGCCGCTGCCGCACCCCCTCCACTGACCCTAAGCAGTCACCATCCACACTGCCACTGCCGCACCCCTCCACTGACCCTCGCTAGTCGCCATCCACACTGCCACTGCCGCACCCCTCCGCAGACCCTCGCTAGTCGCCATCCACACTGCCGCTGCCACACCCCTCCGGCGGAGTGGGGAGGAGGCGATTCGACTGCAGAGCACCACTGCTGTACAATTCACTGCCCACCCGAGCTGATGCGGCTTCCCATGGCGATCTTCGGTCGCCACCTAAGGCGGTACGTATCTGACGCGCACCACGAGTCGGACTGACCTGCTGATCGCCCTGCCGTATTTTAATATGATGTACATAGCCACCAGTCTAACTATTATTTTGACTACTAGTTGATTGACTTCACTGTTTGATTTTTAGCCGTACTTTTAACCGTGATTTTGAACTTTTCTGTCCTGCTGTTTTATCATATTGACCGCGAGGCTGTAATAGCCACAAGCCCATTGTGGATTACCTCAATATATGTTTGTATCTGTATCTGTATCCGACATTGTTTGCCTGTGTTTTGTGTATTGGTTGGTTCGCGACGCACTTCATACACGACCACGGGCAACCGCGCCGTCCACACCATTTCACCGACGGGCCGCGCGACTGACAAACGTCCCGAGCGGTGCGAGTGTCGAACTCGGGACCTTTCGCACCCGTTGCCAACACCCCGACCACTCGGCCGTCCCCGCCGATCCGTGTCTGACCTGGCCGTGCAGCAGCGCCGACAGGGTCTCCAGCGTGGCGCGGCCCGCCTGGCAGGCGCGGTCCCAGGGCGCGTACAGGAACACGAGCGCCGCCTGGCGGCGGCCGACGCGCCGCAGCGCCGCCGCCAGGTCGCCCGTGAAGAAGTCCACCACCGGCGAGTCCGGCCCGAAGAACGGCACCGCCGGCTGCGCCGGCACCACCGGCAGCACCAGCGGCCTGCCCAATCACAGCACGTCGGTGGGCCGTCCGCTGCGTGATTGGCGGACACCGGCCAATCGCAGGCGCTGATAGGCTATTCAGTATATGACTGGTGGATGCTGGCCAATCACAAGTGCTGGTTGGCTGCCCCATATGGTGAATGCTGACCAATTACAGGCACTGGTGGGCTGTTCAGCATAAGACTGGTTGCCATTGACCAATCATAGGCGACAGGCGGATTATCACGGAGCATAGCCTCACATTGGGTGACACTGCATGATTGGTTGTTTATTTAGTGGTAAACTGTCCGACTCATGAGTCGATTTTCATAGCCTTGAGGGGGCCTTGTACCCCTTCCCAATATGTTTTAATAAGTTTCAATTTTCAGACTGGTTTCAATCAATATAAATGATAATCACAGTATTTCTTATTGAATTGCACATTTAGGCACTATGGACATAGAGGCATAGTTTTCGTCAATTACTTGGGCTTTAGGGCTCATCGGCTGCATTAGTCATTTGGCGCCCAAGGCATAGTTTTCAACAAATGCACAAGCAACTCGCTCGTTTCTTCCTCTGGACAGCAACATTCTATCACCACTATTTCTAGCTGTGGAATCCCAGCGCCCGGCACCCTCTTCTGCCAACAGAGGCCGGGGCTGGGGTTCAGGGGAGCATCGACTGCAGTGGCCACGCAGCGGGCCGGGGTCTGGTTGGTTATTTGGGCTTAGGGGCGCATCGACTGCAGTGGCCACGCAGCGGGCTGGGGCTAGGTTCTGGAGAGGATCAACTGCAGTGGCCACGCAGCAGGCCGGGGCTGGGGTTCAGGGGAGCATCGACTGCAGTGGCCACGCAGCGGGCCGCGGCTGGGGTTCAGGGGAGCATCGACTGCAGTGGCCACGCAGCGGGCCGGGGCTGGGGTTCAGGGGAGCATCGACTGCAGTGGCCACGCAGCGGGCCGGGGCTGGGGTTCAGGGGAGCATCGACTGCAGTGGCCACGCAGCGGGCTGGGGCTGGGGTTCAGGGGAGCATCGACTGCAGTGGTCACGCAGCGGGCCGGGGCTGGGGTTCTGGGGAGCATCGACTGCAGTGGCCACGCAGCGGGCCGGGGCTCGGGTTCGGGGGAGCATCGACTGCAGTGGTCGTGCAGTGGGTCGGTGGGATGGGGTTCAGGGGAGCATCGACTGCATTGGCCACGCAGCGGGCCGGGGCGGGGCGTGCGGCGCTGCGGCACGTACCCACGGCTGACGGCTGCGTACACGGTGATGGCGCAGCAGGTGATGAAGCAGAGGTGCGCGCCCAGGCCCTGTCGGCCGGCGGTCATCGCTGCTTGCTCGGGCTGCCGTTTGGCGGCGCTGCCATCGGCCGGCGCCTCCTCACCGTCCATCGTCGGACATGCCGGCTGGACGGAGCCGTGCCTGTCGACCGGAAGAACGCCAGCCTGTCACAGCTACACATTACCCGTGAAATATGGTGGTTGGTTGGCTATTGGTTTTACGACACATAGAACCGTTGAGTCATGCAGCGTCGCCAATCTCTCACGCCGATTGGTCGCGGGCGAAGAGGAGCGACAGGTGAGACTCGAACCCACAACCTTTCGATTGTGAAACGAGCAACATACCCCTAGGCCACTCGTCCCCTGAAATATGGTGGAATATATACTTTTTGAGCGCTGAACATCCTATTCGAGGACGTGCCTGTCCACTGGACATCCTTTCCAGGACGTCCTTTCCATGGACGTATCAACATTGTGCTTGTTGACGTGTGCTTATGAAGTATCCACAATTCGTTCCTAAGAGTATTTTGTGCATAAGTAGCATGCTTCTGCTCACCATTGCAGATTAAATATGCAAGCATCTAGTAATGCAATACAAGATACAGAGGTTATCTATGATGTGGTGTGCAAAATAATGTGATCTGATGATAACATGGCATTGCATTTGTCATACTAGCATAGGTATCCATATATTAGGCATTCCAAAAACGAAACCAAAAACATGCATACATGAGTAACACTATTGGCTCAAATTAAGCTTGAATGACTGAAACAATATTTTAATTTGCATGCCTCCAAGGTCACTTTCTACTTCCAACTGTACTTGTTTCAACATCCCATACCTACTGAGAAACCATTATTTTAACACTGGCTCAATATGACCTAGTTGCAGCAGGAAATGTGCTTCTGCTAAACACATGAAACACTAAAGTTAAGTTAAAAATGTTAGATTATCCAGTGCTCATTGGATGCAAGGCATGATTATGCAGAGTGCTCATTTTTAGTCACACTACCTATGATGATTGAGAAGTTTGAAATTACTCATTCCATTTTTGACACAACCCTTGATCACATGCATTCAAACAAGTGACATTGTACAACACAATTAAAAATAGAATTGCGAGTTAGCTTTTGACATTCATGCTAGTACTCTTGTGCAACCTACATCCAGACATATACTCTGTAAATTGTATGTGTCATACACTGCCACTTGTTTTAATGTATGTGGTCAAGGGTTGTACCAAAAATATAATGTGTACCATTTCAATCTTCCAAATCATTGCAAGGAGTGTCAATAAAAAAGTACATAATGTGTAAAAAGAAGTTAGTCAAATGTGTTCTGTCCACATGTTCCATCACAACACTAGCATGAGCTTAGATGAGTGATCACCTGCTCACTCACAAATGGCATCACCACATTGAAGAAAATGTGCAGGTTTGTGGCAAGCTACTACAAAGGAACATTGCTAGGCTGAGCCAATCTGGAATTGTTACAAGCTTTGTGTTTCATCAACTTGTGCCTTGTGGTTGGAAAAATATTGGCCAGCTTTCCATCTCATCTAGGTATGTTGACCACTTGTGGACTATGCATCACAGCAGATAAAAACTTGCATTTCCATCAACACATTGCTGGTATAGTACAGAAAGCTTGTAAGACTGGCCAGCAACCTACTAAGTTCTACTTCATGCCATTCTCCTGAATCTATGAAAACCCTATACATTACTTGTCAGGCCTCTTTTGGAGTTTTCATCATGTGTTTGGAATACAGGTTACATGGGTGATTTAAGGCAACTAGAATCAGTACAGAGGTGGACACAAAACATAGAGGGATGAAAGGCCTGGATTATGTTACCAGATTACAGAAATAAGCTTTGCACTTAGTGAAAGGTAGACTGATTTGAGCAGACATCAAATGTTGGAAGATGGTCATTGCCATTAAGATCCCTGATATGTTTTTACTAGCACCATTGGTGAATCCACATGGACACTCACTGAAATTTGCTCACAGGCATGCATCAGTGGATTGTAGGAAGATACTTGTTAGCCTCAGATGCTTTGCCACCTGGAATTCATTGACTGATAAGGTAGCCTTAATGGACCTGCATGCATTTAAAGCTGCACTGCACTCAAATCTCTGCACATTGTTGTACAAATATATTGAATTGTACAAATATATAACAATAATATACCAAACTTGAAGAGTAGCTTTACTTCTCTATATTTAATTTGTCTTAACTTGCATCAGGAATCTTGCCTGATGACATATTAGCAAGTGTAGTGGCTACTCTAAGTATACAAATTTTGCTTAAGGTGTACGTTCCAGTTCCTATGTTTTGCCCTGTCTATCTGATAACTATATATTTATTTAATCTAGGGGACTGGCATACCTGCAGATATAGGCTCCCCTCAGTCTGGTACAAAACTCACTTCTGGGTGAGTGATGCTCAAGAATTTGGGGAGCCAACCTGGCAAGAGAACCAGGTGAGACAAATCACATGCAGATATGCATGCCACACATATCAGTGTAAGTTGAGCTTTGCTGTGTACAGGTTGCACTCCAGTACCTCATATAATTAAGCTTTCATTTTAGGACAAACTTGCAAGTTCATAACTTCCCCAACAACACAGTGTTCCCAGAAAGTATATTTGCTCAAATTATTCTAAGGTTTGCCAGTGATTATAAAGCCACAAGATTCATAATTTCCTTCTTAAAACATCAAAGCTTCTGAGCACCATGTTGGTCAGCCTGACACAATTGAGGTACAAATAGATGAACCACAGCCTGGGCCATCCTGTGAACATACATAAATGTTTCCAGAGTTAACTCATAAAATAACATATATGTTTTAGCACATTTCTGCTCCATCACACCTATGACACCAATTGTATTGACCACCAATGGGTTAAAAGTAATGATTTGCTCAGAAAATGAGTGGTCCTATTGTTTTAATCACATAAAATTATCATATTTGTTTCCTTAAAAAATCAATTTGCCTCCATCTGCAAATCTACCATTTTCCACTGCTTTTATGAGTTATAATTATAAAATTTAAAAAACATGTCTTCAAAAACAGTTCCAGTAATCTTAAGTTATGTTATGCTAGGCCTTTATGTGCTTATGTTTGAGGAAATAAAAATTGTTTGGAAATTTCCAATTTCTAGCAAAAGAATTTACTTTATTCTATAAAAGGTTAGACCGTTATGTTAGGTTATGTTAGGTATGTTAGGTGGTATTCTTTTACTTTCTGCCATAGCGTTGTTTACACTAGATATGCAACTGAATGATCACACCTGTCCTCAAGATACCTTGCCCAACGCCACTCTTCTGTCGGTACTCAGAAAGTGAGCCAACCTGGCGCATACACAAAAAGCAAAGAGGTATGGGTAATATTGGAGCCACGAATGCATACGGCATATGACGCAATTTTAAGATGAGCATTTCCGTTAACGCAGCCTTTTCATTAAAAAAAAAAATGAGTAGAATGAGGAAAGACGATAATGGGATCCCTTCTAAGGAACTTTGACTGGGGGCTGCGTGTATTGGCGATTGCGAGGAAACCGTCCAGGCTGACCTGACTGATCACCCTCTCCCCAGCAATGCTCAAGGGATGGACATTGGCGTCACTTCATGAAGTTGGAGGTGGGGGTGGGGAAATGACCTTTTTGATTGTCAAAGCTGCTCCGCAAACCATATATAGTGTACGCCCATGCACCAAATGATTAAGCTTCAACTTCATCCGAGGGGGTTCAAATCGATGATTCAGGGGCCATACGAATTATTGAGGGGGTCATTCAGGCCCCCTAACATATTGAATGTTACGCCCCTGGCGATGGGGAATGGTCACCAAGATGGGAAACTTCATGACTGGGTGGGTCAGCCTCCAGCTTAGGTGCCGGACGAGTCCTCGTACTGGGCCATTGGCTTCGCTACATGCTGGTTAGAGGTGGCCAATGGGGTTTTACGCCGCCTGTTTCCACGCAACGCTATAGACGTAAGGATGTATTTCACGAAGTTTGGGTGCGGACGCCTTCTCCAATTACCCATGGCGGTGGTAGTGGATTTGTATTTAAGGGCGCGTCGACTCAATTTACCATTTTGCACCCATAACGTTCCTCGTCTCGGGAGGAAGCTTAGGAAAGCATTATGGGCTTCTCTCCCTCCTGGAGCTAGAGAACTCCACCCGCGCACGAAAGTCCGTCAAAACCATGCTTCCGCATGTATTGGTATTGTGAAGGGTCTTGACGTAGCGTTGAAAATTATCAAAAGGCACAATATTAAAAGGTAGGAAGGCACACATTCACTCTGTGGACCATGACATTTCATTGACATTTCTCAGTCATCAATGTATCCCTGACCTGGTTGGCCTGTTCATCCCTAGAGCCTCCTCGCTTTAATATGGAACCATGGCTGTTATCAACCGTTGGGATAATCCTGTGTTATGCAATTACTAATTGCTCTATCCCACAACAGATTCCATAAAATGTTACATATGGAACGCAGATGGTTGCCAATCAGACCGATGACCTTGAAAGCATATTATCGGTTCTATGTTCCAGCCAAGTCATCACTTTGTGAGCGCAAAGACCGAAATAGATGTGCTCAAGATTCCAGGGCTAAGCGACAAGCCAACCACGAGCGCTATACTAGCTGCATCCTCCTTGATAGCCATGAATGTACGCCGAGGCGTACGCCGCACCCTACCAGCACAGTTAATAAAAAGCCGATCTCAAGCGAGAGTCACGAGCTCACAAGCACACACTTCGCCTAGTCTTCAGTTTGCAAATCACATTTACCAACACTGAGCGCCACCGACCTCGGCTGAATCCACACCCGCAGATCGCCAACAAAAACAATAAAAAGCCACCATATACAGGATAAACACAGTACACAGTGCACGCCGCACAGCTGGCGCCGAACACTGTTGCCAAACCCGGACAATCAAACACCAACCGGCGGCGTCACCGGACAGGTTGGGTTGGTTGGTTGGTTGGTTTTGTCTTTACGACACATCGACCATTGAGCCATGTAGCGTCGCCAATCTCTCACGCCGATTGGCCGCGGGTGAATAGTAGCGACAGGTGAGACTCGAACTCACAACCTTCCGATTGTGAGACGGGCAACTTACCCCTAGACCACCCGTTCCCGGCGTCACCGGACAGGACGGCGGCGGTCGACCGGGTCCCGGGAGCGCTACACTAACTCCGCGTTCTTCTGAACGGCTGACGTTACTGGCAGATGGCACAGCGGCCGTCCACAGGCACAGGCGGACGTCGTGTCCTCTTGGACGGCACGGCGGACGCGGACGCCCGTCGACAGACAAAGGCTGCGTCGGGTCCGCAGCGGACGTCACGTTCTCCCGGGGCCCCGTTATACTGCACAACTGCGCCTGCCGTGCCAGGCAGGGGCATGGCGCACATCGGGCCGGCGGGGGCGTGGCCGTATACCACGCACACAAGCGACCAGCCGCGCCGCATGAGCCACTCGCCGCACGAGCCACTCACCAAGGAGCTCTGCATCACCGTCTCGGCTGTCGCCCGGCCGCTAACCGCAGCGGTCCGGCCACCAAGACCACTCAGCCGTCCCAGGCCGGTACAGCGCAGACCAGCCGGCCGGACCACTAACCACTGTAGTCAGACCACTCAGCCGTCCCAGGCCGATACAGCGCAGACCAGCCGGCCGGACCACTAACCACTGTAGTCAGACCACTCAGCCGTCCCAGGCCGGTACAGCGCAGACCAGCCGGCCGGACCACTAACCACTGTAGTCAGACCACTCGGCCGTCCCAGGCCGGTACAGCGCAGACCAGCCGGCCGGTAACCACCAACCAGCCGTCCCAGGCCGGTACAGCGCAGACCAGCCGGCCGGACCACTAACCACTGTAGTCAGACCACTCGGCCGTCCCAGGCCGGTACAGCGCAGACCAGCCGGCCGGACCACTAACCACTGTGGTCAGACCACTCAGCCGTCCCAGGCCGGTACAGCGCAGACCAGCCGGCCGGACCTACCACACCGCCGTCCAGGCCGGTACAGGCAGACCAGCCGGCCGGACCACTAACCACTGTAGTCAGACCACTCAGCCGTCCCAGGCCGATACAGCGCAGACCAGCCGGCCGGACCACTAACCACTGTAGTCAGACCACTCAGGCCGGTACAGCGCAGACCGGCCGGCCGAGCTGTAGTCAGACCAGCCGACCGGACCACTAACCACTGTAGTCAGACCACTCAGCCGTGCCAGGCCGATACAGCGCAGACCAGCCGGCCGGACCACTAACCACTGTAGTCAGACCAGCCGGCCGGACCACTAACCACTGTAGTCAGACCACTCAGCCGTCCCAGGCCGGTACAGCGCAGACCAGCCGGCCGGACCACTAACCACTGTAGTCAGACCACTCGGCCGTCCCAGGCCGGTACAGCGCAGACCAGCCGGCCGGACCACTAACCACTGTAGTCAGACCACTCGGCCGTCCCAGGCCGGTACAGCGCAGACCAGCCGGCCGGACCACTAACCACTGTGGTCAGACCACTCAGCCGTGCCAGGCCGGTACAGCGCAGACCGGCCGGCCGGACCACTAACCACTGTAGTCAGACCACTCAGCCGTCCCAGGCCGGTACAGCGCAGACCAGCCGGCCGGACCACTAACCACTGTAGTCAGACCACTCAGCCGTCCCAGGCCGGTACAGCGCAGACCAGCCGGCCGGACCACTAACCACTGTAGTCAGACCACTCGGCCGTCCCAGGCCGGTACAGCGCAGACCAGCCGTCCCAGGCCGGTACAGCGCAGACCAGCCGTCCCAGGCCGATACAGCGCAGACCAGCCGTGCCAGGCCGGTACAGCGCAGACCACCAGGCCGGTACAGCGCAGACCAGCCGGCCGGACCACTAACCACTGTAGTCAGACCACTCGGCCGTCCCAGGCCGGTACAGCGCAGACCAGCCGTCCCAGGCCGATACAGCGCAGACCAGCCAGGCCGATACAGCCAGGTCAGACCATCAGACCAGCCGTCCCAGGCCGGTACAGCGCAGACCAGCCGTCCCAGGCCGATACAGCGCAGACCAGCCGTCCCAGGCCGGTACAGCGCAGACCAGCCGTCCCAGGCCGGTACAGCGCAGACCAGCCGTCCCAGGCCGGTACAGCGCAGACCAGCCGGCCGGCCGGCCGCCGCGGGGCAGCCAACTCACTCGCCCCAGACTCGAACAGCTCGCCGCGGCCGCCGTCACCAGCCCGTGCGAGTCGCGCGGACAATGTACACACGTGGACCGCCCGGCCTCATTCGTCAAAGTAGTCGTCAAAGTAGTCCTCCACGCTGTCGTCGTCAGCTGGGTTGTCGCTGAGCAGCCAGGCGGCGTCGGCGCCGATCACCTGAGGTCAGAGGGCCGGGTCAGAGGTCAGAAGGACGGATTAAAGGTCAGAGGGACGGGTCAGAGGTCAGAGGGACGGGTCAGAGGTCAGAGGGACGGGTCAGAGGTCAGAGGGACGGGTCAGAGGTCAGAAGGACGGGTTAGAGGTCAGAGGAATTGGTCAGAGGTCAGAGGAATGTGTCAGAGGTCAGAGGGACGGGTCAGAGGTCACCGGAGAGCACCTGCGGTCAGTGGGATAATTTCAAGGGTACTGGAGATGACCTGAGATCAGTAGCACGATGCATGCATCACTAAATATTCAGAGGAAAGCTGGGAATAAAATAACAGATCGGTGAAGGTACCACTTAATCACAGGTGACCTACAGCTAAATTATGAGAGATAAGGCCACTTCAGGTATTTGTTATATCCACACACATGCACATGCATGCAATGTATATATATATATATATATATATATATATATATATATATATATATATATATGTATATGCATGGCCTGCCTGAAGTGACACCATTCTGGGACAGGTCAGGAACTCTGTGCTGGAATGGCTAAGATCAATCAGGATACCAGGCAACACATATCTGGGTAGTCAATGCCCCACCTCTCCCCTCCCTTTCATGCTGCTCAAAGCAATTCATGACGCAAATCCTTGGGCTGAACATGATACAACTCCAAAACATTCCAGTTGGGAAACAAAAATGGGAATCGTTACTACACCAGCATAACGATGGGCTCAAAACAATATTGTCAGTAAAATGACCATATAATTGAAGTTGTTTCGTTTTACCCCCAAAAAACATCGGTCATATGGAGCACGCGAGGTGGTCATGCTGCACCTTCATCACGGACTCGCCCCTTGTGGTGAGCAGTCCGGACAGCACGTGACACAGCGGGCGCTAATTCCCCCTGGCGTCACGCACACGCCTGATGCACCCAACCCCGGACCAGGAGGCGAACCAGCGCCGGCCACGTCGGCCTAACGCGGCCCACTCACGCGCGCCATCTCGTCCACGTCGACGCTGCTGGTGACGCTGCTGGCGGCGTTGCTGGCGGCGTTGCTGGCGGCGCTGCTGGCGGCCGCCTCGGGCATCTCCAGTCGATGCCGTGCCGGTGCGCGCCATCCCTTCTTACGGTTCACCATGAAGCGCACCGCCTCATCCCTGTCGGTGACGTCATTCGTGAAATAAGGTGGGATATACCATCTTCTGAACACTGAATATATTTCTTTCCCAGGAAGTATCGACATCGTGCTTGCTGGTGTGCACTTCTGAAGTCTCCACGACTCGCTTCTAAGTATTTTGTGTATGCATATCATGATCATGATCAGGCATCTCGTAACACAATTTCAGGTACCAAGATTATCTATGATGTGGTCCGCTGATACCATGGTATTGCAACTGTTATCGGAAGTATGGGCATCCCTGTTAGGTTTCCCACATATTAAGCGAAATGCATCCACTTACGAGTGCAATATTGGCTCAAAATGGCTCAAGAATGGAGTCAATATTTGAAAGAAAATTCAAGTAACAATATTTTAATTCCATGAACAAATTCCCACGTCCTGCCTACTCGTTTCAACATCTCACACTTAACGAATATTTATATATATATATATATATATATATATAAACACCGCCTCCATGCCAGTGGGAGGCGCTAGTCATTGAGGCTACAGCTGCATATGCTGCACCGCATCATTGTCCAATCCAGCCAAATATGGCAACTACCACCAGTCCGCTCACGAGTGGATTGATTTGAGCATTTGACTATTCGTGAACTAGCAGCGTTTGACCTGACCTGTGGGCCGGCTTAATGAATTCGGCCTGATCTGTGGGCCGGCTGGGTGGAACTGATGTGACCTACGGGCAATGCTGGCAAAAATATGGTCATTCCTGGATGTTGAAATCCAGAACACTATCCTCTCCAGAAAATTATCATCTCATTTTTATCATGTGAAGGTTGAATGGTACTGCTTGACAATGAACTGATCCGCGGTACAGTTCTGAAGATTGACCATAAAGTGCAAGAAGAGGCTCTGATGTCTCAGATTTGAAGAAAAACATCTCTGTATCTGATCACCGAAATTGTCCCCTCCACATCGATAATTATCAAGTACAAATCCAACCCTGCCTATGGACCAGATGAGAGGGTTTGGCCAGCCCTGTGGACCATGTGAGCAGGCTTAGCTCGACCTTTGGACAATGTGAGCGGGTTCAGCTTGACCTTTGGACAATGTGAGCGGGTTCAGCTCGACCTTTGGACAATATGAACGTGTTCAGCTCGACCTGTGGACCATGTGAGTGGGTCCGACCCGACCTGTGGACCGGGCGAGCATGCCTGCCCGGACACGTGAACACAGTAAGCAGTCGCAACCCGACCTGTTGGGGCGGGGATGGCCGAGTGGTTAAGGTGTCGGCCTATGGGTACCAAAGGCCCCGGGTTCGACTCTAGCGCCACTCAGGACATTTCCCAATCCCGCGGCCCACCGGCGAAACAGTGTGGGCGGCGCCATTAGCCGTGAATGTGCATAAAGTGTGTCGTGAACCAACCAATAAACAATAACAACCGGACCTGTTGATGGAGTTGAGCGGGTTGCCGGGGCTGATGGTGGACGGCATGGTGGGCGTGCGCACGTTGCTGCCCAGCGCCGGCCAGCGGTCGGCGGCCAGCTCGGCGACGGGCGTGTGCGCCGCCGACGCTCGTCCCCAGCCGCGCCGCCCCGACACCGGCGTCAGCACGGCCTGCGGCACGTCGGCACCGTCGTGAGCACGGCGGAGACACGGCAGCGAACACAGCCAGGATACTGTCGTGAGAACAGCAGAGAAACGGCAGCGAACACAGCCAGGGCACTGCAGTGAGCACGGCGGAGAAACGGCAGCGAACACAGCCAGGGCACTGCAGTGAGCACGGCGGAGAAACGGCAGCGAACACAGCCAGACACTGTCGTGAGCACGGCGGACAAACGGCAGCGAACACAGCCAGGATACTGTCGTGAGAACAGCGGAGACACGGCAGCGAACACAGCCGGGATACTGTCGTGAGTACGGCGGAGAAACGGCAGCGAACACAGCCAGGATACTGTCGTGAGCACGGCGGAGAAACGGCAGCGAACACAGCCAGGATACTGTCGTGAGAACAGCAGAGAAACGGCAGCGAACACAGCCAGGATACTGTCGTGAGAACAGCAGAGAAACGGCAGCGAACACAGCCAGGATACTGTCTGAGAACAGCAGAGAAACGGCAGCGAACACAGAGCACTGTCGTGAGAACAGCAGAGAAACGGCAGCGAACACAGACAGGGCGCTGTCGTCAGCACGGCGGAGAAACGGCAGCGAACACAGCCAGGGCACCGTCGTGAGCACGGCGGAGACACGGCAGCGAACACAGCCAGGATACTGTCGTGAGAACAGCAGAGAAACGGCAGCGAACACAGCCAGGGCACTGTCGTGAGCACAGCAGAGAAACGGCAGCGAACACAGCCAGGATATTGTCGGAGCACGGCGGAGACACGGCAGCGAACACAGCCAGGGCACCGTCGTGAGCACGGCGGAGAAACGGCAGCGAACACAGCCAGGGCACTGTCGTGAGAACAGCAGAGAAACGGCAGCGAACACAGCCAGGGCACCGTCGTGAGCACGGCGGAGAAACGGCAGCGAACACAGCCAGGACACTGTCGTGAGCACGGCGGAGAAACGGCAGCGAACACAGTCAGGGCACCGTCGTGAGCACGGCGGAGAAACGGCAGCGAACACAGCCAGGGCACTGTCGTGAGCACGGGGAGAAACGGCAGCGAACACAGCCAGGACACTGCAGTGAGCACGGCGGAGAAACGGCAGCGAACACAGCCAGGGCACTGTCGTGAGCACGGCGGAGAAACGGCAGCGAACACAGCCAGGACACTGTCGTGAGCACGGCGGAGACACGGCAGCGAACACAGCCAGGACACTGTCGTGAGAACAGCAGAGAAACGGCAGCGAACACAGCCAGGACACTGTCGTGAGCACGGCGGAGAAACGGCAGCGAACACAGCCAGGGCACTGTCGTGAGAACAGCAGAGAAACGGCAGCGAACACAGCCAGGACACTGTCGTGAGAACAGCAGAGAAACGGCAGCGAACACAGCCAGGGCACTGTCGTGAGCACGGCGGAGAAACGGCAGCGAACACAGCCAGGACACTGTCGTGAGAACAGCAGAGAAACGGCAGCGAACACAGCCAGGGCACTGTCGTGAGAACAGCAGAGAAACGGCAGCGAACACAGCCAGGACACTGTCGTGAGAACAGCAGAGAAACGGCAGCGAACACAGCCAGGACACTGCAGTGAGCACGACGGAGACACGGCAGCGAACACAGCCAGGACACCGTCGTGAGCACAGCAGAGAAACGGCAGCGAACACAGCCAGGGCACTGTCGTGAGCACAGCGGAGAAACGGCAGCGAACACAGCCATGACACTGTCGTGAGCACAGCAGAGAAACGGCAGCGAACACAGCCAGGATACTGTCGTGAGAACAGCAGAGAAACGGCAGCGAACACAGACAGGTCACTGTCGTGAGAACAGCGGACAAACGGCAGCGAACACAGCCAGGACACTGTCGTGAGCACAGCAGCGAAACGGCAGCGAACACAGCCAGGGCACTGTCGTGAGAACAGCAGCGAAACGGCAGTGAACACGGACGAAGAACAATGGGTTCTTTTACAACGCATTCAACCGCTAGGTTACATAGCGTCACCGACTTCTCACGCCGATTGGTCGCGGGTGGACTCGGTAAATGCTGTCGGTTGAGATTCGAACCCACAATCTTGCGATCAAGAGTCCTACGTTCTACCAACCGAGCTACCGCGGCCCCGGCAGTGAACACAGCAGTGACAGTCAGGACACGGCCGTGAGCACAGCAGTGAACCATCCGGAGCACAGCAGAATCACGCCAGGGAGCACAGCAGCACAGTCACAGAGATACAGCAGTTGGACATCTGGGACGTAACACACACACTCGCACACACAGTCAGGTCGCAGCCATGACCCGACCGAGACTCAAGTGCAGTACTAATGCAACACAGCGATGGTAGTCGGCATGCAGCAGTGACACGACGATCAGAACCCAGCGATGACACAGCAGTGGGATATCTGGGACGTAGCACGTAGCCAGGACGCGGCCATGACCCGACCGAGACTCGAGTGCTGCAACTCAGCGGTGGTAGTCAGCATGTAACAGTGACAAGACGATCATAACCCAGCGATGACACAGCAGTCGGTGCGATTACGGAACTGTGGTGGGTCGCCGATTCATCGGCGACTGATCTGGCATTTCGACGAGCCGCGCGCTGAGCAATTGCGAGGGCGCGGTTGGCTACGCCTAAATTTACACGTATCGCCGTGTTTATTTCAACCGGTTGTAAATCGAAATACCCTCCACGGCTTCGTGACACTGGGTGTTCAGGAACTTCACTAAGGCGGAAGGGGGCCAACCGAGCTGGATGTTGCAGTAGAAGACAAAGTTTGGGATGGGGCGAGAGCACCGAAGGGCTTGCAAACACTCAAACCCTGCATCAAAGCATGAAACAAGAGCATGAAAAGTAATACAAATGTAACGCTCCGATTCACGACTCCGGGCTGCAGCAGCTTCTGTATTCACTATACCATCATGAGGTCTGTCCCGGCCGGTCGCAGCCGGACAGCGCACCGCACCGACCACCTCGAGCTCTCGCGTCTCGAGTCCGACCTCCGCTCCGCTCTGCCAAGGCGACCGAGGTCACCACCGAACAGCCCCGGGCGCGCCACCGCAGAGGCGCACCCAGTGCAGCAGCCCGCGCGCACTCCACGTGGCGCCCGCTGCACCGGCGGCCGCACCCACACACCGCTGCTGCTGCCGCACACCGCCGGGCACGGGCGGAGGCAGGCGCGTCACATCCCCCTTACAAAAAGACGCATCAACAAAATGCCGAGCGTGTGACGCGGACACGCTCGCGGTCTAAAATGACGCGGCGCACGTCCGGCGGCCACCACCCACCTGTGTCTCGCCGGCGCCGAGGTCGAGCAGGCCGCCGAGTGGCGCGGCGCCGAACTGCGCATGCGCGAACAGGTCGTCCGACTGGGCGGAGCCGACCGACTGCGCCGACAGGAACTCCATCTTCTCCAGGTCGTAGCGCTGCGAGCCGGGCAGCGCGCTCGGCGCGAAGCCACCTGCGGCGGGCGCGCGGTCAGGTCACGGCCGGCGGGCGCGCGGTCGGGTCACGGCCGGCGGGCGCGCGGTCAGGTCACGGCCGGCGGGCGCGCGGTCGGGTCACGGCCGGCGGGCGCGCGGTCAGGTCACGGCCGGCGGGCGCGCGGTCGGGTCACGGCCGGCGGGCACGAGGTCGGGTCACGGCCGACGCCGACACCGCGTCACAAATCACGGACCATGCCGGGGGGGGGGGGGGCACCAGTCAGCTGGCGCCAAGCGGGCGTCTCGTCAGAGTTCGACGTGCATGCACATTGAAATTGAGGCTTCATTTCTCAGAAGTCAGGATACGATACTTGGCCGACCAAACAAGGCGAAAGCCTTTAAAAAAAATGTTGCTTGTCATAAAATCGGCGGCTACGAGGTGTATGGAAACGATATCACAAGTAATAAAGATGCCAGACAATCAGGATAACTGCGATGAACAGGCTCGGCATTATGCATGCATTGCTTAAATCTTTGCATGCATACACATATACATACATATATATATATATATATATATATATATATATATATATATATATATATATATATATATATATATATATATATATATATATTCCTTTGTCGAAGCCCTACCTAGCGGTAATTACTGGGTAGACCTTGGCATATGCTGCTCCGTCAAAAAGTTCCTAGGTCCAGATAATTCTTATAGGACAATGCCACGATACTTCCAAATAACTCGAAAACGCAAGCAACATCCTACCCGGAAACAACAGGAGAAATATCAGCATGGGAGACATTCACCCAGCAACAACAGCAGGAATATCAGCAGGGGACACATTCACCAAAGAACAACAGAAGGAATATCAGCAGTGGACACATCTACCCAATAATAACAGGAGGAATATCACCATGGGGACACATCCAGCCAATAAGAACAACTGGAATATTAGCAGGGGTACACATCCCACCCAGCAACGACAGGAATCACAGCAGGGAAGGCATCCATCCAGCCAGAATATAAGGAATATCAACGGGAGGAGACATCCACCCAGTAAGAACAGGGCAATATCAGCATGTGGAGACATCCACCAGCAGCAATGGCAGGAACAACAGCAGGGATGACATGAACTGATTACCAAGGACAGGAACAGTAGATGCGACACCCAAACATTAGCAACCGTAGGAACTACAGCAGGGACTTGATGCGTGTATACTTCAATATTGGTAGTGCATAACTTACATGAGATAACTAGACTGGTGCAAAGGCTAGGCCTATTTCGAAGGCGTATCCCCAGAGACCCCAACCTGACTCCACTGGACGGACACCACTAACACAGCACAACAGCTGAGTAAGGAAGAACAGGGTGGGCAGTACTCACCATGCAACGACAGCGGAGGCTGGGCGGCCGCCTCCTTGGCCGGTCGCTTCCTGCCCGCTCCTCTGGACTTGGTCGGAGCGGCGCGTGCCGACGTCTTCGTCTGCTGACCCCGACCAGCCGGCGGCAACTGCTCGCTGCCCTGGGACGCAGCCGACTTCTTCGCCGGCTCCGCATCCGCGCTGCTCTCTTCGTCCGTGGCGGCGCGTTTGCGGGCGCCACGCGATGCGGGCTGTTTGGTCGCCACCTCCTCAGTGTTCACGCTGCCCTCTCCATCCGTGACGGTGGGTTTGCGGGCGCCACGCGATGTAGGCTGCTTTTTCCCCGGCTCCTTACCCACGCTGCTCTCTGCGCTCGTGACGGCGCGCTTGCGGGCGCCACGCGGTGCGGGCTGTTTGGTCGCCACCTCCTCGGTATTCACGCTGCTCGCACCGTCCGTGACGGCTAGTTTGCGGGCGCCGCGCGATGCGGGCTGCTTGCTCGCCGCCGGCTGCCGGCTGTCAGCCGTTGCAGCGCGCCCTCGCGCACCGGCCGCGTCCGAACAGCTCGTCTCCGACTCCGCAGCGACGTCGCGCTTCTTCCGCTGCCGACGTGTTCTGCCCGTGCTCCCCGTGCCGTTCGCAGACGCCGGCACGACACCGGCGTCGGCGGAAGCCGTGGCGAGCCGGGCCGCTCCGGACGTGCCCGCGTCGTCCCCGCCGGATGCGGACGTCACCAGCGAGCCGGCGTCCTGGCCCGCCGGAACACCGTCCGTCGGCCGGCGCCCGGTCGCCTCTCCGACCGCCGCCTCGTCGGCGGCGACGACGGGCGGCACCCGCGCAGAAACCGCCGCCTGCGCCGCGCGCGTCGCACACTCCCGCTCGCCGCCCGACGCCGGCCCGTCGACCCCGTCGACGCCGTCCGACGGCGCCACCGTCGCCCGCGCCGGCGGCCGGCCGCGACCCTTGCGCGCCCGCTTGCCTCCGACGGCGCCCGACGGCGTCGCGGCCGGCTGCGACGACGACGCCCCGGCTCTGGCGTTGCGCGTGGCCGCGGCCGTGCCGCGCGCTCCCTTCCGGACGTCGTCGGGAGTGTGCGAACACAGCTGAGCGCACGACAGCCGGCTTTCGGACAGTCGGCCCAGCAGTACGCGCGGACTGCGCCGCGGCGACGACCGCTGGCGGCTGCCGGCGTTCCGCTTCACCCGGTCGTACATGGTGGTCTTGTCGGAGGCGCTGGAGACGGACAGGACCAGCGGCACTGACGCCGCCGGCGCCCGTCCGCCCGGCAGCAGGCCACTCGTTGGTGACGATGCCAATGTGACGTCACAACCGGGGTCGGCGACTGCAGGGCCTCGCTTCGCCGCCTGCTTGCCTCGCTTCGCGGTCCGTGCTGACGAGGTCGAGGCGTCGTCAAAGCCAGGCTCGGAGACTGCAGGGCCTCGCTTCGCCGCCTGCTTGCCTCGCTTCGCGGTCGGTACTGACGAGGTCGAGGCGTCGTCAAAGCCAGGCTCTGTGACTACAGGGCCTCGCTGTCGGACCTGAGCTGACGAGACCCCCACGGCGCCGTCGGAGCCGACGCCGACGACGCCAGAGCCCGGCTCGGTGCCGTCCGAGCTGGGCGTCGAGGCGGCCGCCGGGTGCACACCTGGCTGCTGCGGCGGCGCCGACACGCGCCGTGGCGAGAGCGGCCCAGACCGGCCTCGCTCGCCGGACCGCACGGCTGCGGAAAGTCGCGCAGACGCGGTCAGTCGAGGTCTGCCGCACCGGCACGCAGACTGCCGAGGAGTCTCGCCGAGCGTGTTTGCTTCCAGGGGGGGGAGGCAACCGAGCCCCGGAGGGGAAAAAAGAAAAAAAAAAAAAAAAAAAAAAAAAAAAAAACAAGACATAGCGTTTGAAAATGCATCGATGCATGATAGCCACGTCAACGCCATCTAGCGAACTGACATCATGGGACACAAATTTCTTTTGCAATACTGGTCATATTGCACAAACTGTTCTGTATGCTACAAGTAAAACATCCCAAACATAATCCCCTGCATCTGTCATTGGCATATAATCAATTCAGTAATGTCAGGGCAAACCGGTGGACGCCGGGACCCTTTCCAGCTTGATAAACCAACAATACACATAATTCCCGTAAAGGGATGACTTCACAACTCTGGCACCTGAGCTGAACCAGGACTGGGAAGTCAGTCGGCAACCAGCAAAGCTAGTGGTGGTTGTGACTTTACGACACAATCGGCAGCTGAAGCCATATGGCGTCGCCTGCCTCTAACCCTGGCAGGAAGGGCGGGCGCAGCGGGGAAAACTGACGACACAGAACACACAAGTAACGCAACGAAGCCGAAAACACGCATTCAGGTTGACACTTTCAAGTTGACAACGGGAGCGGATCCACAGCTCCAGTGGTAATAGTGGAGGTGCTCGCACGGTGATGATCAACGTGAGAGAAAATCGCGCTAAGCTGTTGCTCGGCAGTCTCACCATGGATGAGGTACATCTCCTGCGCCACTTGCTCCCACCGCTCGGGAAAGCCGGTGTTGAAGGCCAACTGGGAGCTGACCGGAACCCCTGAAGCACAGCACAGTCCCATGCAGTGAACCACCCATCCAGAGCCACCGCTCGTCGCTTCTCAACCGTGGACATGTCACGTTCATGTCTTCACAACATACCAAACAATCTATACAAGACACAGCAGTTGTTCATATCTTCACGATAAATCAATCTATACAAAAGGTCACGTCAGCTATTCATGTCTACACACCACATGAAACAAGCCACACAACAGGCCACAGCAGCTGTTCATGTCTCCACAACACATGAAACAACCTACACAACAGGCCACATCAGCTATTCATATATTCACAACAAATCTACACAACAGGTTTCGTCAGCAATTCATGTCTACACAACACATGAAACAATCCACATAGCAGGTCACCGCAGCTGTTCATATATTCACAGCACCTCAAACAATGTACATAGCAGGTCACCACAGTTGTTCATATATTCAGAACACATTAAACAACCCACACAACAAGTCACAGCCGCTGTTCACGTCTTCACAGCACATCTCAAACAACCCAAACAGCAGGTTACAGAAGCTGTTCATGTCTACACAACACATCAAACAATCTACACAACAGGTCACAGCAGTTGACCATATCTTCACATCACTTCAAGCAATCCACACAACAGGTCACATCAGCTGTTAACATCTTCACAACACATCAAACAATTTACATAACAGGCCAAAGAAGCTGCTCATATCTTCACAACACATCAAACAACCCACACAACAGGTCACATCAGCTGTTCATGTCTTCACAACACATCAAACCATCTACACACCAGGTCACATCAACTATTCATATCTTCACAACACATCAAACAGTCCACACAACAGGTCACATCAGCTGTTAACATCTTCACAACACATTAAACAATTTACACAACAGGCCACAGCAGCTGTTCATATCTTCACACGTTAAACAACCCACGTGACAGGTCACAGCAGCTGCTCATGTCTTCACAATCATCACACAATTTACATTGCAATGGCTTGCAATCTCACCATTGTGCAAACATCGCACAATAGGTGGCAAGCAGGGCGTTGATTTCTGAAAATTACCATGGAGTGGGAAGATATACGAAGGCAATTCGTCGATATTCCCACTTTGCAACAGTGCTTACCCTTAGCTCTCACATAATGGGGTATTTTCCGTGATCTCAAAGTCATATAAAAACACGGTTCCATGACATGCATTACTGAACCGGAATGATGGGCTATGAAGTTGCAATAAACCGAGCAGATACCAATACAAATTCGTCAATACTATTCATTCAGCATTTCATGAGCAACGAAAAAAAAAACAAAGATAGGCTCGTGAGAAGTACCCAAGGGGACCAACAGTGCGGAAACCACGAAATGATCCCTTCTTGCAAAACACTGACCAGAAACTTCGCGCAGTGCCTCCGATGGGAGGAAACATATTTCGTCGGTATTGTTTGTCACCGGCCAGACGAGGCATCGCCATTATTTATATTTTGCATGATGGAGGACGGGGTGATGTAAAAATCCCACTATTGTAAAACAAGGTGTAAATGCATGCAGATAATGCCTATTGGTGACCAATCCTCTAGGACCAGTTTTGATTGCTTGATGATGGCAATGACGTCTGTCTCTGCTGCCTTTCCCAATTAGGGAGTGTTGCTGTCAGCGACCGTAAGTGCTTTTATATAGCCAAACCTCATTCATAATGTGAAGTACAAAACCAAACCCAGTACGTAATGATGTCAAAAAGAAATGATGCTAAACAATTAACATCGAGTGTGATTCTCCACTCGAACTTCAGTACCTCGGGATACTGGGCCGGGGTGATATTGCACGAAAGGACAACTAACTATGACGTAGCGCTAGTTGGCGAGCACACTATCGGATAGCTTTGTCTACCCTTCTCTCCAACTCGGTCAGCAATTACACACCCTCGACGCTAACCATTTGCAAGATTTCCGAGTTGCGATTATCGAGTAAGGGGTTTCCGGGGGATTTGCCGTGGTAGGGATTTGGGCTTCAGTGGCAAGGACGTAAATATGCATTGAAATAGACGGAGTCAAAGCGAAAAATAAATAATGCACAAATGACAACCAAGGAGCACATATGGAGGCTGTGATGCCCAGCTTTTTCCAATGCGAAAAAGTCGCGCTATCAAAGAAAAAAAGAAAAAACAGATGTTCGCTTTAAGTAAACAGGTATCTTAAATTTTGTATTTGCCACTTTTATCTTCAGGAGCAAACCAGGAACGAGTTCAAGAATGCTGCAGTGACCAAACCCCAGCTACAGGCAGGATGGTGTGGCAGCCGACATGGCGCCACCTGTCTGCACTCTCCATTTGCCTCTCTCTCCCTCTCTTTTCTCCCTCTCCCTCTCCATCTCCCTCATGCTCTCTTACTCTCTCTCTCTCTGCACTGTCACTCACCATGCTGGTCGGCCAGCTGGACGCAGACGTTGTCCTGCAGCACGTATACCTGGCCGTCGGCGTCCTGCACCTCCCGCCGCGAGATGCGGCCGCAGATGGCAGCACTCTTCAGGAACTGGCGCGTCCTCCTGTTGACACGGGGTGGCAAGTGTAACGTCCTGCTGGTGACACAGGGATGACACTTGTAATGTCCTGCTGCTGCAGTGTCCTAAAATTACTTCACCATTAACTGTGTGGATGAAGAAAGAAGTTGCTCGGGAATATTGAAAGATTGGAAGAAAATAAAGGATCGGCACTTACGGATTAAAAAAGCGGAATGACTTTCACTTCAGTCAGATGCATTTTACGGTATTTAACAGTCGTGTGCATGACTGTCCATACATCATGTGGCAAACTCGTAAAAACCTAAGAGAAGGATGAAATAGCACAATTTCATTAACTGTGAATTTCCAGGTCACATCGTGAATTATTTTACACTGACATGTAAACCAGCATGTACTACTGCTGACACAGGGGTGGCACATGTAATACTGCACGTCCTGCTGCTGACATGGGGTTGGCACATGTAATACTGCACATCCTGCTGCTGACATGGGGGTGGCACATGTAATACTGCACATCCTGCTGCTGACATGGGGGTGGCACATGTAATACTGCACATCCTGCTGCTGACATGGGGGTGGCACATGTAATACTGCACATCCTGCTGCTGACATAGGGGTGGCACATGTAATACTGCACATCCTGCTGCTGACATGGGGGTGGCACATGTAACACTGCACATCCTGCTGCTGACATAGGGGTGGCACATGTAATACTGCACATCCTGCTGCTGACATGGGGGTGGCACATGTAATACTGCACGTCCTGCTGCTGACATAGGGGTGGCACATGTAACACTGCACATCCTGCTGCTGACATGGGGGTGGCACATGTAATACTGCACATCCTGCTGCTGACATGGGGGTGGCACATGTAATACTGCACATCCTGCTGCTGACATGGGGGTGGCACATGTAATACTGCACATCCTGCTGCTGACATGGGGGTGGCACATGTAATACTGCACATCCTGCTGCTGACATAGGGGTGGCACATGTAATACTGCACATCCTGCTGCTGACATGGGGGTGGCACATGTAATACTGCACATCCTGCTGCTGACATGGGGGTGGCACATGTAACACTGCACATCCTGCTGCTGACATGGGGGTGGCACATGTAATACTGCACATCCTGCTGCTGACACGGGGGTGGCACATGTAACACTGCACATCCTGCTGCTGACATAGGGGTGGCACATGTAATACTGCACATCCTGCTGCTGACATGGGGGTGGCACATGTAACACTGCACATCCTGCTGCTGACATGGGGGTGGCACATGTAATACTGCACATCCTGCTGCTGACATGGGGGTGGCACATGTAATACTGCACATCCTGCTGCTGACATGGGGGTGGCACATGTAATACTGCACATCCTGCTGCTGACACGGGGTGGCACATGTAACACTGCACATCCTGCTGCTGACATAGGGGTGGCACATGTAATACTGCACATCCTGCTGCTGACATGGGGGTGGCACATGTAACACTGCACATCCTGCTGCTGACATGGGGGTGGCACATGTAATACTGCACATCCTGCTGCTGACACGGGGGTGGCACATGTAACACTGCACATCCTGCTGCTGACATAGGGGTGGCACATGTAATACTGCACGTCCTGCTGCTGACATGGGGGTGGCACATGTAATACTGCACGTCCTGCTGCTGACATGGGGGTGGCACATGTAACACTGCACATCCTGCTGCTGACATGGGGGTGGCACATGTAACACTGCACATCCTGCTGCTGACATGGGGGTGGCACATGTAATACTGCACATCCTGCTGCTGACATAGGGGTGGCACATGTAACACTGCACATCCTGCTGCTGACATAGGGGTGGCACATGTAATACTGCACATCCTGCTGCTGACATGGGGTGGCACATGTAATACTGCACATCCTGCTGCTGACATGGGGGGTGGCACATGTAATACTGCACATCCTGCTGCTGACATGGGGGTGGCACATGTAATACTGCACATCCTGCTGCTGACATGGGGGTGGCACATGTAACACTGCACATCCTGCTGCTGACATGGGGGTGGCACATGTAACACTGCACATCCTGCTGCTGACATGGGGGTGGCACATGTAATACTGCACGTCCTGCTGCTGACATAGGGGTGGCACATGTAACACTGCACATCCTGCTGCTGACATGGGGGTGGCACACTTATATAGTGCCCAGCTGCTGACATGGGCAATACATGTAACTACGACTACAATGAGATTACAATGTGACACCCACAACAACTGCCCGTCGCCGAAGTGGAAAGAGGCGATGCATCCCCTGCATTTGTACCCATCATCCCCACAGAGGCCCAATTCACATGCCAAGTGCCCTGATCCATGATTATGCAGATGCTCCAATTTACCAGGACCAGCATCTTGGAAATATAGCAGCTGACCAAGTCCAGCATCCAGCAGATGTGACAACTTAACCCAGTGCAGCACTCAGCAGACATGTTATCTGATTAATTACAGCATCCAGGAAACATATCTGGTCGGATCCAGCACCCAGCAGACGTGACGACCGAACATGGTCCAGCACCCAGTAGAAACATGACTCAATCCAGCACCCAGTAGACGTGATATCTGATCCATAACAGCGTCCTGCAAATATAACTGACCAGACCCGGCACCCAGTGGACATGACAACTCCACCCGATCCACCACCCAGCACACATGAAAATGGGACCCACTCCAGCACCCAGCACACACAACTTACCCAGTCCAACATACCCACCACACCTGACAACTGACCCGGCCCAGCACCCAGCACACGCACCTTACCCACTCGTGCCCACCACACCCGACAACTGACCCGGTCTGGCACCAGCCGTGCACGCCCAGCCGCCGGCCCAGCAGACACGGCGCCCAGCCGTCCAGCAGCAGCTTGCGGCGCCCGCCGCGCTCGCGCCGGCAGAGCGCGTCCAACGCCGCCTCGGTGGCCTGGTCCATCTCGACCCGGTGCACGGGCGCTCCGTCCACCAGCGCGAACAGGTCGGTGACGCGCGTCAGCGGCAGTGGCGCCACCGACCACGGCCGCAGCAGGTCGCCGTGCCACGCGTCCAGCGTCATCGTCAGCATCGTGGTGTCGTCAGCCATCGCTGCAACATCTCAACTGCAGTCGCTGCAACTGTAATCACTGCAACCACTGCAATAACAATCACCACAACAGCACAACTGCAGTCACTACAACTGTAATCACTGCAACTGACATCACTGCAACTGCAATAACTGCAACCACTGCAATAACAATCGCCACAACAGCACAACTGCAATCACTGTATCAGCCAATACTGATGATGATGATGATGAATTGTGGTTTTAGGGGCAGTCATTACTGTAACTGCCATCACTGCAAGAGTGTAAGTGCACTCACTGTGACTGTTATCACTGCAACTTAAACAACTACAACAATGCAGGAATTGCAGCCACTACAACTGCAACCACTGCAACAGCAATCACTATGAATGTAGTCATTGCAGCAGTGCCACTACAATCACTACAGGTGGGACTGATTATGCAACAGCAGGCTGATCACTGCAGCACTTGTACTAATCACTCATACTCATCACTGAACACTGTACTTCTAGCAGCCTCATGACAATTTGTTTTTTGGCAATGCACTCTACAGCCTGCAGAGCAAACAGACCATTTGTTGTTCCTGCAGCTGACAAGTGCTGAGGGCTGGAAATATTTTGCATAAAAAAACATGTTGCTAAACACATTAATATGGCAAAATCAACAGGCTCCCAAAGAGAATGGAAGAGATGTCTCTCTGTGCTGAGACCAGAGCAGCTGTGTCATGGAACATTTTTATTTCTCTATCAAAAACTGTTTTTTAACTTCCCAGCCAGTTTCACTCATCTATCAAACAATCATAGGTTTGCAGTCATTTTCACACAATCCTTTTATACAGCAAAAAAGGAGTGGTAATTTTCCAGATAGGACAATAAACTGAATTTACACAATCTAGGTCAAGGCCAGACTTGCAGCCCTTGCCACACCAGAATGTACCTTGCATGTATGCCAAATTGGTTTTGGAGATAGATTAGCTGCTGTTGGTCACTTAGCTGTGCATTAAAGGTGAATGATACATATAGAAGCTTGGCTAAATTAGCATACAATAGCTAGATTTACTCCAACTTGAATCACCAATTAAGCTACTGTATTTTCATTCCCATTTCACTACATTGATTCTGACATACTATCATGGTTAAAATAATAATAATGCTCGGTTGCCCTTCAAACCCTAGTTTGCAAATGATAGTAATCTGCACAATTAAGTGCACCAGCTTTTGCCTTCAATACTTGTATTCCATTAGGTGTCATATGTCAAAACAAGTCTAGTAAGATGTCAAACTTCATCATGGAAATGATGCCACTTAGAATAAACATTTTTTAAGTTTAATTATTTCAGTATGGCAATGTCCATCAGATTCTGTGGCTGAACTGGTTTTCAGTCAGTATCCTGAAAAAAAATGAAACCAATTGGTTTCACAACACCTTTTCTTTGCAATCTTACTAAGCATGTACCTCTTTTATTTTTTGCTGCAGGTTATGTGTGAAAATAGTTCTGAAATTTTTCATTGGCTTCTGTCAGCAGCATTATCCTAATTGGTAGAATACTACCAACACCATCATCTTGGAACAATCAAGAAAGGTCATAGATTATCACTCATAAATAGTGAATATATCAGACATATTCAGTCATGAGGTGTTCAGATTAAATCGTAGCCACCATAGCCCATCCAGGTTAATTTAGTAATAGCAGGACACCATAGCCTTGGCATAAACCCCCATCACCCCATCACCCCATCCATAAATCCAACAAATCCATACACCAGAATCCCACACGCCCACCAATGCCTATCTACCTTACTTATCCAGTCATATTCACTTGATAGGTACCATTTAACACATGTGGCTTAACCATAAATCCAGAGACAAATACACCATGATCTGGCATGACTACAGGAGAGGGAAAACTGCCACAGTAACCAAACCACTTGAACCAACATTGGAAATTCTTTACTCTCCTACTGTTGTGTGAAGAGCAACAATAGCATTCCGGACAAGACTTCTTACCCAGTCATTTAGTCAGATAATAGGTACCTACACACAAAATTTACGATCAATCACGCTGGAACTAGAGCGCAATGGTTTCACCAATATCAAATAGCGCGCCCGGTCAATATGGGAGCCCAAATCTGGTAGCGGTTGCCGTAATAACGTCCATAGTTCGTAACATCAAATGTTCATACCTTCCAAAATTTTACCACGAATAATTTTAACATTTTATTACTGGACTTAATGTTGAGTGTGTTCCCCCATCCATTTGGTCCCGCAAATTTCCGCGAGGCATTGTGCCCTCCTCCCCGATAATTTTAAAAATTAACACAGCTGAGCTTGGAGCATATTAGAAATGGGACATAGGAGTTGTTCTATATACTTCTCAGGAGTATGTGTCCTTCAATGTTGGCTTCGTCCGCCTAATGATTTCAACTTCTAACATGGGACCCTATGGGATGTTCCCCCAATCCATTTTGACCCGGCCATTGCCTCGAAGCATAAGTCATTGTTTCTGAGATGGGATGAATAGCAGATGGAGAAAACGATGTGGACGGAGAAAGATAACGCCAAGATATCGGCAAAGGGTGGAACATGTGAATGCAGTCCGTGAAAATTTGGATATGCTATGGCAACAATATTGGCTGAAATTCAAATATATATTATACTTGGTGTCTAACCCATCAAATGTCCAAGGGAAATTGCGGAATTAGATGCACTTGCATGCATTTGACTTGATAACACAATTCTTCTCACTTTTCTCATTCTTCTCCTTTCATCTTCACACATTTCTCTTGGATAGTTGATGCCTGCACGCAATTGCGTACGTAGAAATTCTGAAGGTAGATCCGACCAAAAGGGTCCCGAAAGAGAGAATGCTTTGAATTGTTTATTTTAAACATTTCACGCAGCGAAAATGTCCGAATTTCCTAGTTCATTGAGTATACTTCTCCATGCAAAGGGGCGTATGCATCTGGCCATCTTTATTGAACTTCTGCCCGCATTATATTTGTAATTCCCAATCTGAATTCAGAGTGCGAATTACAAGTGATTTTGGTGAAAATTTGAATCCACTACACATCGCGCGACAGCATAAAGCTATCGGTTTCTTTCGATTGTGCTGCCACCTGCAACGTCAGGGGAACAAATCGCGCGTTGGTGAGTTGCGACGGTGATAGGCGCTCCAAATATACTGCGTAGTTTTCAAAGGTTTTAAGGTGAGTGATATTCTTATCTAACTGGGACACACCGCATTGCAATATTTATAAGCTTTTCATAGTTTGCTTTGATATTATTCCTGTTTAACTTTCAAGTTATAGGTCAAGAACAATTTATTTCGTGCGAATGATGCCGTCGCAAACTTGGCGCAGGATGCCGTGGTTCATGTTTTAGGTTTTGTACATAGGTATTTGAGGCCGGGAAAATTTGAGAATGCGTTATATTGGTATGTTGCAAATTGAAATTGCTTAGCGGTGGTAAACTGATTGCAGGTTATTACTGTTCTCATGAGAATGATACCCAAATGAGTCATGTGATGAATATGAATGTTCAGCAAGCTCCACGCTATTAAACATAGCAATGGCAGTCCTAATGTAGAACTAAATATCGAAAACAGCACTCGAAACAACAAAATTTAAGATTTGTCTGAAGTAATGCTCATCAGGTTGATGTGATGGGCCATGATATTTGTATGGCACATATTGTTATGGTAAACTTGTGTCTTAAGTAATTTTTGAATTTTCAATTCCTTTCTGCAATGCATGTGTATGAGTGTGATTGGTATAATGTGACCATTTGTTTCCTTCACAAATGTATCCTTTTTGGTTAGTGGCAAAATAACACCAAAAATGGTCTTTGAGCTGGGTAAGAGCATACAAAGTAATGCTAAAAATAAGATAATAAATAGCCTGGCTATCTTGCTTCCCCCATGCAAGAAAACAAAGAAGAAATAAGAAAAAATTCAAAGGTTTCACGGAAAAAGTGAAACATTAAATGTCTAGCCCAACCCTAGCCTGACTGTTTTTTAAAGATTTTTTTTGTGATTAAAAATAATCTGAATGCACATCCAAAGATGGTCGTACTGGCTCCACCAAAGGAACTCCATCCCTGCTTTGGCCACTGGTTCATGGCAGCCAGTTTAGAGCACATCCAGAACTTGGTAGTTCATCCAGTAGACCAATCTTCCATGCCTGGCTTGAGTTTGCTGGCCAGGAGGCTCATCCACCACCATTCTGTCTGATAAGGCTGATAATTTAAAGGTCTGGTCCAGGGTCTGGTGAAGCTCAGCCTTTCCCAATGACCAGCTGAGGTGGCTCTGGTCCCTGCCAGTGACTGAGGTGCTGGCTGTCTTCCTGAATGCAACACATATGCAACATGTGTTGCATGCCACACTCTGCTAGTTCAGCTGCTCTTTTCTTCCTTCTAAGAAAGTGCTTAGCATCCAAAATAATGTGTTGCATATCAATATAATGCCAGGTTATGTTAACTCAGTGCTTGAATGTGTATATTGAAGTGGTGGTCGTGCAACTTGAATTCCAAGTGTGTGACATGGATCAGGAGTCTTGGGAGTGGGAGTGAGAAAGTGGGGAGTACCATAAGTAAGGAGTGCAGCAACAGTGAAAATGTTTGCACATGTAGAAATAATACATTTTCAGAAGAAGGGAATGTGAGACAGATCTGAAAGAAAGTCAAAAGAATCAGTGGGAAGTTGAAAGGCAGCATATGGGCAGTTTTATAAAGAAATTTGGCATCCTGGGAGCAGGTGGAGAGTTTGGGCAGGAGTGTATGAAGTGTTCAGTACAGGATGGACATGTGGATATTGTGGGGAAAGATCAGGGGTTTGTTGATAGTTCATTTTGAGCACTGGGAGTTGGATGGCATCTAGTAATGAAGTGAGGAGCATTGTGGTGGTTGTGGCAAGTGATCAGGAAGCAGGGAGGTGGGGACATGAAACAGTCCCCAGTTGAGGAGTAGAATAGATTGGGCAAGAATAAAGAACATTGGGTTGCTCAAAATGTAATGGAGAGGCAAAAAGCTTTAGGAGAAAGAGTAGAACTATGGGGTATGTGACAGGGTTTTTGATGGTAGTTCCTATCACTTACTTTATTGATGCTAGCACTAATGTAGCTTTTTTGCCTATTGGTTGAATATAAGGCTTGAGTGTGAATTCTTGATGCATGTAAAGAATTGAGTAAGGTCAAAATATCATTGTATATCAGAATGTTGCATGCTTATCTAACCTAACCTGGCATTCTCATGTAAGAAATACAAAGAAATCAATCTAACTGCTGTGCAACTAGATTTACACACAAGCATTATCACACTTGGATCAGTCCCAACTCACATGCAATTTAGCACACAGCTGGCTGGTGAAAATTCCTAGATATTCTGTATTGCCAAACTGTCAATGTGACTGAAAGTTTGGTGCATAAAACAGCATTGATAACTAGATCAAATCAGGCATACAGGATTTGTGGTGCTTATGTGTGAGTCAAGAATATTGTCTGAATATGCAGAGCAGTTCTGGCACTGGGGACAGTTCTGGCCACCAATTTGATTTACTTGACCTGACACCCCACCCCCACCCACCCCAAACACACAGTCTGTCCCCTACTAGTCAGCACTAATGGTAGGGTGTTGTGTAACCTGTGCAGTTGATGTGCCCTGAAACCCCAATAACAACACCATTCATCATCATGACTGACCTGTCCCCATCCCCATCCCCACACAGTCAGTCCCATGCCAGTCAGCAACAATGGGTGCTAAATGACCAAACCTGGTTGATGCACCATAAAACTCAAATAGCCAACCAACGAAGCAGTCAGCAATAATGATAGCCATTTCTCATCATACCTGACCTGCCCCCATCACCATCCCCGATAATAATGATAGCCATTTCTCATCATACCTGACCTGCCCCCATCACCATCCCACATACAGTCAGCCCCCAAACAGTCAGCAGTGGTGACGGCCAGTTCTCGTCGTACCTGACCGGCCACCTCGCCCCCAGAGCGCCGCTATGACCGGCCGCAGCCGTGGCGGCCGCGGCCGCGGCCGCTCCCCTGCTCGCTCCAGCAGCGGCAGGGTGCTGAAGAAGAACAGCAAGTACGGCGAGATCCAGGGTCCGACGTTCGAGAAGGTGGTGGCGCGCCTGGTCGGAGGGCCGGCCAGCGACGGTGAGTGGGACGGACGGCGCCGGGGGCCAGCGACGGTGAGTGGGACGCACGGCGCCGGGTGGCGGGCCGCTCAGGTTCGAGGTGGTGGTGGGGAACTGACAGAGGTGATGCGGGGTCGAGTAGTCTATGGGTAATTAGGAGATGTGGGGTCGAGTAGTCTAGGGATAAGTAGGAGATGTGTGGTCGAGTAGTCTAGAGGTAAGTAGGAGAACTGACAGAGGTGAGATGGTGACACAAATGCGGGATCGAGTAGTCTAGGGGTGAGTTGCTTGTCTCGCAGGCGAAAGGTTGTGGGCTCGAGTCTCACCTGTCGCACTCTTCGCCAGCGTCAATCGGCGTGGGAGATTGGCAAAGATACACGACTCAAGGGTCGCTGAGCCGTAAAACCAATAACCAACCGGTGACAAATGCAAACAGGACAAGATGGGGTACATGAGAAAGTGTCGACGACGCAAGAGTAATGCTTGTCACCGTTTTCTTTTGTTGTGGTCTCAGTGAAAAAAAGCTACCCGAAGACGAGAGCAGTACAAATTGTTGTCACCAGTGTTGCATTTATGTTTTGCGATCTCGGATGAGGAGAGGAAAATGGTCGGTGATGGGTTCCGGAAGGATAATTTTTCGTCTGTGGGGATTACGCATTTCATTTTGTATTTTCAAGTGAGTTGTGGTCATTTTGCAAGCAAATAGTAAACAGGTAGTTATTGTCAAGCAGCACTGTTCAACATTCCAGCGAGAAGACATGCTACTGCTCTGGACAGGATAATGAATGGCACACATTCAGAAACAGCCTATTGCAACCCCATTTGTAGCATGACATATGCATAAAAGGTTTGCATATTCTCAACAATTATTCAAATGCTTTATATTTAATGTGGCAACAAAATTATTCAATCCATTTTCATTTGCAAATCAGATGTCAAAAGTAATGAGTGTTGTGTTGTGATTGATCTTAATAGGAATCCATAATATATATATATATATATATATATATATATATATATATATATATATATATATATATATATATATATATATATATTATGACGGCTCGGGCAAACGAAGTCATGGGGGTAGACGTGGTTCCACAGCTGCAGGCACAGAATCTGTAGAACTGCCGGTGGCGTGGGTGGATGTGATAAGCGAGGTCATGTGGGTACCCATGGTTCCATAGCTGTAGGAGGGTTTACATCTGAGTGCAGGTGTATCGGTGTTCGATGTTACATCTGCACTGCTCCGGTGCCACGTGTATCGCGGTGTTCGATGTTTACATCTGCACTGCTCCGGTGCCACGTGTATCGCGGTGTTCGATGTTTACATCTGCACTGCTCCGGTGCCACGTGTATCGCGGTGTTCGATGTTGACATCTGCACTGTTCCGGTGCCACGTGTATCGCGGTGTTCAATGTTTACATCTGCACTGCTCCGGTGCCACGTGTATCGCGGTGTTCGATGTTTACATCTGCACTGTTCCGGTGCCACGTGTATCGCGGTGTTCGATGTTTACATCTGCACTGTTCCGGTGCCACGTGTATCGCGGTGTTCAGTGTTTACATCTTGGGCGCTAAATGACCTCGTAGTCTGCGCGCCCTTAACCCAAAATAATCACTCGGTCAGTGTTTATATCTGCAGTTCGTCAAGCGGCGTCGACGGCTGATCTGATTTGGGTATTTTCTGGTATGCTTTTTGTGCAACAACCTATGACGATATGTTGGTTGGTTGGTTATTGGTTTTACGACACATCGACCGTTGAATCATGTAGCGTCGCCAATCTCTCACGCAGATCGGTCGCGGGCGAAGAATAGTGACAGGTGAGACTTATGACGATATGTGCTGTTGTAATATGGATGCCTGTGGACTCTGCACGTCCCTGTATTCACGAGGACGAAGTGAACTAGAATTGACGAGGCCCATTTAGCCGATGGATATATATGTGTGCCTCTTCGCAATGCAACATGTGCCGTGCTACTTTCATGGTGGAGTGTGAGACAGGCCAGCTTGCCATGACTTGCGTCCATCCAAATATGTCTGATGGGACAGCAGACGTGTATTCTATACAGACTCGGAAGAAGAGCCAGGTAAAACTGGTTTTGTCCGGGCCATTTTGGTTCGTGATTATTTAAGAGCCAACCAATTTGAATTGGTTACTTTTTAATTTTATAAAAAAAAGTATAGTCCAAGTTCTTGCTGGAGTGGCTTTATGAGCCAGGGTCATATTGCTAAGCAGGGCTTGTTGTGTGAACCTTGTCCCCAACACCCGATCCATGAATTCTAGTTCAACAGCGTAATTTTTACCGAAAGTGTAACGTGCCTTCAATGCACCGACACGTCCGCCCGGTAGCTCGTCCCCGGCCTTATCGGTCAACTGCCAACTGACCCTCCCGGCCGGGGGCTAAATGCGAGCGCGTGAAGCGACTCGAACCCTGTGTTCCCAGTACAGGAGAGACCAGTGCAGGCCAGCGCTCTAGCCAGCCGAGCTACCGGGGCAGCTCAGTTGGTCATTTGGTTATGACTGATGGCTGTGCGCTTGGCTCGTCTGAAGCACAATAACATCACATTTGAAGTGCTACTGTGTGGCTGTAGCAATTTCGTTTATGCATTGTTTGTTTCATTTCCGTACTTTATTTTACATTACTTTATTTCAATGACTATGTGGTGGGGTTATCTAATGTTGCAATTTCTACCGATGGAAATGGCGTGTTTCTCGAGAGAACTGAACTAAATGCTCTATCATGGTCGATGCGCCCTAAAACCCTGGAGAGCACGGAACTTATCATCCATAAATAACAGTTTAATCCACCTTCATTAAGCTTCTATGGTCTGAGACAGCTTGTAGTGCACAGAGGCAAATGTGTGGAAAACAATTGGCATGAATGGATTCTATTTTATCGAAAACCTTGTCTAACACGACTGGGCCATTTGGTGGGGGAGGCCATTTGGCCATTTGGCTCAACTGTCAAATCCCAGCCTTTTGAGCTCTCCCTGTAATGCTTTAGCAATTGGAAATGCGACTTCACCTGGGTAGGGTTAAGGGTGGCGGATAGCCACCGCCTTCCAGCTAGCAGTTTAGCAAAGCGGAGGTCCTGATTTTGTTTGCCGAAGTGTTGCGCGCATATTGCACAGCTTGTGCTCGTCGGAGCTCATTATAATGCAAATCCATTGGTTGCAGTGAGGTGGGCACACCAGCTCGCCTGTGAGTTGTATCCACGTCTTGGGACACAGTTGATACACTAGTTCTGTCTATAGAGCGAGCGAATGTGTGAATGTCACTGATATGTCATCATCAACTGCGCCGCCCCGGTAGTTGGAGCGCTGGCCTGCACTGGTCTCTCCTTTCCTGGCAACACAGGTTTTGAGTCGCTTCGCGCGCTCGCATTTAGCCCCCGGCCGGGAGTGTCAGTTGGCAGCTGGCCCGATAAGGCCGGGGACGAGCCACCGGGCGGCCGTGTCGGTGCATTCACAGCACGCTAAACTTTGGATAAAAATTTTGCCGTTGAACTGAAATTCATGGATCGGGTGGTGGGGCCCGAGTTCACGCAACAAGCTCTGCTTAGCAATAGAACACCGGTTTCCAAAGCCACCCCACCAACAACTCGGATTAAATTCAAATTTTAAAAAATCATGCTCCTGGCAGCCGCACTGGAACACATAGGCTGCTGCTGGCGTTGCTGAAATCCCGAGCCCCCCCCCCACACATATTCTAACGTTAGCGGAGTTGTATCCGCCGCCGGCAGATAGCGATTGTTTGGTTGGTTGTCGGAGTTCGGGGGGTGGGGGCGGCATCGACTGCAGTTGTCGTTCAGCGCCCACCGCATCTACTGACGTGTTTTGGATTTCTTCAGATGACGAATCGATGGCCTCCATGGAAGAAGAAGAAGCGGAGGCGGAGAACAATGAGCCCAGGTGAGGAGGCCGACTGGTGATTATAGGGCCATGTATAGATAGCAGACATTCAGGTGAGAAGGTTGGCTATGGAGATCGTAGTGCCGTATGTTAGCAGCAGACGTTCAGGCGAAAAGGCTGATCATGGAGATCGTTGTGCTGTATGTCAACAGTAGACACGCAGGTGAGAAGTATTGCTATGGGAATCTTAGTGTGGTATGTTAACCGCAGATGCGGGATCTAAGGGCTATATGACCTTGGCAATCGAGGCTGGACACATGACTAGCTGACCTGTGTGCAGGGTGGAGCTTTTCGTTGGCCGGATGTTCGCATGTTATGAGGTATGCTTTTAGGTTGGAACAGCGACTGTAGCTCTATATGCTGGTATGTTATCAATTATATCTCTTCCGCGCAAAGTACGTAGCTGCGAAGGTGAAGTGGGCAAGCCGGGGCGGCGGTGGCCGAGTGGTTAAGGTGTTGGGCGCTGGGTACCAAAGGTCCCGGGTTCGACACTAACGCCGTTCCGGACGTTTCCCAATCCCGCGGCCCACCGGCGAAACAGTGTGGGCGGCGTCATTAGCAATGAATGTGCAGAAAGTGCATCGTGAACCACCCAATAGACAACAACAAAAGAATTGGGCATGCTAAGCGATCTTCAGAGAAGTTACATTTGAGTTCCTAACACCAACTATTATTGTTTGCCGTTGATCTTGCGCCGATCTTTCACAATGCCTGGTGTGTGTGTGTGTGTGTGTGTGCGCGTGTATTTCCTTTTGTTTTGGTCTGGAGGATCTACCCCATTGTCACCGGAAAAAACAAACCCAATGGCTTACCTGTTTGGGATGGTTGAACTGGTTAACACCACTGGCTAACGGTTGTGATCAGGTCAGAAGTCGACATCCCTGGTTCCAGACAGACTTGTCACCCGCTAGCCGCGACTGAGCAAAGGCGGGGTCGCGGCTTGGAAATAGCAACCATACGGGCACACACACGCGCGCGCGCACCTGAGTCCTGGACCTCGGGGACGAAGACTGCGCGAATGCTATGATGATGTAATGATGATGTAGAAGGCGAATGCATTAATGAGTTTAGAAGCTCAGTGTGAACGGAAGTTGCCTGTTTTGCCCATAAGCGTTATGAGCATAGTTACGTCCGGTCCATGTAGAATATGGAAACTGTTAAGGTGATGAGCCTGCTTTGGAAGTGCGCCCTCGATACCCTCGACAAGCGCATAAAGCGGCATATTCGCTGAGCATGCAGCCGGCGTGCGTCCATAAAAATGCGGCAATGCCTTATCGATCACCGTAATGGTCATAACCTGGACCCAGTCACCCATGGATGGCACTTCCACGATCTACTTAGCTACGAACGACTTTCCAACCAGTTGGGCGCTAAGCGATCATGCGTGATCGATTAAACCCGAAATGAAAATAGCGAGCTCACCTTCCGCCAGCCCCTTCACTGTGAAGCCGGGACATATGGAGCTGAGTCAGGAGTGGGCGCAATGTGAGGAACGAAATGGTCGCCGCGCGCTTAAGCTAAAGTGACTAACTAACTAGACTAAGTGACGAATTTTCCGGATGGGCGCTGTATGACCAACGCAGTCGATGCGCCCGAAAGCCCAAATAACCAACCAACACGAATTTTCCGGGAAAATCCCAGGAATCCAGGAATTTTGGTGGCGGGATTGAGTCAGGAATTTTCCAAGACAACTTCTAGAGAAATCATCCAGGAATCCAGGTATTTTGGTGGCTGAACTGTTTTTAGACCGAGTCAGGAATTTTCCAGGAATAAACTCTAGGAATCCAGGTATTTTGGCGGTGAGAATCGGGAAGAGGCTTTCGTATGGCGGGACTCTGTCTCTCCTGGGGAGGCGTCATTGATTGTGGAAATTCCAAGGAGGGAAGGGGATGAGCGCTACATTACCAGCAGCAATTGATGCGCCCTTAAGCCAAAATAATAAATAAATAAATAAATCAATCAAGGAGGGAAGGGGGCGCTGAACCGTCCTGGTGCTCGTCTCGTGGTCTCGGGAGCGCGGCGTGACCACGAAGGCGGCGCACGTCCCCCTGAACCCCAGTGCCCGCTTATTTTCGTCTTGTTCCGCCCTGACCACACCATTGTACGAATGCTCATAATCAAGCGTCCCATTACAGGTCTCTCAGATCACTCGTAATGTATGACGGCAATTTAATTGATAAACCTGTATTTGTAGTCCTCGTTTACGAGCAATTTGCGGGTTTACCCTATCTAGTTGCAGATTATTTCCTCTATAGATAGAGTAGGGTTGGGTCGGATTTGGTTAGGTCAGGTTAGGTCAGGGCCCTGTTGAGCTGAGGTGACAGGCGGTATCACTTGAGGAGGCCTTTCACAGTGGCAGCTACGGTGGGGTGGCCGTGCCGACATTGGACGTGCAGTACCCGGATGAACTGTTGTATGCCGGGCAAAACACCACCCTGGTCAGAATCTATATTGGCTGCGATAGTTGAGCTTCTTTGGGAGCGGCAGGGGAGGCTGCCCCCTCCCGATCGGAAATCTGGTCAGCTGCCGAACCGAGGAAATGGAGGGTGGGACGCTTAGCCGGCCGGGCTCGTGCGTAGAGCTGGGATCTTCTACAGATCCCGTACTCCTGGTCCCAAGTCCCCTTCGAGCATGCTCTTTGAACCCTATGTCATGGTGGTGCCCCCTGCCAGCGGTCTATTCAAACTGAGTGTGCTTAATTGTTCGCTAGATGGCTCTGCTGCGTCCAGTTTGTTATTTTTGTGTGTTTTAGGTTCGCTGGTGAGTTCGGTGACCTAGAAATAAACCGACCCGGCGGGTCGGGTCGGCTTATACCATGGGCGTAGACCAGAGGCGTTTCCAATGGACTTACCTATATGACCACTTGGCTGCAAGGTGTCGTGTGCACCCCTGTCCTTGGTATTTGGCTCCATTGTTAAAGTTCGGAGCACTTCCAAAGGTTGGTATATGAGCGAAAATATCCTCATTGCCTCCGAAACCGGTCCATCTCCCCCATTTGCTCGTGCTTTCATACCAGTCTGCTGCACTTAAAGTGACAACCACACATGTTGACAGTCGCAGCCACATACTATGAGGATGGGACACGTCAAACATCGTCATCACCGGCCACACTCACCCCAATGGTTGGCCATTGATGCTCTTGATTTATGTGAACAACCATGTGAAACTTCACATGTTTCACCCGTTTCCCGCGACATGGATAAACGTCACGGATCCCAAACGTAGATAGCCCCGCAGTGGGGTCTGCCTCGTTACTCGGCTGGCCAGGGAATTGGCGCTCCCTCGGAATAACACAGCCGCCCCGATAAGGGGTGTGGAAACGCGGAGGTGTTTCCGGGGACTCGCGTAGTCCCCACCGCCCATCCCTCTCTCCCTTCCCAGTATCCACCCCGTGTCTACGTCCCTTCTGTATGTCTTTCATCCAACCCCGCAACACCACCCCCTTCCTTGTCACGAGCAGGTAGGTCAGCTTCCCCTGGTCTACCCGTCCGCTCAGTTTTATCGGGGTAGCCGCGCCCCCTCGGCCCGCCCCCGGGGTTGACGGAGTCCTGGAGGTTGAGGTCCCCCGTCGCACGGTGCTAGTTGTGACGGGGGACCAACACACCTCTTTGGTCCTGATATCCCGGAGGGGCGGGCGGGCCCGTGGGGCCTCACGCGGGCCAAGTGGCTGGTCGCCTCGGGGCGGGGGCTTGGGACTCTTCCCAGTTCCCGCCGGCCCGGCCGGCCGGGGTGAAGGGGTGGGCGGCGCTGGATCCTGGTCAGGGTGGTGAGTTCTCTCTCTCCCGACCGGGTGATGGCGTCGCCTGCCCCGTATAGCTCTGCGGACGTTTGGCGTCCTGCTGCTACGGCATCATGCGTCCCCCCGTAGGGCCCCTTGCGGTGGAACGCCACGCGGAACCGAACACACAAACAACTTCTATGGATCCTCCTAACTAAAAAACAACCCACCTGCCCCCTCCAGTAGGGGTCAGACAATCCGACCTACTAGGACTAGTGTGGTGCATGCAAGGTCCGGCCTCGGCGCTGGTCTGCCTACGCCTCGCATACTAATTGTGAAATCAACCGAGGAAAACATAAAACTTTCAAATCTTACGCCATTCCAAAGGAAGGAAGCTTGTGACAAGCTGGGATCGGTACTTAGATGCGAAAAGCTCAGGGACGGAGGACTGGATGTGGAATTTAAAACTGCTGAGGATGCGAGGAGGGCGCTTGAGGAAACTGAAATAACATACACTGTACGACAGGCCAGCGGCAGGAGAATAGTCACGGCACGCATTGAAATCCAACCCCACAACACCAAAAATTACTCAAAAGGAGTCATTAATTGCTTCGACCTGCGAGACGTTTCAGACGCCGATATTGTGGATGGCTTAACTGAGTGCGGAGTGGTAGACGCGCGAAGAAATTCTATTAGAAAAGGTCAAGAAAGGCAACCAACAAACAACATTATCTTAACCTTTCGCACGACAGATCTGCCTGAATTTATCTTCGTAGGGTATGTGCGCGTGAAAGTCCGAGTATTCGTACCCAATCCCATGAGGTGTTTCCACTGCTCTCGTTTCGGTCACACATCGCAGCACTGTCGAAACAGAGAGACATGTGGGAGATGTGGATCAATAGAACATGTGCAAGACAAATGCGAAGCAGAGAATCCACACTGTTCCAACTGCGGACCGGACCAAATACCCCATACCGCCCTATGATCGCTCCTGCCCCATTTTCTTAAAGGAGAAGGAAATAGTTGCCATGAAAAAGCTTCAAAAACATCACGTTTCGTGAGGCTCGTGAAATTTATGATGTAGCGCATCCGAGAATGTCGTATGCGGAAAAGGTAAAACTGAACCCTAAGACCACACAGAAGTCTCCACTGCAGTTGCACACACACAAGGGCGCCTCTCAACTCATAGCGCAGCTAAGTGCCCTGATGCTTGCCTTTGGTATTGAATGCACGCCGATCGGAGAAAGAGCTTCGTCCTCTCCCCAGACTGTGATGAGGGAGCCCTCAGCTGCAGATCCAGTAGCGAATCCTCAGGGAGAGTAGGTCCAGGTTCAACGGGGGAAAGGAAAGACCTGCCCGTCCACCTACATCCAAACCCAACCCCTCTCCAACAACTTCAACCTCTACCTCCAACACTCCCATCCCTACCTCCCCCACAGCCCTGCCCCCCCACTTCCACTAGGGAAGAGCCCAGGAGCTCTCCGAGACTTCGACTCGAGTCACCGACGTCTCAGAGTCGAGTCGAACCAACGACGAGGATGGGGAAGCCCTCCTCCCACCTCCAATCCTTACACACCACCATCACCAACCCTAAACCTACCCAGCCCATCCCTTCACCCTCCCGTACAACCCAAACTCCCCCACCCCCACCAACCATTTCTGAGGAGAAAGGAGTGGCCTCTGGCCGGGTACCGGTAGTCGCTCCCTCTACTGCCCGATCACGCATTGGGATTGAGGTATGCCCAGGGTCTCCCGACATGGGGGCTTCAGGCCGGACATCCAGAGCTGGGTCTAGGGAGACGTCGCCTAGTGCAGGAGGACAAGCCCACAAGGCCTGGCCCCCATCGTCCCCAACTCCAAAAGCCGGCTCTGTCCATATCGCAGGGACCGGGAGGGTGATGGGCCCGCCTCCTACACCTCTCCAAGCAGGCGATCAGTTCAGCTCGTCGCCTGCAACAGGCCGGAAGCGCGTCTCGCCGTGGTCAGTCTCGCCAACCGGCGGGGTTAGTCCGAGGTCTCGAGCGCGGACAACATCCGACCCGTGGGCCCCGGCTAGTTCGCCATGAACTAACCTGTTTTAACCTTTTTCTAGCATAGCTTTCTATTCAAACCGTTTTACAATCGAACCGTAGGGGTCTTAGAAGCAGTGCCCATGACTTGCAGGCAGTGCTGAGCAGAGTCTGTCCAGTGGCGTTCTGCCTACAGGAGACTAAGCTGTCGCAAGACACAGTAATCCAGGTGAAATGCTACACTATCCGCCGAAAAGAAGTGGCATCTGACACTATATCACATGGCGGAGTGCTTCTGGGCATTCACCATAGTGTCCCCTCGCATCCATTAGTAATGAATACACGTCTCCAAGCCGTCGCTGCCAAGGTGCACTTTGGTCGGCAAATGATTTCGTTATGTAGTATTTACCTGCCCCCTGGAACTCCATTTCCGTCTGCCGAGTTGAAGCTTCTTTGCTGTCAGCTTCCCGAACCGATTCTAATTTTAGGTGACTTCAATTCACACCATACCGTTCGGGGATGTGAAGATGTAAACGGGCGTGGACGTCTTATGGAGCGATTTCTACACGAAGAGTCGTTGTGCGTCTTAAACACAGGAACCAGAACTCATTTTAGTATGCCATCTGGCAAACCTCTGCGCTAGACCTCAGTGTTTCTAGTCCTCAACTTGTCCAATATTTTAATTGGTCGGTGGACACTGATCCTGTGGGAAGTGACCACTTCCCTATATGGCTGGAGTACCGTGACGGCCCTGTCCTTGGACAGAGGCCGCGGCGATGGAACCTCCGCAAGGCAAACTGGACCAAATATGAAACACGAATAGAAATAGCTTGCTCCACTGATGGGCAGGAAAAGCCACAAAGTATAGAACAGTTTACCTCGCTGCTGCTAAATTCTGCATCCGAATGCATACCTCGCACCTCTGGTGCTCCCCGACGTACCCCGGTTCCGTGGTGGACGGAGATGGCATGGCACGGAGACGGGTGCCGATACGCTCTGATGCTGGAAGCGAAGCCAATGAAGCAATGCAGATTTCATTCAGCTTCGTTTCGTAAAATAGCGCTTACGAATGCTTTTCAAAGCATTGGTAAGCGCTCATGAAAATGCTTTTCATGAGCGCTTACAGAAGCTTCGTTTCTGTAAGCGCTCATGGTTCAAAATGGTATTCATGTCATTCTAAGGCTTTTGAAGTCAAGATACGGACATCGACATAAATCACTGAAAATGGTTAGCAAATACCGGAGCTTGTATCCGAGACCTTGGTATCCGAACCTCAACATCTTAACCACTCGGCCAACCCCGCCCTGTGTCCACCTCGGCATGATTTCGAATGACCTCCGAGTGAAACCACACCTTGATCCGAACATGGCGACCTGCCAACATGTGCGCCTTGACATGACATTGTTTGACCTCGAGGTGGGACCCGACTTCGGTCCTGACGGCGTGGTGACCTGTCGACACGTGCGCCTTGATCCGACCTTGTATGACATCGGTGTGGCCCGGACGGCGTGGTGACCTGTTGACACATGCGCCTTGATCCGACCTTGTATGACATCGGTGTGGCCCGACCTCGGCCCGGACGGCGTGGTGACCTGTTAACACATGCGCCTTGATCTGACCTTGTATGACATCGGTGTGGCCCGACCTCGGCCCGGACGGCGTGGTGACCTGTCGACACGTGCGCCTTGACCTGATCTTGTGCGACCCGACCGGTCCGGCTGACGCGACCTCGTGTGACCTCAGCGTGGGACCCGACCTCGGCCCGGACGGCGTGGTGACCTGTCGACACGTGCGCCTTGACCTGATCTCGTGTGACCTGACCGGTCCGGCTGACGCGACCTCGTGTGACCTCAGCGTGGGACCCGACCTCGGCCCGGACGGCGTGACCAACTGCGTCGTCTGCTGGTCGGCCTGCACGCCGGCGCCGGCCGCGGCCGACGCCTACAACCGGCTCAACCGCTACCTGGGCAGCCACGGCACCGCCGCCACCCAGCTGGTCAGTGCCGCCACCCAGCTGGTCAGTGCCGTCATATCGGCAGGGCGGGACTGCGCCCAGGTCGAGACTGCGCCCAGGTCGGCCGTGGCCAGTCCGGCGCTTTTGGGCGCTGTATGACCGAAGCAGTCGATGCGCCCCTAAGCCCAAATAACCAACCAACCAGTCCAGCGCTTTGCGCATGGCCGAGAAGTGTTTGGTTCAAATGTCGCCAGCTGTTGAGAGTTTCTGACTGGTGCTGTCGACTGAGAACACCATCCCCCTCCCCCGCCCCCTTTCCAGCCTCCTTACACCTGTTGACTGTGGAGACCAGCCACCTCCTGTGCGTTGGTTTTGTTTTCGTAGTGACGTCACGACGGTTTGGTGAGCACGAGATGATTCGTGAGGATTCGACAGTGCAGCGCTGGCGCCAAGTGACCAAACTCGGCGGATGCGCCCTAAAACTCAAACAGCCAATCGACAGTGCAGCGCTTTCCGAGTTAACTTTTTGTTGTTTCGGATTGGCCTGTGAGATATTTAGAGCATGCTGTTGCAAGCAAATCCATATCTATGTTGGCCAAGTGCATTATCTAGGTTGGCCAAGTGCATGGCCAACCGTATGTTCCTTGTCGCACTTCTGTCGGCATTGCACGTGTGCGGGGCTCGAGTAAAGATGAGATATTCGTGAAATAGTGTGGAATGCACCAATTTCTGAACATTCAATATAACTCCTTTCCCAAAAAGTATCGACATCTTGCTTCGTGATGTGTGTTTATGAAGTTTGCATGTCTCGTTTTTTTTTAATGTGTAAATGTGCTATGCTTATGGTCCCCAAAACAGATGGTGATGAACAGTCATCTCGTAACAGTTTTCCCGGTCCTACGAGATGTACAACTGCTATGTTACTGTATAATAGACCTATAATGTAGTCGGTTATGAAATATCATTGCTTGAAGTATGGTATTGCTGTCATCGTTAATAATAATAATTATTATTATCAGTATTATCATATATATGTATATATATATATATATATATATATATATATATACACATATATATTTTCGTATGATAAATATCTCCCGAAATAAACGAAAAACATATAGGCACCAGTAGGCTATGAGCTCCAAATTGGGCCTTCAATATGCATGCGATTTTTTAACGGACATGCTTCCGCAATAAATCTGTACATCATTCTGCACTCGATCCGACATCTCACGCATCACGAAATGCCGATATTTTAACGCCGTGATTATGCGGGATTGACGTGTGGCGCCGCCGCAGGTGGTGGGCGCGCTGGGGCTGGACCTGGACCCGGCCGCCAAGTTCGAGCTGATCTGCCACGCCTGCGCGGCGCTCGTGCGGTGAGAAGTCTGGAGAGACGATGTGTGACGTGTGTGTGTGGGGGGAGTATGTTTGTTTGTTTATTTATGTTGCGGAGTGTGAACAACATGTGGGCATGAACAATTTTGCGAGTTGGCACAAAAGACCAAAATGATCTTTATGCGAGTGTAGGGCCCTGGTATGAATGTGTTCCATAATAAAACGACAGAACAGTGCGAAATGAGTGTGAGGGAGTGTGGCCCGTGGGCATAAATGTGAGTGTTGTGTGAGTGTGAGGTAGTGTGGCCGTGGGTATGAATGTGAGTGTGAGTGTGTGAGGTGTGTGGCTGGTATGTGTGAGTGTGAGGGAGTGTGGCCGTGGGTATGAATGTGAGTGGTGTGTGAGTGTGAGGGAGTGTGGCCGTGGGTATGAATGTGAGTGTTGGTGAGTGTGAGTGTGGCCGTGAATGTTTGTGAGTGTGAGGTAGTGTGGCCGTGGGTATGAATGTGTGAGTGTTGCGTGAGTGTGAGGGAGTGTGGCCGTGGGTATGAATGTGAGTGTTGCGTGAGTGTGAGGTAGTGTGGCCGTGGGTATGAATGTGAGTGTGAGGGAGTGTGGCCGTGGGTATGAATGTGAGTGTGAGGTAGTGTGGCCGTGGGTATGAATGTGAGTGTTGTGTGAGTGTGAGGGAGTGTGGCCGTGGGTATGAATGTGAATGTGAGTGTTGCGTGAGTGTGAGGGAGTGTGGCCGTGGGTATGAATGTGAGTGTTGTGTGAGTGTGAGGTAGTGTGGCCGTGGGTATGAATGTGAGTGTTGTGTGAGTGTGAGGGAGTGTGGCCGTGGGTATGAATGTGAGTGTTGCGTGAGTGTGAGGTAGTGTGGCCGTGGGTATGAATGTGAGTGTTGCGTGAGTGTGAGGGAGTGTGGCCGTGGGTATGAATGTGAGTGTTGTATGAATGTGAGTGTGAGGGAGTGTGGCCGTGGGTATGAATGTGAGTGTTGTGTGAGTGTGAGTGTGGCCGTGGGTATGAATGTGAGGTGTGAGGGAGTTGGTGGGTGTGAATGTGGTGTTTGAGTGTAGGATGTGGCCGTGGGTATGAATGTGAGTGTTGTGGGTGGGTGTGTGAGGTGTGTGGCCGTGGTAGATGTGGGGGGGAGTGTGGCCGTGGGTATGAATGTGAGTGTGAGGGAGTGTGGCCGTGGGTATGAATGTGAGTGTTGCGTGAGTGTGAGGTAGTGTGGCCGTGGGTATGAATGTGAGTGTTGCGTGAGTGTGAGGGAGTGTGGCCGTGGGTATGAATGTGAGTGTTGCGTGAGTGTGAGGGAGTGTGGCCGTGGGTATGAATGTGAGTGTTGTGTGAGTGTGAGGGAGTGTGGCCGTGGGTATGAATGTGAGTGTTGTGTGAGTGTGAGGTAGTGTGGCCGTGGGTATGAATGTGAGTGTTGTGTGAGTGTGAGGGAGTGTGGCCGTGGGTATGAATGTGAGTGTTCGTGAGTGTGAGGTAGTGTGGCCGTGGGTATGAATGTGAGTGTTGTGTGAGTGTGAGGTAGTGTGGCCGTGGGTATGAATGTGAGTGTGAGGGAGTGTGGCCGTGGGTATGAATGTGAGTGTTGCGTGAGTGTGAGGAGTGTGGCCGTGGGTATGAATGTGAATGTGAGTGTTGTGTGAGTGTGAGGGAGTGTGGCCGTGGGTATGAATGTGAGTGTTGGTGAGGGTGTGTGGCCGTGGGTATGAATGTGAGTGTTGTGTGAGTGTGAGGGAGTGTGGCCGTGGGTATGAATGTGAGTGTTGTGTGAGTGTGAGGGAGTGTGGCTGTGGGTATGAATGTGAGTGTTGCGTGAGTGTGAGGGAGTGTGGCCGTGGGTATGAATGTGAGTGTTGCGTGAGTGTGTGAGGGGTGTGGGTGTGTAGGATGTGGGGTGTTGTGGTATGAATGTGTGTGGTGTGAAGTGTGAGTGTGAGGAGTGTGGCCGTGGGTATGAATGTGAGGGTGAGTGTGAGGGAGTGTGGCCGTGGGTATGAATGTGAGTGTTGTGTGAGTGCGAGTGAGTGTGGCCGTGGGTATGAGTTTGAGTGTTGTGTGAGTGTGAGGCAGTGATACATTATTCGTAAAATAGGGTGGAAAATGCCACTTTCCGAACACTCAATCAGCATCCTTCGCCAAGAAGTATCGACATCCTGCTCCATGTTGCGTGCTTATGAAGTCTTTGTGTCTCCTTTCTAACTGTATGTGGCTTGCAAGTATCATGTTAAAGCTCCTAATAAGGAATAGTGATACATGAACATTTCGCAACGCAATTTCGAGTAAAGGGATTAACTATGATGAAACATGGCGTACGGTATCAGTTTATAGCATAGGTACTTTTATCTCTGTCCAGAATATAGTTTTCTAAATTATGAATATCAAAGCAAATGACAAATGTACAGTCGTAAGTACCTACACCATTGGCTTAATTTTCAGTCTGAAAGACATCAAAATCATTTTAATTGACATTAATTCTATGGCAAATTTCGACATCCTTCCATGCCCGTTTCGGCATCTCACACCTAACGAAAAACCATTATTTTCACCCTGGTGTGAGGTAGTGTGGCCGTGTGTATGAATGTGAGTGTGTGTGTAAGGCTTAGATAATGGTGCTGGGTCTGGAGGGGGTGTGCGCTGGTGTCTGGTGATTATTAGCTGATACCGGCCTTTTGGGGCTTTGGGAGTTCGGGGAATTGGGGGGCGCGAAATCGAGGTCTTCAAACATGGTTTTGTATTTGGTTTCAGAGATGCCTGGAGTTCTGAATTCCTCGATCACACTTTTTTGTTCATTATTTCGAGACTTTGAGGCACTCGTGGATTTTAGCGATTGGCGAACTTCGGGGTAGCGAGGATGTGGGAGTATCGAGACACTGAGGTTCCGTGTAGCCGTTTTTGTGCCGCGGTGTTGTCGCAATTATGGGCAGCATGGCGGCGGGTGTGGCCCTCGGATGTGGAGGAGGCGGGCGATATACGCCTGAAATGTCACAATTAACGCAACGCTGAATTACGTCACTAGCGGTGACAGTAGGTAATGCTTTAACCAGTCGTGACAGTAGATATCGGTGGCATTGAATGACAACACTTGTGGCAGTAGATGTCGGTGGCATTGAATGATATCACTAGCCGTGGCAGTAGATGTCGGTGGCACTGAATGATATCACTAGCCGTGGCAGTAGATGTCGGTGGCACTGAATGATATCACTAGCCGTGGCAGTAGATGTCGGTGGCACTGAATGATATCACTAGCCGTGGCAGTAGACGTCGGTGGCATTGAATGATATCACTAGCCGTGGCAGTAGATGTCGGTGGCACTGAATGATATCACTAGCCGTGGCAGTAGATGTCGGTGGCGCTGGATGGTGGCCACAGTGACAGATCGGGTCCGACCTGCCGGCAAAATTCCCCAGTCGTTGCCGCGCCTGTAAAACCAACGCACGCGCAATATGACCGGAGCAGTCGAAGCGCCCGAAAGGCCAACTGACTGAAGCCACTGGTTGGCCGCCAGCCTGCTGGAGCAGAAGGAGCAGGAGGTGGAGGACGTCCGGCAGAAGCTGCTGGGCCGGTTCCAGGCGTCGCGCCACCCGCTGCCGCCGGCCTCCGAGAAGCAGGAGCCGACGGGTGCGGAGCGGCAGGATGCGGCCAAGCTGCTAGAGCAGGAGCAGCTGGAGCAGGAGCAGGCGCTGCAGGCACTGCGTGCGGACGGCCAGGAAGGGATGTTCGGCATTGCCGGCGTGAGTGCTGACCGTGCACGCTCGTGGTTGTATCTCTCCCGGCTAATGTGTGTGTGTTTCGTTGTTGGTGTAGTTTGTCTAATGTGTGTGTGTTTCGTTGTTGGTGTAGTTTGTATAACTTGTCTTATTTGTGTAGCTTGTCTATAACTTGTGTTCATGTAAATAATAATAGAATTGTATTACTGTTTCACATTTGGTGTTACTGTTGTTATGTTATGCTGTTCTTGTAGGTCAGGTAAGTAGTGATGTCGGGTCAATTATCAATAATGTTGATGTGGTTGTAAATATTGTCGGTTGATGGCTCCCCCAAAAAAAATTTTTAATAAAAGGGGTTTTTTTTTGCTGTTGTTTATGTAAGGGGGGGGGGATGAAAAAAAAAAACGAAGGGGGCGAAAAAAAAAAAAAAAAAAAAAAAAAAAAATAGTTCGTGATCCATAATCGTCTGACTGATCGGTTCCTACTGGTCCCGGATATACCGGGAGCCCGCTGGCTGTTCGGAGAATGTTAACACCAGTGGGTGGCCTTGATCTCCGGTCACCCCGTTGGCCCGTGTCACGTGACCTGTGATGTGACACGGATCAGCAGCGCCAAGTGCTGGGCACCAGGCGCAAACCTAGAGCCCGCACATTTGATGTAATAATCGTACAGATTTGCAATGCGTATCTAACAGCTTTCAACACCGATTATGGGCCCAAAATGACCCTGGATGTCGACGCTCCCCAAACCTCCAATTCATAAATGTGTTCCATTGGTGATGTGAGAGGTCAGAGGTTAAGTAAGAGGTCACTTTACGCGAGGTGAGGCGCTGTATGTAGCTCGCGATATTGTGCTATCAGGGCCAGAATGGGCGCAAAATGACCCTTGCAGTCGACGCGCCCCTAAACACGAATCCACCACAAGACAGGGTCAGTAGTTCAGGAACGATTATATCCTGTCTAATGGCTGATAGGTATGACGGTCCCCAGTCCATGTGTCACACTCAGCCACGGCATGGCACGCCACATATTTGATCACGAGGGCACTAAACTACCCGAAAATAACCGAAAATGATTTAGAAAAGAAATTAGATCAAGCCGATGATGATCGTCATTTCGAGCCTCCCCACGTCGCACGCAACTTTCTCTCGGTACCTTCCCCTGCTTCAGTAATGAAAATGAGGTGAAGAGCTTGCAAGAAATAGCGAAAGCTTACTGTATTTTGGAGACTGGTATTGCTCAGAGGTCATGACAGTGTTTTATCCTGGCGAACAAAAGTACATTATGCGCGGATGTGTTTAACTTTGCTGGAATCTGAGGAGATTTGCCTGGGAAACATTGCCTTGCATCGAAGCATGTTTCGGTCGTGGCTAAAATTATGCTTAAATATTGCCATATGCCACGTCCCCCAGGGAACCTAAGCATGCATTGTGCCAGGTGGCCCTCGTAAATGTGCCATGTATGCTGTGCTCCGTAAAGGCTCCAACTGCTTCGCTGTTCAATGGACTTTCTGGAAACATTTTGCACTCCTGCATGCGGGCGCAACATGACCATAGTTGACGCGCCCTGAAGCCTTCGCTCGCGTCTAATCGGCGCGAGATGGGCGCTAAATGATCACGTTTTGGTGAAGCGCCCTTTACTCAAATAGCTAGCTAATCGGCGCGAGAGATCGGCGACGCTGCATGCCTCAACGGTTGACGTGTCGTGAAACAAATATCCACCGAGGGTGGGTGGTGGTTGGTAGCCCGTGGTCTGTGTGGGCCGTGGAGGGTGGATTATGTGTGGTGTCCGTGGTCTGTGTGGACCGCAAATGGTGGATTGTTGGCGGTAGCCCGTGGTACCTCGTGGGTTGTGACGGTAACCCGTACAGCCGATAGGGGGCGAGTAGTCTAGGGGTAAGTTGCTCGTCTCACAATCGAAATGTGGGTTCGAGTCCCACCTGTCGCTACTCTTCGCCCGCGACCAATCGGCGTGAGAGATTGGCGACGCTACATGACTCAATGGTCGATGTGTCGTGAAACCAATAACCAACCGTACAGACCAACCGTATGACCAACCAACCGACCGGCCGGTTTGCAGCTGGCCGTCCACGAGGTGGACGGGCCGCCGGTGGGGCGGCGCGCGGCGCGCGCCTCCCGGCCGGCCGGCGGGAGCGGCGCCGAGCACGCGGCCGGCGGCGACGGCGACGGCGCGCCGCTGCTGGCGCGCGAGGAGGACACGGTCGAGGCGTACCTAACGCGGCGCGACGAGTGGATCGCGCAGACGCCCGGCGCCAGCGGCGGCCTGGTGCGCGCCGTTGTCGACGCGTCGGCCGACGGCGTCAGCGGCCGCGGCCGCTCGGTGCGCGCCAGCACGCACCCGTGCTGCGAGTGCGAGCGGGTGTTCAGCTCGGCCGACCGGCTGGCGCGCCACGAGTACTTCCAGCACGGCGTCGGCAAGCTGCCGCCGGTGCCGGCGGCCGGCGGAGGCGGTGGGCCTGACCCTGAGGAGCAAGGCGAAGGCGACAGCGACGAGGCCGCCGGCGACGACCGGAAGCGGGGAGTCGACGGCGACGGCGACGGCGACGGCGACGGCGACGAGGAGGCGAGCCGTGACGCGGCGCGCTCGTCGGAGGACCTGGCGGCCGCCGACGACTCGGCGATGGAGGACTCGGCGCTGGACGAGTCGGTGGTCGGCCTGCTGGACGACGCGTCGCTGAGCCACCTGGTGCTGGACGCGGCCATGACGCCGGCGCCCACGCCCACGCCGGCGCCCAGGGCGTCGACGGGCAAGCGGCGGCGCGGCCGGCCGCGCCAGCAGGACGCGCACGCGCTGCGCTCCGGCGAGTGCCAGTACTGCGGCACGTTCATCAAGGTCGACCTGCAGGGCCACATCAACCGGTTCCACACGATGGTGCGGCCGCACGAGTGCGACGTGTGCGGCGTGCGGCTGGTGAGCCGGCACGCGCTCGCCGAGCACCGCCAGGTGGCGCACAGCTCGGGCCACCGGTGCCAGCTGTGCGGCGCCAGCTTCGCGCGCAAGAAGCAGCTGTCGGTGCACCAGTGGCGGCAGCACGGCGTCGGCGGCGTGCAGTGCCGCGTGTGCGGCAAGAAGTTCGCGCGCTCCGACACGCTCGACGGCCACATGCGCTGCCACGAGCGGCCGATGCAGTGCAGCCTGTGCGCGGCGCGCTACCCGTTCAAGCGCGAGCTGCGCAACCACGAGCACATCAAGCACGGCCTGCACGGCGAGATCCCGCGCGACAGCGACCACCGGCCCGGCGAGATGTACCGGTGCGGCAAGTGCGGCCGCTGCTTCGGCTCGTGGGCGGGCCGCGACCGGCACACGTGCTCCAGCACGGCGGCGCTGTCCGACCTGTACGTGTGCCAGCTGTGCGGCGACTGGAGCACGCGCTTCGAGGGCGACATGGTGAAGCACATGCGCAACCTGCACCGCATCGAGGCCGAGACGATCCTGATCGCCGACGTGGAGGACGTGGACGGCGACGACGGCCTGGTGGTGCAGGACGTCGTAGAGGCGGAGGGTGGCGAGGCGGAGGGCGGCGAGGCGGAGGGCGGCGGGGCGGAGGCTGGTGAGGCGGACGGTGGCGAGCTGGAGGAAAGGACCGTGGAGGTGGCCACCCAGCAGTGAGCCGCTGGAGTGGGGGGGGGAGTGAGGGTGATGTGTGCCTCTGGTCTGGCGTGAGGATGGTTCGGTGTTCCGCAGGGGTGGCCGCTGGCCGGGGCCGAACTCTCGCCTCTGCCACTGGGACGTGGCTCGGTGCACAGCGAATGTGTGTGCGTACAAAGAGAGGTGACTTCCGCGGTGTTTTGACGATTGCATTAGTCATTGAGCGTCGTTTCTGTGTTCACTGCTAGTTTGATAGTTTTCTTCGCGATCTGTTGAAGTTGTTCCTCGTGTGGAGTTGTATACGATCCATCCGGCATCGTTCTCATGACACGTGACCGGCGGATTTGTAGCAAGATTTTGTGGACGATGAATAAATAACACTATCGCGCGACGCTACGCGGGATTTCCACACATCTGAATGCAAGGTGCGAGGTGTGACCTGTGTGAACTTGAACGAAATCCCTAAATATAGATACAGATATCCACGCCTTCACAGGTGTGGATGTATGGTACTTGTTGGTTTGTGGTGTTGACCAACATGAGTGCGTGATTCTGCGATGGTGCGCGGCGTGGTATTCGCGATGCGGTCAACGTCCACAAACGAATTCTGTGCAGGGGAAAGAGCGCCGCCAACGATCAAAGGTTGTCACGTTCGCTTCACACCCTGGGGTGGTTTTCATATACTTTTGAGGGTCAAGTGACCACTCAGTGTTGGCTTCCCCCAATATAATCTTAACTTTTAACATGAAACCTTGCGGAGTATTCCCACAATCCATTTGGCTTCGCCCTCCCCAACAACAATTTTCAGAGACACACGCCCGTGTTCACACATACTCTGGAAGAGGAACATCAGTCTGTGGTGCGGTGGTCACAGCGGGTGGAAGGTGAGGTGTGCTCAGTCTTCGAGTCGATCAATCCTACTGAGCGTGTGGCTGGCATGTGCCTCATGTCTCGACTGTGGTTCGATGGCGATCGTACAGCACGTTTTCCCCTCTTCGCCTTGACGTGATATACCCCCACCCGTAAAGATGGATAGTGAGCTATGATAGCAGCACCGTAGATTGATTACAATTCAGTTATGGGCGCAAAATGACCCTAGATGTCGACGCGCCCTTAAACTCCAATTCACCACCACCACCACGTTTTCCCCTCGGAGGCGTGTCGGCTGACGTTAGTTGGTTAATTAGCAGCTAACATCAGCTGGTGTTTGCTTACTACGCGCTTCAAACTACTCCAATTTCAGTCTTGGGTTTGCTCAGCCACCCACAAAATGCATAAATGGGCGCTGTATGACTGAAGCAGTCGATGCGCCCCTAAGCCCAAATAACCAACCACAAAATGCGTAATACTCCACCACTGATGCAGTCCAGACGCACGATGCTTTGAAGATTGAACATGACATCAAAGCGTCTGACTTTTGGGCATATCCATCCATTCCACGTGAAAAACCAGTGGTTCAGTGGTTGAATGCCTACCTGTCGAGCAGGAAACCCGATGCCGATTCCTGGCGTGTCATTGTTAGTGCTGCGATGAGTCGCAAAGCGGGGTGTTTCTCCGCGAAGGCGGACACCCCATTTCGATCCGGAGACAGTTGATATGCATTGACGAGTTGCACTCATGTGATGGAGCGTGAGGTGTCTAGGGAGGCGTGCTCCTGATCCCCTGGGACCTGAGCGCGCACACAGTCCTGCAATTCCTACACAACTACCTGCACTCCTACTGGTAATCCAACGACGCCACTAGTTGCTTGCACTGAGTTGTTTCTGGGACACTCAGCGATGGAGATGGTTACACGTTTATTGCTATTGCAGCATAGCGTAGCAGGAAAACCCCAGAGGATAGCTTCTTCAATTACTGAATTTATTAGCCTGCCGAATGACACAAATGGCATGGCATGGCATTAATGCACTTATAACGGCGAAATCGTGCATAAATAACACCCAACGTATCGCTCCGAAACTGACAAACTATACTTTGTGGGTGTTACGCCTTACGCTGTTCTATCTATTGTTCGCATATGTGCGAAGAAAAGAATAGCGTAAGGCGTCGCTGTTCTATCTATTCTTCGCATATGCGCGAAGAAAAGAACAGCGTAAGGCGTCACTACGGGCGATGCACAAGTGAGTGTAAGACGTTACCCATACGGCTATCGTGTGTTGCAGGCGCAGAAACGGGCAGCATATAACCATCGGTAGAGAACTTGTGACCCACGATGAGTTCGCTCTCTTGGCAACTAATGAGGGCCTAAGTGCCGGATCTCTCGGTGGTGCGCCGCCGTGGTGCCGGATCTCTCGGTGGTGCACCGCCGTGGTGCCGGATCTCTCGATGGTACACCGCGTGGTGCCGGATCTCTCGATGGTGCACCGCCGTGGTGCCGGATCTCGATGGTGCACCGCCGTGGTGCCAGATCTCTCGATGGTGCAATGAAACCTGGATGTTATTAACGCTCCCTTTGACTGCAATTTTTGATGTGATCGTTGGAGGTTATGAACCATGGAGTTTGTGATCGACCCTACGCAGGCAATTATGTGCTTGATTGCACCCAATTGGAATTTGGGTGAGGGGAAGGGGAAGGCTCCCGGTGACAGTGTTCCGGACATGATGAGAAGCAGAAGATCAGAATCACGACCAGGATTACGAAATGCTCCTTGGTCTCCTCTGGCCATTTGTCGACGATGGGAGCGAAGATAATGGACCGCGCAGTGCAGATAGGAAGATGGCTACTGGAGGGTAATGGCCGGAGCAACATGAGTGGATGTCCGTTCTCAGATCTGGATCTCAATGATCTCCTCGGAGATAAGGGTGTTGTCCCGGGAGTGAAACAGCATCAACTTTGGCAATGGCGGTAGGTGGGCTGCGGCAGAGTTAGAACTCTTCAGAGAACACGATCGGGACCGAAACTGTCAAAGTATACATTGAGACTCAAAACCGCTTTCCCTGAATGATTTTCATCCTGAGCCATTACATCTATAAATAAGAGTGCATTGTGCTTCGACTGAATTTGAAAACACGCAAGTTCCCGATTCATTTCGGGAGCTCCCACGTCTGGCCGTTAGCCCATGACCGCGGGAATACCGCAGATGGACGCCTGGTAGCTGTCGCACGGCTGGTCGGTGCCTCCGCCCGGGAGCAGACCGACGCAGTCCTCGCCGGAGGAGTCGTCGGGCTCCTGGGCGGTGTACCAGGGCAGCTGCCAGGCGCTGCCGTCCACGCCGACGAACTGGCCCTCGGTCGCCAAGTCGGTGAAGCCCACGAACACCACGCCGATCGGCTCGTAGTAGCGCTGCAGGAAGCGCCAGGTGTCCATGCTGGCGACTGGCGCGAGCCACGCGCCAGGCGCCAGCCAGCCGCAGTGGGCGTTGGCCGCGTGCCACGACCTCGCGCCGGCGACGTAGTAGAAGCAGTAGTCGTCCAGCGCGAGCCAGCCGGCCGGGCACGGGCGGCGGCGCACGGGCGCCTCGCACACGTACCCGCTCAGCGCGTCGGAGCACGGCCGCAGCATCGCGTCCGCGTTGTACTCGACCTTGACGCTGACGCACGGCCCTGACGGCGCCGAGCCGACGGCCAGGCTCGGCGCGAAGGCGGCCGGGGATCCGTCGGCGTTGACGAAGGCGCCGTCGACGTACCGCAGGCCGACGTGTTCGGCGCGCTCCGGCCGCGAGTGGTGGTGCAGCAGCCAGTCGGCCTCCCGGTCGTCGTCGACGATGATCAGGTCGACGCGCTCGCCGAACGAGAGGCAGGCGCTGCGGGCAGCCCCCCAGTTCAGCCCCGCGAGCGCCTTCGCACGGATGTAGCAGCTGTCGCGGAACAGGAGCCAGCCGGCGGCACAGGGCGCGCCCGATCCTTCGGCAGCCGCCTGACCGGTGCCAGGCGCCGAATCTGTTGTCGGGGGCGTCGTCGCGGTGGCGGGTGGCGGTGCGCGCGCTGCGGGCGCCCCCCAACGGGTGTAGTCGACCGGCACCCAGGCCGGACTGGGGGTGGTCGTCTCGTGCACGCTCGCGAACAGCCGGCACACGCCGTCGGCCAGACTCAGCCCGAGGCAGTCGCCGCCGGCGGCCCTCTCGCAGGCAATGCTGCAGGTGAGAAGCGAGTCGGCTCCTGGCACGGCCACCGCGACCGCCGCCGGCGCCGAGGCGTCCCGGCTGCGGTCGTAGCGGGTGGCGGTGACGGCGCCGGCGCATCCGCAGAGCACGGCCACCACGCAGAGAGCCGCCATCCTCGGCCGGGGCAGCGCGGCGACTGTGCGGTGCCGGGGCTGGCCGACGGCCGCGTCGGGCTGTGTTGTGGCAACGCACGCCTTGCGATTTTGCGAACGGCTGTAATGCTAGGTCGGCTCAATTATTGGGCCATTACGATAAAGGAGACTGGGGCTGTGTTCCAGGCACATATTACCCTGTAGATGGTGAAGTAATGTCCCCAGGAAGTCGTCGCTCGCGCGGCACATGAAGCAGTGGCGGGCTGTCGAAAGAGGACACGTGTTCAAGGGTATCGAGTAGCTGACTCCGAATGCGCCAGTCCCGTCCACGCAGAGACTGATATCAGGAGCGCCGATTAAGTGCATGGAGGAGCTGACATCGGAAGAGCCGATGCAGAGCACGCCGAAGCGGACACCGGGGCGCCGGTAAGGGTTGTAAGGACTTGACGTCGAGGGCGCTAGTCCAGGACGTGCAGAAGCTGATGCCGGCCGATGCACGGTGCACAGCATGCAGAAGCTGACTGGCACACAGGGGTCCAGGTAGACAGCACCGGTGCAGGACGTGCTGGAACCGACGTAGGAGGTGCCGATGCTGGTCGTGTAGGAATAGGCACCGCTGCAAGTGGAGTTCAGGGACTCAGAATTGCATCATGAAGGTCTGGGAGCAATACATCAGTACATCGACATGGAAGGGGTATCAAGAAAGGAAAAGATGGAAAGCAACCACAATGCTGGAAGCCATTCAGAAAACCGGTCTGATAAATTTGAAGGAATGCTTCATCAACATAAATACCCTAGTTTGTGCAAGATGGTCCTATAAGCTGTCATAGTTTCTATGGCCCGCATCGAGTTTGTATTATCTTGATTTTCACCATTTTGAAGCATCGGTGAAAGGGTTGGCAAGTTAATTACACCAGTTGATGAAGACCAAAAATGACATGGCTAATTTAATTTTGACCAAGCATCATTTCTGTTAAATACATACTGTCCCCAAGGTATCCCCCCTCCAGACCATTAACAAAAATAAAAACAACGAAGAAACCCCCCCCCCCCCTTCATTATATAAGAAAAAAAAAAAAAATTTTTTAAATTTTTATGATGCAGTTGGTGATGAGTATTCCAAATGTGGCCTGACGTTGCAGTAAGCTCTGATCACTTCCTACTTTTGATTTAGCATTCTCAGTGCTTTCTTCCGCTTCACTTGGTCCGGTTGATGCCCCCTTTTGTGTTTAGCAAACATGTAAACCGTTCTCCTGTTGAGTCACGATAGCACTTGGCCACCCATCAAGTATGGAGCCTTCTGTGTGCTTACCTACATGCATGATTTTGCACTTATCAAAGTTAAATTTCATTTGTTCTTCGGACCACTTCACAAGTTCGTCTAAGTCTTTTGCAGGTATGCCATCCTGACCTGTTATTGATAAAGACCTTAATCATCTGTAACAAACTTTTTTGGCCACTTTCAATGTTATTTACAATATAATGAACAGTAGGCTGTCTGACCCCTGGGGGACCCACTAGAATTTGCTGATGACTTTGTACCATTTAGCATCATTTTGTGTCTATTGAAAGCCACAACTCTATCCATTTTTAGATGTCCTGCAATACCATGGGACTGAAGCTGTATCATTAACCGTTTGTGGGGTACCTTGTAAAGGCCTTACTAAAGTCAAGATATGCTACATCAACCTGATTTCCTGATCAAATTGTTCTGTGGCGAAGTTCAAAAGTCCAAGAGGTTTGTGAGACACGATCGTCCTTTCTAAATCCAAGTTGAGTATCTTGTATCAATCTGCTACCTTCCAGATAACTAACTATTATATCCTTGATAATTGATTCGAGTACCTTGCAGACTAGGGATGTGAGACTTATTGGCCTATAGTTTTCACTTTCCCCTTTCCTTTCTTGAAAATAGGAACTACATTTGCCCTTTTCCAATCGGTTGGAATTTCATTATGTGAAACTGATCTACAAAATATTATACTAAGTGGAAATGCCAGCCTTTCGTTCAACCCTGCATAATATCATCGGTCCTGCTGCCTTATTTGGTTTATTTTCTGATATGATTATAAACAACATCACTACTAATGAAATCAACATCATTTGTCAGATCCCATGTATCTGAACTATGGTGTACGGTCGGCAGATTGGTCATATCTTCCAATGTAAACACTGATTTGAACTGCTTGCTCAGCTCCTCAACCATCTCACTATCCTCACCCATGTAGTCCGTTTACTCCGTGGACAATTGAGTTGAAGCTTTACTCAGCTTGTGAAACTAAGAACTTTTTGCTGTCCCCATTAGTTTCTAGCTAAATCCAGTCCTTTGTGCTTTGCTGCTCTGGTTTTTTGCTTCACAGTGTCTCTAGCTTTTCGATACGCCTTTAGATTAATGACATTTGAGGCTTCTTTAAAAACTCTAAAGCAGTTTTCTTAGCCCTAATTGCTTTTATCGTTGGTGTGCTGCTGGCTCCTTTTTTGCGTTTTGCTTTTGGGGACATGTCTAATCGAGTTTCCTTTAAGTAAGATTTGAACTTTTCCCACATTTCACAGGCATTTAAATTGAAGAATTCTCTTCCCATCTGATGGCACTAAAGCCGTCTCATGCCGTTAAAGTCTGCTTTGTTGAAATTTGGAACCTTTACCAAATTATCCTTGATAGTTTCCCCTACATGTGCCTTGATTAACTATGTTATGGTACTTTTCCCAGAGTTTCGCCTACAGAAGTCTTGAACCAAGTCACTTAAATCCGAGAATACAAGGTCCAAGAATGAACCATGCCTGGTAGGTTCCGATACAAACTGGTGTAAGAACAGGTCTCTTCAGGCATTTCCTGAACATTTTGATGTGGGGAGCCAACACCGCATTTTCATAACCTTTTAGATTAAAGTCACCGAGAATAAGGCACTTCCTCTTAAAGTTTCTACTGATTTCCTCACAAATCACCTTGTCAAGCTCCAGTTGCTGAGAATGTGGCAGGGTTCCTGATCGGTAGAAAGCTCCTACTAGAGTATTGCTGTTGCCTTTTCCACAGTGACATCAAGCCAAATGGACTCCACAGACACATTTTTATCCCCACCTGCTACTTTTGAGAACTGAATAAGCTATTCACATAGAGCATTATACCACCCCCTTTCATTGCTGGACCCCTATTGACGAAAACATATTGTATCCCTGGATCTCATAGTCCTGTAAGTTATCTCGAAAATATCCTTCACTGACCCATGCCTCCGTAATGCAAACAAAATCCGGTTCCTCCTCAGCAACATAACACTTGACTCATCAAATTTGGAACGGATACTCTGAGCATTAAACATCATACACTTAACAAATGCTCCATAACCTTTGGTTTTCATGAGGGTTTTTATCACTAGATGACTATAACTCTGTCCCCTTGAGTTGCTGCTGTCCTATTTGCGACTTTGAGGTTCTATTGCCTTGGCTGACACTATTGGATTTCTGAGTTGGCATGCTCCTTTCGTCCCTGAGGACTGTATATACTTGCTAAACATGGACCGTTTTCGAAATACGTCATTGTGTAACGTAACTGGTTCAAGCTATCGTATGAACTGTTCAAATGCACTGCAATGTTTCATGAGCGCTCTGCCAGATTGTCCTGTTCAATGGTCACTAACAATATTGCTGGCAGCAATCATGGCACAGTATTTCTCGGAACATTGGATGTCATTGGCGCATGGCAGATTACTAGTTAGTTGCTTATTTGGACTTCAGGGCACATCGACCAGAGTTGATAAATCGCGCCCATACCAGATTGCTGGAAGACAGAATACTGAAGTACCATTGCTGCTCATAAAAACGTTTAGTGGCTGACATCGGAAGGTGCATAAAGCGTTCTCAATGACGTCATGCGAGACAATTTTACTGGTCGGTTTTCAACAATTGTTAGTTATCAGGGCTTTGGGGCGCATCGACTGCATTGGTCATGTAGCGCCCATCAGTTTTCAACAACAATGCAATTGAAAAAGACGTGTTCCTTATGCAAAGCAAAACCGCTCAGCATCTCAGAATCTTTTCCGCGGAACTGGGAAGCAAACCCAATCGCATGAAGTAAAGTTCAGACAGTGGGTTCACCAGGACCCACTAAAGCTTCCCAGATATCTGTGGCTGAGTGGAGGTGTGGGGGTGCCGACGTCAAGGGCGGCTGCAGCTCTGTCATCGCGCCCACGCCCGCAACACTTGCGCGACCAGGCCGACTCCCGAGCCCCACGCCGACAACGGCCGGCCACGAGCTCCGCCTCCGCCCGCAGATAGCCCCCCAGCCGGCGCCGATGCGTTTCACCAATCCGGCCCGAACTGAACAGGCTGGCGCGCTTTTGTTCCGGCCGCCCATCCGTCACTCTCGAGTCGTGCGTCCGGCGCGCCTCAAACTATTCCTCCAGGCGCGCCCTTTTCACGGCGCGCCTTTTTCCCGGCGGCACCTCGGCGCGCCGACGAACGACCGTTTCGCTTTCCGCCGGCCGTCTGCGCCCGGCCGATGTGCAGTATAAAATCGGCGTTAACCTCGCCGGCGCCGTCGTCGTCGGTCCGGCTTTCGCAGGCGGTACATTAGATTCATTAGGTGATCGTCGCTCCCGCGGGGCGCCGATAGCGACTGCCGTCGACGCCGACGATGGCAATCGGTCAGCCGGCGCCGACGCGCGCGAAAATCGACAGTCGCGGTCGGTTATGGCACGTCCGCGCTGCGACACGGCGCCGGATGCTGAGCTACCGGGCGGTTGGGGGGGGGGGGGGCGTCTGGACGGTGGTGACCAACTATGGCGCAATGCGACCAGAACACAAGGTTCTGACGTCACATGTGAGGTGATGTACGCTTCGTGATGCGAGCGCCGATGGGAATTCATGCGTCGGCACCTGGACCAAAATGGCTGAAGATTCTCCCTATCCCGGCGATATTAACGAGGAAAGGCTCAAAGGGAATCTCAGACTTGGATGCTTCAAGAGACGCCTCCCCCGCCCCGAGGAGGGGGTGGCGTGGCACGTTGTCTTCCTGAGATACTCAGACACAATGTAGTGTATTAATTTTCCTAGCGTAAACGTGCACTTGCTCTACATTTACTTGCAAGGGACAGTATCTTTACATGCGGTGTTCATGACCACTAAACTGAGAGAGTCCGCTTCAAGCGTAGGCTTTATTCAACTTAATGAAGCTCAACGATCAAGACTTCTGGAATACAGAGAGAAAACTATGCATAAACTAATTATGAAACATTCACAGTACACGGTATCACATCATCAATCATATCAAAACAACGATGATCAGAATTCAGCACCACGTCACTTTCCCCGCCCTTGAAATAAGCACCGATGGAGGTACGGTATGCTAACATGCTGCCTCGCTACGCATGGTGTTTGTACATTCCGATGCGAAACACAAATGGATTCTGCAGAAGAATCGTGTTCCGGGTGCACTATCTGTTTGTGGATGGTTTACGACGCACTATATGCACGATCACGGCTAAAGGCGTCGCCCGCACTGCTTCGCCGGTGGGCCGCAAGTTTGTGAAATGTTCCGAGTAATGCGAGTGTTGAACCCGGGACCTTGGCACCCAGAGCAAACACTCTGAATTACATGCGGTACACTGTTTTTGACCCGAATAACCTTTCCTGGCCTATAGAGATGGAATTACTCGTCTTACGGAATAATTGTTCTGCGATGTTCCACCCTTCCTTCCGTATTAATTCCGGAGTTATTCAGGAACACCATTGGATAGAAAATATCTTCTCCCAAGCCTGGGATTCCAAAGTTGTAGATGTATATATATATATATATATATATATATATATATATATATATATATATATATATATATATACATATATATATATATATATATATATGTATATATATGTAGGTATATATATGTATGTATATATATGTATGTATATATATGTATATATAAACATATATATATATATATATATATATATATATATATATATATATATATATATATATATATATATATATATATATATGTATATGTATATGTATAGTGTATATATGTATATATATGTATATATATGTATATATATATATATATATATATATATATATATATATTATATATGTATGTGTATAGGTGTGTATATGTGTACGTATGTATGTATGTATGTATGCATATATATGTGTACATGTGTAGGTACGTACGTCCCACGGGCTGAATGTAAGCGTGAGCTACTAAAGTAAAGGTTACATGCCGAATCGCCAGACGTAATTGCATTTACGAACAGTCACATAACCATAAATGAAGCAAATTGTGTGCTCGGGTCAACTTCCATATTCATATAGGGTTCTGCGATGTACCAGCCTCCCTTCTGTACTAATTTCGAAGTTTTTCAGGACAACCATGGAATAGCAAATGTCTCCTCCCAAGCCTGGGATTCCAATGTTAGTATCAACGATTGTCGTCTGTCTATACGAGCTAGGCTTCTCAGAGTACCACAGTCCCGTGCTGATTAGTGGCATGCTTTTGGTTACTTCCAAAAAGACGTGGATGTTAACATTCTCTTCAGCGAAAACGGAGAACTGTAAATACGAACCAAAGTTGCGCCATCTCGTATATGTTCAAGTATAATTTGACTGCCGAAACCGAGCGAGTGGCTTACTATGCATGCTAACATGTTAGATTGCCTTCGCTAAATCCGGCGTTGGAATGGCTTCAGTGATATTCGGACCATTGTGTTACATTTACCTTTATCAGCAGCATGTGATATCCGTACCTGTTCTTCACAGGCTATATGCTTCTGCTGCTGGCGACCGTCTTCATTAGATCACCGGATGTTGGTGATCGGGCTGCAGTACCGAGGATGGACGACGGCCGCGTGCTGACGTCGGCGCTGATGGTCTGTGTTGTGCGTGAAACGCTAATCAGGAATAAGTCTGTCTTATGTGATTGATGCGCTGCGACTTAAGAAAATATATACTGGTATTTTGTGCAACGGAGAACATGATTTTCTGAGTCTGAACGGTCTGAACGGTGTAAATTGGTTCCACGCATGGGTGTAGCCACTGTGGGGGGGGGGGGGTGAACATCCCCATTTTCCGAAAAGTGGAGATTTGTCTCCCTGAATTTTGTTGAGTGTCCCCCAAGCCTCACTGAGGCATGGGAACGCTGTGGGGGACGCTGGAGACGATGTGAAGCAGAAAACCCGAGCAGCAAAGCGAGCAAAATAATTGGATTTGGTTAGGAACTGTAATGGGGACAGCAAAAAGTTCTTTAGTGTTTACAGGCTCAAGTTTACAGCACAACACTGGAAGTAAATATACTGAATGAGGATGGTGAGATGGTTGAGGAGTTGAGCAGGCAGTTGAAATCAGTCTTTACATTGGAAGATATGACTATTCTGCCAACCATACACCACAGTTCAGGGACAGGGTTAGGATCGGATAAACTATGTTGATTTCATTGATAGTAATGTTATTTTCAATCAAATCAGGAAAATAAAGCCAAACAAGAAAGCAGGACTCGATGAAATTTATGCTAGGGTATTGCGGGAAGCTGAAAGAAATAAACTTTCTATAATAATGTGTAGATCAGTTTCACAAAATTAAATTCCAACAGATTGGAAAGGGCAAATGTAGTTCCTATTTTCAAGAAATAAGAAAGAGGGAAAGATGAAAGCTATAGGCCAGTAAGTCTTACATCCGAAGTCTGCAAGGTACTCGAATCAATTTTCAAGGATGGAATAGTTAGTTATCTGGAAGGAAACATATTGATTCAAGATATATATTCATACCTTGACTTTAGTTAGGCCATTGACAAGGTATCCCCAAAACGTTTAATGGTGCAGCTTTAGATTCATGGTATTGCAGTGACATCCTAAAATGGATAGAGTTGTGGCTTTCAGATAGATAGTAAAGAGTAATGCCAAATGGTACAAAGTCATGATGACAAAATGTTCTTAGTGCAGTCCCCCAGGGGTCAGTACTGGGGCCACAATTGTTCATTGCATTTCTAAATAGCATTGAAAGTGGCCTACGTAGTAAGGTTTTGAAATTTGCGGATGATTTGAAAGCCTTTATAGCAACAACAGGACACAATGAGCAAGACTCGCTGCAAAAAGACTTAAACGAACTTGTGAAGTGGTCCGAAAAATGGCAAACTACATTAAATTTTCATAAGTGCAAAGTCATGCTTGTAGGTAGGCAGCATATGAAGGCTCCATACTTGATGGGTGAGCAAGTACTATCTGTGACTCAGCAGGAGAAGTATTTAGGTGTTATTCTAAACAGAAAATTGGGGGCATCAGAACAGACCACGGAGGCCAGGAAGAAGGCACTGACAATGCTTGTGGAAATAAATAAGAATGTATCATACAGAAGTGAGGAAGTCATCAGGAAGTTCTACTTTGCATATGTCAGGTCACATATGGAATACCGTGTCCAAACTTGGTCATGTCCAATCCATGTCCGACCCATTGATGATATATTCTTAATTGTGGGCATTCATGTGCATGCCAACGTATGCACAAAGCGTCGAAAGGTGTCTCCTAGTCCTTACCTTCACCTCTACCACTCTTCCCAAGGCCCTCCTGCCGGCTACCTTCAATACCAAGTCCACGTCTTCATTCCTAATCATCTCCGCTGTTTTAACTGTCAGCGCTTCCGCCATGGCAGTAAAACATGTCGCCAAACAGCCCGCTGTCCAAAGTGCGGTGAACCACCCCATCCTGATTCCACCCGCTCCATCCAACTTCAACACATCCGACCACCTGACCGCATCACCCGTCTGTCCAGTTAGGCGCAAGGAGGAGGTTTGCGCCGTCAAGGCCACGCCCGGAGTATCATATCCCCAGGCCCGAAGGTCGGTCGAAGCTACCTCCCCATCAACCATGACTTATGCCCAGGCGGCCGCCGCTGCTCCCATACACATCGCGTCAACACTACTTCTGTTTCTGTGCAAACTGACACAATTCCCGGTCAGCTCCACTCAAAAAGCTCACACCTATGACCACACCGACACAACATGTCGGTGCTCCCAAACACAAGGACCACTCGGGCTCCACACACTCAGGCAAATTCTATGAGGAATGCCAGACCCCACAGCCGTTCGGCTGTAGGAGAAATGCGTACCGGGGACGAGTAGCCTAGGGGTAAGTCGCTCGTCTCACAATGGAAAGGTTGTAGAGAGAGAGAGAGAGAGAGAGAGAGAGAGAGAGAGAGAGAGAGAGAGAGAGAGAGAGAGAGAGAGAGAGAGAGAGGGGGGGACGACTGCGCGATCCTATAGACTGGTGACACCCTCGAACTACCGGGACAGTTCCGACCAATCATTGGTTGACACGTCATCAGATGCGTTTGGGCGGGAAGTCATCAGAAGCATTGCAGACAGCTCTTCGGCTCACGTTTCACCTGTCACTACATGCCACCTCAGCGAAGCCGCGCAAGTGTGTCCTTGTTTGGCTTAGTCACACTAAACACTACATTCGGGGTGTTTTAACAAGAGGCATTCGTGCTGTTCTTTGCCTACTTACTGTATGTTTTTATATAGATCAGATGGTTTTGGGTGACACAATTGTTTCTCCTATATATACCCAGGTGGGCCAGACAGACCGTGGTAAAAAGCCACTGTTAAAACAGCCCTACAGCCAGCTATGTCCATAACACAATGCACACCCATATTTCACAGAATCCACCGGGGTTACTGACGAATGTCTAAGCTTGTCCCCCGTAACTCTGGCCAATTCCGTATGATGATATCTGGAATTTATGGGCCCAATCCAAATTCATGCTACATGCTGAAATAAGTTCATTCATGCTGCATACAAATTGCATTCATGCATACAAATTCATGCTGAAATAAGTTCATTCCTCCGAAGTACAATACAAAGTATATTATAGGTATTGAATGAATTATAGGTATATAATACCCGTAATCTCATATTATCCATAATCTCTTGAATATGTTGTACTATAAGTATTGAAATATGTAGCGTATTATGTGCGCAAAGCAATTAGCAAAAGTAACGAACGAAGGAACAAATAAAAAAGCTAAAACGGAGAGGATGCAATAATGTCAACGCTTCAATACGAAAGGTGGTTTGGATAGAGATGGTTGGTAAAACGAAAAGCAAATGTATGATCGATGGTCAGCGTCGTCTTCACACAGCACACTACAGATGTTCCACCCATAGTGCACTACAGATGTTCCACACACAGTGCACTATAGATGTTCCACCCATAGTGGACTACAGATGTTCCACACACAGCACACTACAGATGCACCACACACAGCACACCACAGATGCTCCACACACAGCACACTACAGAGGCTCCATCACAGTATATTACAGATGTTCCACACACAGTGCACTATAGATGTTCCACCCATAGTGGACTACAGATGTTCCACACACAGCACACTACAGATGCACCACACACAGCACACCACAAAAACCCCACACACAAAAAAACAAAAAACCCCCACACAAAAAAAAAAAAAAAACCCCCACACAAAAAAAAAAAACACAAAAAACAAACTCACTCACACACAGCACACCACAGATGCTCCACACACAGCACACTACAGAGGCTCCATCACAGTATATTACAGATGTTCCACATACACCACATTACAGATGTTCCACACACAGCACATTACAGATGTTCCACACACGGCACATTGCAGACATTCCACACAACCCACATTACCGAGGCTCCAATCACAGTACACTACAAGAGATCCACATGGTGCACTATAGAGGTTCCATATAGCACACTGCAGATGTTTGACACACCGCACACTACAGAGGCTTCAATCACAGCACACAGCACAGGCTCCAATCACAGTACACTGCAGACAAATACGCACAGTACAGTCAGTGGCGTCGCCACGAAATTCTTCCAGGGGGGGGGCGAGATCGAAAGGGGGCCTCCTGCTCCCCGAAAAGGGGCCTCCATTGTGTTAGGGCCTCCTATTGTTTTTAGGCCCTTAGTATGGTTGGGGAATGGGAAACTGAGGGCTGGTGGGCATCCTTTTCGTCCTGGAGGGCCTCCTTTTCGTCCTGAAGGGCCTCCTTTTCGTCCTGGAGGGCCTCCTTTTCGTCCTAGAGGGCATCCTTTTCGTCCTGGGGGCCTCCTTTTCATCATGGGGACCTCCTTTTCGTCCTGGTGGCCTTTTCGTCCTGGGGCCTCTGTGTCAATATTTGGCACTCGCTTGATTTCTGGGGCCTCATACCCTCTCCTAGGTGACTTCTTCTTACAAATTATGGGCCTCCTCCTGGAGGCCCCTAATTTGTATAATCTCTTTTTCGTCTTGGGGGCCTCCTTTTCATCCTGGAGGGCCTCTTTTCGTCCTGGAGGGCCTCCTTTTCGTCCTGGTGGGCCTCCTTTCCATCCTGGGGGCCTCCTCAAATTTCAGGGGGGGGGGGGCGTCCCCCAGTCTCACGGCATGGGGGCAATTGCCCCCTCTGTCCCCCCACCCCCGGTGACGACGCCCCTGAGTACAGTGCAGAGGTTCCATACAGCGCACTGCAGAGGTTCTACACACATCACATTACAGAGGCTCTAATCACAGCGCACTGCAGTGGTTCCACTCAGTTTACTAGAGAGGTTCCATACAGCACACTGCAGAGGTTCCATATAGCACACCACAGAGGTTCGATTACTTGCCACTCTTGTTGTACAGTTGTGTACACAGATACACCATCTTGTTCTCAGACTCCCACCGTAGCACGTTGGCATGGCGGGACTATCAAGTACTTATGTTGATGATAGCATGCCATTAGAAAATGTTAGCGCCTTTAACTTCTGAAGTTCATTGCATGTTCGTGAACATGTCGAAGAACATGTTCACATGTCGAAGAACATGTTCACAGGAATTTGAATCGCTCCAGGTGCTTTTTGCCAATAACGGGCAGTCTCAACTCCACAAGTGGATGTTTTTTGCCTAAATGGGCAGGGCATCAACTCCACCACCTTGGGTGGATCTAGGGAAAAGACCATCGCGATTCTAAATGGTCCAACTCCTTCACACTGAGACTGCGATATTGATGAATCCGTTATTTGTGGGCCAGCTTGACTCATCTAGTCATGAATTCCAAAGTATATTGTTTAAAATTCTGCAAATTTGAGCCGCGAATGAGTGTAACAATGCCCAGGTCAAATAGGCAGTGCGATGAATACATTTAGATTACGAATGAATGAATACATTACAATTGCAATTACGAATACATCACGAAGCAGCATTCCAATGCGAGTAAATATAAAAACGTATTTCGCAGTCGTTGGTTATTTGGGCTTAGGGACACATTGACTGGTTTGGTCATACAGCGGCCATTATTTCGCAGTCAGTTTCACTTAAAGCACCATAGTATGTAAAAACGTTTTATTTGCTTTAATGCGCTGTAGTTCGATTATCTCTGCTTTATTTCGAGAATACACTATCATTACCCCATGCAATGAATATGCTCTAATTTCCTGTGAAGAGGATAAGAGATAGGGTATAAAGCCTGTGTCTCACAGTAAAGCATCCTAGAAACACGGAATAAGGATGAGCGAGCTACTTGACAGTATATATATATATATATATATTAGCCTCGTCCAAAAAAGGAAAATTCAAAAATTGTTAGCTCCACAAGTTTTATTCTGTTACACTGTTGATAAATAACGTTTGGACCAATTTTCAGGAAATTTCGTTTAATTTTAGGGGTCGCGCAAAAAGGTGTCTTTTCCGACAGAACATAAACTGGAGGGATGTTATGTTTTGTTCTTCTTTCGCATAGTATAGCTCCTATTTTCTATGAAAACAAAATAACCTTGATAAATACTAATGCTTCATCGTGCCAACTTGAATAACGAAATGAGGTGGGACTTCAACCTGTCCCTCTACAATTCAGCAGCCACCCTCTTTCACGAGTTCCCTCTTCTTCGGAGCAGGGAGGTGGCGACGGTGATTAGCAACGAGGCGGAGTAGGTATTGTTTCTGCTCCTCGTCCTTGGTCAGCGATGTGTTGAAGGTGTGGATAGGAGAAACGGCTCTTGCTGCTGTATCGTTAACGACATTCAAAGAACCCGCAGACTTCTTCATCTCCAGGAACGTTGTGTTCGTCTCCCACTTTCCGGGGTCTTCCTTCAAGAAGAACGATTTCGCGTTCTCCTTCCCCTGCTCAGCAATGACGTTAAGCACCTTCAACGTCCTTTTGGTCATGAACTCGTCCAGCCAAACTCCGATCTCTGGGACTCCTTGCAAGCGACGGGAGCACCATGACTTCTTCTTCCGCTCAAGGTTGGTCACCATCTTGCACTCCGTCATCACGTCCACCTCCTTGTCGAAGAACGCCAGTCCAGCCAGGTGCTCTGCCAGATGCCAGAGATGGCGTGCAAAGGCGGTGATGGCAGCATCTGCGGCCTCTTTGTCTAGGTATGCTCGAAGGGTTCGGAGGAATTCCGAAACGTTGCGGGGAGCCTGTATGCCACGCAGAGCCTCGTTCCAGAACCGGACATAGATTAAGGCGACGACAAGCGAGAGTGATCTGATGATGCACAATTCCTTGGCAGCGAGACGGAATTGGTCCCGAAAGAGCAAAATCTTCAAGACTTACGATCCCCTCTGCATCCGTCGCGTGTGATGCGTCGGGCCTGGGGGCCGAAATTTGGCCCGCTGATCACCCCCTCCACCCAAGAAGAGGAGGCTCAGGCTGAGGAACTCAGCATAGTCTGCTCGCACTTGTTGTTCCTGCATAGCTTGCTGGATGTAGGAAACCATCCCAATGCGCTGCTCTTCCAATCTGTGGTCGCGGGACATCTCACCTGGGGCACCAATGTACATTTCTTGGCTGACTTTGGACCAAAACATATGTAACCTCTTGAAGAGTCCAGTTCCTGGTCCTCCCGTTGGACCGAAGACTACCTTGAAGACACTGGAGAGGAAGATCTCTAAGACGTGATAACGACAACCTATCCACACTAGTTCCCTCCCGAGTCCTTCTTCAATCAGCGTACAAGCGCCACGATAAGAGCGCCACGATGTTGAAGGCAGTCGTATCGAAGACCAGGCCTTGAATATGAGGACGGAGTGACCAACCGTCAAGAGTCGCCATGCATGCCGCTGCTTGTGCCTCCCCCGTTCCCCTTTCCGTCTTCGGCACAGCCAATAATTTCTCGAAATCGCCCGGGCTAGTAACGAGCACGGCCACACGATCCACCGTTCCCCCATCCCCAATGTAGTCTGGGAAAATCTCCCCATAATGACCACCATTCTGGTCCACCTCGCTTACTCGGTGCTGAGGAGGCCATCTGGGAGAAATCAAAGATGAGATTTTGCGCGACCTTTAAATATGCATGAAATCGTCTAAAATTTGGCACACAACATAGGCACATATAGTGGAATAAAAATAATCTTGTGGAGAGCACTACCTTGAAAATTTTAAAATTACCATGTATGTTTGGACCACCCTAATATATATATATATATATATATATATATATATATATATATATATATATATATATATATATATATATATATATATTTTGTTATATATATATATATATATATATATATATATATATATATATATATATATAGCATGATCGACTTCTATCATTTGGTTGTTCGGTCCGTGTTTGGTGTTCTGCGCTGGGGTAAACGTCCAATATATATTTATATCAACATTTAGCTGTATGCTGCAGACAACTTCCAAGTGACAAATTGTTAGCCATTTGTCAAGTGTTTTCTGCATTCAACAACCGCAAGCACATAAACCGTAGACAACGTTGGCACTTGATAGCACGTATCAAGTGCCAACGTTGTCGCATGGCTCAAGTTGTCGGTGGCTATAGGTTACGCTGACTGCAGGTCAGGGCTCGGTCAGGTCAAGATTTTGGCGGGATTGACGTACATGTTCCGTGAAATATATCCAAATGCACGGTTTTTTTTCCGGTACCATGCGTGAACAATGAACTGGGATTGCACGTTAAGCAGAACATAAATCCAAGACGTTCGCGATTCCAAGAAAAAGGTCGGCTGAGGTACCTCATCGTCACAACCTTGCCTCGAATATCTCATCGACCTGTGAAGTTACGTTTGTTAAGTTGTCAAATGCGCTCCAGTCCTGGAACATCACACATTTGCACCCACCGTGCGACGAGCCACACGGTACTGTGCGATTTTGGTGCAAAACATGACCGGAACTGTTCGTTCTGACAATGTCATGCACGGTGAGCATTAGTACACATTGTTCTACATGTTGGGGAAATAATTCCAAGCCAGACCTTAGCGGTTCAGAAGACTTTCTCTGGAGAATCCCGGGAAGGGGTTTATCAGCTGCTTGCAGTGGTGAGTGCCCGGCGCCAGCCTTTTAGGTGCCACTGCCAGCTCATCATCCTGTGATTTGAAAAGGGCATATTCCACGTTAGAATCACAATTCACATCTCTGAAAACTATTTTACAGGACAAGCTGTTTCATCTGGCGTATGTCTTATCGTCAAACATCAACATGCATCCTCCAGAACATCAACATGCATCCTCCAGAACATCAACATGCATCCTCCAGAACATCAACATGCATCCTCCAGGAAATCTATGGTGCCGCAACCTGGTGAGGCATTTCTCACTACGTTAAATGTACAATTCATACCACGGAATGTCAGCTTCATCGTGCACTCCTGTCAACGTAGATCCACGTTTTGGGCGCCGTGTGCATTATCCACTGTGTGCGTTGGCGACAGTGGACGAGTCGCTGCGACGTTTCATCTTCGTAATGCCAGGGAGAACAAACGGTGTTGTTAATGAGTCACCATGACAACAGTAGTCGTGGGGGAGGAGCCAACTGTGTTGACGTTCGCAGGACTGCTGCGAGCAGGTATATAAGGATGCACATAACAGTACCCGTTGTCTTCTGATCAGCTCCTCGACTGTTTTGACAACATTGGCAAGTAGTTCTAGACAGAACACACGCTCGGTATGCCTGTGTTCCCGCAGACATTGACATGGTTTGCACTAGTATAATGCGGGCGTTCCTGTTGTGACCTCACGGACACCAGCAGATAATGCATTGGTGTGGTGTGAAGGCTCCTCGCAGCGGGATGTTTATGAACTGTGAAATACTTGCTCGTACATTCTGAAACTCATAAGCTTGGCAACAAGTGCAGCTACATTCGCTTCGTTGTCACTAACGTACACCTGGGCAATTTACATGCACTGATGTCTGTTTTGTCTATGGGCTGCTACGGAAATGGGGAGCGCAAACTTCATCCATAGACAGATGTCAGCCTGAAACGTCACAAAAAGACGGAAGATCTAAATTTGCATGTCATAGCTAAGTTATTTCGACATTGGGAGAACAGTCTTGTCCTCGGAAATAGCCCAGCCACTTTTAAGATGGAGACGAAATCACTCTTGGTACACGACATTTGCTTATAGATGGAACTGTACCTCTGTGTATTTTTTCCACAGATAAAATGAGTATGGACAACTGGTCGCAAGGGGTCAACACATCGCGCTATTTCTCCGTAACTTGTATTGCGCCTGACGGCAAGTTCAGTCCAGTCACCTGTAACATACAATATAACTGTTTGAATTTAACAGAAATGACCCAATTAGAGGTCATCAATTCAAAATTAAAGTTAACCACAGCAGGACAAGGTTGAGACAGTTTTTCTTCACCAACAGGGTAGTAGAACGCTTGAACCAGCCTCCACAAACCATTGTCAGTAGCAGCATATTGAGTATCGTTAAAAACAGCACAGCATAGACAATCATTATAGGAATAGAGGGCTTGCTTTTCAGTATTCCAGGGAGGGCTGATCAACGGATTTGGTGGGCAACTGGTTGAGTGTCCAGAGTGCAGCCGAGAAGGGTCCTTGTGGCTCATAGTTGTACTAATATTTTATGTCTTTATGTCTTTGTGTCTTTATAACACCACAAGGTAGCAACATGCAGGTAGCATAGAGACAGCATGCCATCACTTCCCACGCTGAATGTCGTGGGAAATATGTGTACGCTTTATGAATGTCTCGGGAAATGAATGTCTGGAAATGAATGTCGAGAATGAATGAATGTCGGGAAATGAATGAATGTCGGGAAATGAATGAATGTCGGGAATGTATGAATGTCGGGAAATGTATGAATGAATACCGGAAAATATATGAATGTCGGGAAATGAATGTCGGGAAATGTGTGAATGTCGGGAAATGGATGTCGCGGGAAATATGTATACGCTTTATGGTGTCCTAGACATTGGACAGCCAGACTGATATTTTTCAAACAATTTGGTTACAGTTGTGCCCACTCAGGTGCTTGATGGATATGTCCCGATCCATACGCTCCAAATGCAAACCCTATTTATGGCTGAAACTATAACAGTGTCCTAAAATTATTTCACCATTAACTGTGAGGATGAAGAAAGAAGTTGCTTCGGAATAGTGAAAGATTGGAAGAAAATAAAGGATCGTCACTTTAGGATTAAAAAATTGGAATGCCTTTCACTTCAGTCACATGCATTTTACGTTATTTAGCAGTTGTGTGTATAATGACTGCCCACACATGTGGCAAAATGGTAAAAGCATAAGGCAAGGATGAAATAGCACAATTCAATTAACTGTGAATTTCCAGGCCACATGGTCAATTATTTTTAACTGAACTATAATCGGCCAGTTACAATTAGCTGTGTTCGATGAAAGATTGAGCCGTCAGGTGGAAGCGTTGCACAGTTTGACCGCGTCCAGGGTTCGGTAGCAATGTCCATGGCCGTACTCTGGCATGCTGACAGGGCTCTGCCGGATGTCTGCTGACTCTCTGTCCTCCACAGCACCCGCACCGCCTCCAGGATGATGCTAGCTCTGCTGCTGTTGGTGTCGCTGGCGACGTGCGCCCAAGTCGGCGCGGGCACAAGTCAGTGGCGCACCGAACCTTCAGCCATTTAGAAGTTTCCAAACATGGCAGAGCCCACTCCGCACTCTCTCCCCGTTGCTCTACATAGTTCCCTCTATGTCCGTTTGTCATTAATTTGGCCCAGCTTGACATAAATCAACCCTCTATGGTCCCTCTGGTCAGATCCTCACACCCCGTCTCGGGGGTGGGGCTTTTATACCCTCGCTATAATTTTTAAACTAAGCGCTGCAAGAAAACGAAAGCGGCGTCATCGGAACGCGTTCGACGAGTAGGGTCCGAAACCACCCGGAAAATGTCACTAGGGTATATGTGATGAAGACTGACGCTTTTGGCTCTAGTTCAGTTTCGGGATATTAATAAGAAATCAGAAAAGGAAGTCGAACTGAATAATGCACTTGAGAATTTTGTGCACCCAAAAAATATAAATTGACATTTTCACAATTTTTAGTGGTCAATTTTCGTTCATGCTTTTCTACTGGATTGAGCGGACCACAAAATGTTGCTTTAAGTTGACTTCCCTCATACAAAATGCGTACTTTAGCCAGAATCTTCGATTTTATGCCTATTTGGCAAATATGCAAAATTAATACATCATGAAAAGCGAACAAAAAAGAAGGAAATCTTCTAGTGCACTTCATTGCATCCATAACGATAAGCAAACGATGGAAGTTCCATTCAAGTAACTTGATCCGTTGAAGCGTGACGACTAGTTGAGCTTCTTTGGAGGTAACCTCATTTGACCTCGTATAACTGGTTGACCGTAGATGGCTTGCCATCAACATATCCACACAACGTGTTAAATTTATGTGGGAAATGGCGCACAGAATTTCCCCGCACTGCCGCACGCCATTTTTTATCTACATGCATACAACTTCAGGGTGCATAAAAGTCCTCCCCAGAGAAGGGGTGGACTAGCTTAACTCCGGTTAATACACACAGTTTTGCCACCTGGTCCTTTACTCTGTGAGAACAAGTAATCGGATGCAAAGCCAATTAATGCAGCAGTAGTTCAGTCAATAATTCACATGTCTTTTAATGATGTCAATGAACTTCCATCTCAATCGTGTATGTTGATTGCACAATCTTGGTTCGTTAAACGCTTAACAGGGCAGGCTGAAGTACAGACTTTGCGCAAGTACAGACATCGTCTTCATTATTCAGTGAAGTTTGAGAATCGTCCAAAAATCGAAACAACGAATATACGTTTCGGAGCACCAGCCGCATTCTGATGTTAATTTGGCTACTCTATCTGAGTGCAGGTCAACGATCCCAATGCAAACGTTCATGACGGCAGGGCCTTCAGTCACAGCAGTGATAAATTATTCATGAAATAGGGTGGGATACACCACTTTGTGAACGCTCAATCGGCATCCTTATCCAAGAAGTACCAACATCCTGCCCCTTTGAACCTACACCATCAGCTCGAAGTGCCTACATCGTCGACACGAATTTGAGTGTGAGGCATCAAAAGCATTCTAAATGGCACCAATTCCATGGCAAATTTCGACATGATACTGTGCTCGTTTCGACATCTCACACTTAACGAAACATCATTATATTAACCCTGAGTCACAGCCGGGTACAATCAGTTGTGTTCATAACAAAGTCCAGCCGTGGTATGGAAGCGTTGCGCCCCTTATTGTGCCCAGGGTTCGGTTAGAAATGCACAGGGAAGTGAGCCAAACGTTCCCTAACCTAAACTATCACGTAAGCACTATCTTCAGTACTTGCTAGGTTCTTTCAAATCCACTGTGGATGCATTTCGCTTGCGCATTTTTCTCAACCACAAACAACACATGTTTAGCATACATAAATGTCCCATGCATGTAGCTGAAAACAGATGTGTAGTCGAAGTAGTTCTATACTCAACATGATATAATTTGCATCGGTCCTTATGCAAGTTAAATAATTTCATTGTGTAATCTGCTGCGGGTACGATATTTGCAATGGCGTTCAGAACATGAGCTTCTTTTTCATACCTACTCGGATCCTGCGCACCTACAACCCGACACGTTCTTAGCCGCGCACCACCACTAGAAGTCAGGAGTATTGCTATGCTGGGTAGGACCAAGTGCCCATTGAAGTTGTCCGAGAGCATCATGTCCGCCTTTGAACGCCCACGAAGTGAGCATTAAAGCACTTCGGCGTTGGTCGCCTTGATCTTCGCTGAACACATTGCTAGGTTTTTTAGCAAAAACTGGCCGCATTCGTCGATCGGCTTCTCGACCTCCATTTGTGGGGCGGGAATGGCCGAGTGGTTAAGGTGTCGGGCTGTGGGTACCAAAGGTCCCGGGTTCGACTCTAGCGCCACTCAGGACATTTCCCAATCCCGCGGCCCACCGGCGAAACAGTGTGGGCGGCGCCATTAGCCGTGACTGTGCATAAAGTGTGTCGTGAACCAACCAATAAAGACAAAATGTCAATCGGCTTCTCGACCTCCATTCGTGACACAATGGACCGACTCGGAATGAGTGACAAATGTTCTCGCGCATACAAAGTACAATCACAAGCGGACGCCGAGACGGTGAGCGACAAACAATCCACGGAAATCCGTGAATCGCATAGTGACCACCAATCAATATCAATATTGTACTGATGGGTAGCGTGTCGGTGACCACTGGGCGGATGTAACATTTTCCGGGTGCATTCTAGCCGCCTTGAAACATTGAGAAAACATCCAGATTAATGGTATTTTGCGTCCGCAGAAAGAATCATCAGAGCAAATCCATTGAGGACTAAAATACTGCGACTCACGCAGCAATTCCTCGATGCATCCAGCAAAGTCGACTACGAGGCATTTAAGTAAGTATTGTCGGTATGCTGTGGATACCCCACGGCGCGTATGCCAGTGTGTTTTCCAGCCTGCCGCCGTGTGGCGGTGTCGGCTGTTCCCTGGTGTCCGTTTGTGGTGTTATGAACTTGTGCTGGTTGTTGGTGTGGGTGAGCGATACTCCCCGTCATGATGAGGAGTATCGTGGCAAGGATAAGACGGAGCGAAGAAGAATAAAGCTGGCTTGTTGAGGTGTGTCGAGGTAGAGCTGAGTCGTCTTGAAGTTGGAAGGGTAGAGATGAGTAGAGTTGAGTTGGCTTGTAGTAGACCGATGAGATGGTGGTTCTGGTCGAGGCTGAAGCTGGTGCGGAAGAGAAGATTTGCCAGTCCGGGCGGTGCCAGTTGGGTTTGGGGCGATGGGGTCGGGCCATCGCCAGAGTTTTAAACATTGCAGGAACGTTAGTGTCACTCGGGGGTCATTGTTTTTTCTTTTGGTGTTTGTTTGTTTGTTTTTCCTTTTTTTGCACCTTTTTGTTGATTTTCTGTTTTTCTTTTTAAGATATCTTTTTCTTTTTTTTCTATCCCTTTCTTTTCCCCAATCCTTTTTTCCATAATTCATCGAGCAGGCGGGTGATAGCGAGAAAGTGGAGGGGATGTTCGCGAAACATAAGCGTTTCGCCATGAAAAATGGTATGGCATAATTTATTTAAATGACCAATTTCAATGCTTGCATAACTCCTAGATGGTAACGATGCTTAAACACATCTACTGATGAGGGAAGTGTCTGTCAGATGCACGTGAAGGTCTCGCTTATCTAATAGTTTTACATAATATCTACTGCATATTGTAATATTACAACGCAATAATATAATAATAGTGATATATTTTTACTAAAGTGGCATATTAGCTCAATTCACCCCATAGCCGAAACATCTGTCCATAGTTTTTGTGACATCGGTTGGCCAACTGTCAGCACGGAGCTTTTTTCATAACATCCAAATGTTGCTGACACATTTAGCCATCTCGACCGTACGTCTAAGTGTCGACATGCAAGTCATTCGGACTTGCCCCTGCGTCTTGGTGACGACAATGAATCAACAGTGACAAACGGATGTGTGTACTTTGTACGCGTGCTGCGGCACGTAGTGATTAGGGATCCCAGCGCGCATCAAGATATGGGATGGAACCATGCGGAAAAATGACGGAAAAACAAGTAGCAGATGGCTAATGGCGACGCCCGGCTTAATTGTTCGCTTTCGTCGTGCAGTTGGTGCAGGTCACTCGCGAAGGCCGAACTCAACCACTGTGTCAGCATCAGTGTTCAGAGACCGAATGAGCATAGCCTGCCAGTTCGCCCGACTATGACTGTCACGTCGACTGCCTGCCGACGTCGGGGCGGGGATGGCCGAGTGGTCAACGTGTCGGGCTATGGGTACCAAAGGTCCCGGGTTCGACTCCAGCGCCACTCAGGACATTTCCCAATCCCGCGGCCCACCGGCGAAACAGTGTGGGCGGCGCCATTAGCCGTTAATGTGCATAAAGTGTGTCGTGAACCAACCAATAAACAGACAAACAAGCTTGCCGACGTCACTAGCATGCCCCTACCGGGGACGAGTAGCCTAGGGGCAAGTTGCTCGTCTCGCAATCGAAAGGATGTGGGTTCGAGTCTCACCTGTCGCTACTCTTCGCCCGCGACCGATCGGCGTGAGAGATTGGCAACGCTACACGACCCGACGGTCGATGTGTCGTAAAGCCAATAACCAACCAGCACACCCTGCCCGGTGGACTTGTCCTGCTGGCAGACAAATGCGGCACGGGCCACGTCTGACACTGCGTCGCCGCTCTGACCCCGTCCACGGACGTTCCACACCGTTGCAGGGCTCTGGTGGACGAGAACATCAGCATGTACGACCTGGCCGTGGACACGCGAGTGCAGGGCTCGGACTACTTCAAGTTCTGGTTTGACCACGGTAGGTGTGTGACCCGAACGCAGCCAGTGCCGGGCACCGTCTGTTGTGTTGGGAACTCTCGATACTTCTTGCGCAGTGCCTGGCCTCTGGAGTGAAGCGAACACGCAGGCGTCAGGGTGTATACTGTGTATTTGCCTCGGCTGCGAGTCGTGGCGTGCTGCCATATATTTGAGGTTTGGCAGCGCAACACTGGAAATATAAAAAAGGGAAAGGGAATGAAGGGAAAGGTAACAAGAACACAACACCGTCGGCATGGTCTGTTCGCGGCTGGCTTGCCAATGCTGGTCGTGTTTGTAGTCTGACAACAGGCGACGCTGGTCGAGTTTGTGATATGGCAGAAAACAACGTTGGTCGAGTTTATAGTCTGGCAGCGAACAAAGCCGAACGAGTTTGTGTTCGGGCAGAAAACAACATTGGTTGTGTTGAATCTGGTAGCAAACAAAGCTGATCATGTTTGCAGTCTGGCGGCAAACAACGCTGGTCAAGTTGGTGATCTGACAGCAAAGAACGTTGGTAATTTGCAGTCTGGTTGCAAACAACGCTGGTCGGGTGTATAATCGTCCAGCAAAATACTGCGCCCATCTGGCGCGTTGAGAAGTCCTTAGTATTATTTCCGAGCTTGCCCTCCAAAATGAAAATTCAAGGCAACAAGCCAGCACGGCCAGGAATAAATGCGATCACGCAGCTGGCAGCATTCGGAAACTAAAGCGCCATGCAAAGGAGAAAAATCGTCATTCGGCCTCTGATTTTCTTCCACTGATTTGGTATTGCCTTCCAGGCTGGATACAGGGAACGCAAAGGCACAATAAGACGCCCGGACAGGCACTCCAGTTTGCACTTCTTGCAATCACGGGACTCCAGAAACAGCCCAGCCTAATTAGGGGGGAACGATTCCTGAAACAAACTAGTATGCTTCTAAGTCAATTCAGTTCAGCAACTTTGAATTCAGTATGCCACAATTTAATTGCTTCATTTTGGTTTGAGGGAAGTATAAAGTAATGTATTCGTCGTTTTCTGTTTACCGAGGAAAGATCATCGTGGTATGTTGCCTCATTATCACTGAGCGTTTGCCACATTTGTATCCAGAAGTACATGCACCTTTCTAATATATCTATGTGTAGTTTGTTCGAAAGTCTTTAGACTCTAGATCAACCTATCCGGAATTGTCATGGGCAAAGAGCATATGGAACGGAATCTGCCTCTGCACATAATCGGAATGAGTTGTGGCTAGTTGCTCTGATCAATGTTGTGCTTATTACCACCATACAAGTGGTTATCACCTGATCACAAAAACCGCAAGCATGGCCAACATGGTCACATGACAACACAACGACATGTCTCTCACAAATTGTTTCTCGTAACCACGCGCAGAGACGGACACCAACGTGACAATACTCTTGGAGGACACCAAGTTCCGGGCACTGGGGGAGAATGCTGCCTTCGTTGCCTTCACGCTAATGGAGCAATACATGAACAGGTCAGTATTCCGCAATCATTACTTTCACGAAGCTCCAGCGGTGCACGTTCAGGTGAGTATGCCGCCTTGGTGGGCCGTACACGCTGCTGCAGCAGCGCACGGACAGGTGAGTATGCCGCCTTGGTGGGCCGTACACGCTGCTGCAGCAGCGCACGGGCAGGTGAGTATGCCGCCTTGGTGGGCCGTACACGCTGCTGCAGCACCGCACGGGCAGGTGAGTATGCCGCCTTGGTGGGCCGTACACGCTGCTGCAGCAGCGCACGGACAGGTGAGTATGCCGCCTTGGTGGGCCGTACACGCTGCTGCAGCATTGCACGGACAGGTGAGTATGCCGCCTTGGTGGGCCGTACACGCTGCTGCAGTAGTGCACGGGCAGGTGAGTATGCCGCCTTGGTGGGCCGTACACGCTGCTGCAGCAGTGCACGGACAGGTGAGTATGCCGCCTTGGTGGGCCGTACACGCTGCTGCAGCAGTGCACGTTCAGGTGAGTATGCCGCCTTGGTGGGTCGTACACGCTGCTGCAGCAGTGCAGGTACAGGTGAGTATGCCGCCTTGGTGGGCCGTACACGCTGCTGCAGCAGCGCACGGGCAGGTGAGTATGCCGCCTTGGTGGGCCGTACACGCTGCTGCAGCAGCGCACGGGCAGGTGAGTATGCCGCCTTCGTGAGCACGATGATATATGTTTAAAAAATGTGTGAAGCGCCTCGTAATAAGCATTGTCCGACCGAGCATGTGAGCATGCTGGCATTGCTATTGCTGGCACAAAACCGATGACCCTGTGTCGCTTTCCTCCTCTCCCTTTCCTCTATCCCCTATCTTCCTCTTCCCCTCCCACCCTTCCAATTATTTTCAATCAAATACATCCCCAAGTCCTCTTAAGATCCCATGTTTCCTCTCAGTTGGCGTAGCAATCACGAACCATAGTTTCGTGGTAAGTTCTGGAATATACATATCACCATCTGTGAAAACGGGAAAATAACCTTTGGGAAGGGTATATTAAATCGCCTTTCCTCCATCTTTCCGCCTTTCCTTCAAAGAGCGATATTCTGATTGACGCGAAACGCACCCACAGGCAATTTCGGAACACGGTAAATGTGCGTGAGCTGCATGTGCCAGCGGTAACCATGGTAACAAAGTGATTCGCCCACAGCGCAGGCAAACCGGCCGTAGTTGAGTCCAAGGCCACCTGCATCTGGGAGAAGCAGCCCATGAAGGGATGGCGCTTGGTTCACTGGCACCGTTCTTCCTTCCTGTGATCGGTGGTGGCCACGTTGTTGGGGGACGAGCGTGCGGCTTTCGAACGCACTGCGATCGGACACACAAATACATCTGGTGGTGGTGGAATGCCGATGGTCGTTTTGGTGTGCGTGGCCCCCTGGTGGAGCGATCCGACCTGGTGGAGTGATCCGACCTGGTGGAGTGATCCGACCTGGTGGAGTGATCCGACCTGGTGGAGTGATCCGACCTGGTGGAGTGATCCGACCTGGTGGAGTGATCCGACCTGGTGGAGTGATCCGACCTGGTGGAGTGATCCGACCTGGTGGAGTGATCCGACCTGGCTGGCCGACAGCAGAGCCGCAGTCGCCAGTCCAAGACCACGCCGTGTCGCAGCTGCTTCTCGACAGGCATACAGATAAAAGAGTGAAACGACATTCTGCTTCCCACGACATTCAGCGTGGGAAGTGATGGCATGCTGTCTCTATGCTACCTGCATGTTGCTACCTTGTGGTGTTACAAAGACACAAAGACATAAAGACATAAAAGATTAGTGCGACTATGAGCCACAAGGGCCCTTCTTGGATCTTCAGGCGTAAATCGTTGAGAGGGATCTTCCGACCTTGCATGCCTTGGCGGTAGCACCACACAAACTGCGACAGCTTGATCTTAGGCACGTAAGGTGGTGAACAACCCCTCACGACGGATATACGTGGTTAGTGTCAGTTCGATGGGGGTACCCACTGAGCGGTTGTGTGGTTGTCAAAGGACCGGGAAGCATGTGAGAGAACAAGAATCATGACGCACACCTATCCTTGCTGGACAGCTTGGTGAAATCCATTATCTTTTTTAAGTATGTGAAGTAAATGGATTCCAATTAGCGTCATTCAGTGAATTGACGTGATAGGGGATTACCATATGCCGATCATCATGCACATGTACGCCGTTCATGATGCAATTTTTAGAAGTATTTGGTCCCGTTGCGTACCAAAATATACTTCGTACCATCTGGAAAGCTACTATGTCCTGGCAGCAATTTGGCTGCATCTAAATTTGGTAGCAAATAAGTGATACAGCATTGGCGCCCATGGGACAATAGAGAGCACCGTTCATGATGATGAATTGGGGTTTGGGGGCGCATCGACTGCCATGGTCATTTTGCGCCCATAGATCACCGTTCATGTCGAGTACTCTTGCAGAGTATCGACAGCTTAATGATAACTAAGGACATTTCATCATACCTGTTCAGCTTGAACGTTTTACCGAATTTTGCAATGTTTTACCGAATCTGTTCTTTTCGGGCTCCGATCCATCTCCAACGGCTTAGCATAAACTTGATAGGCTTTGCATGGAAAGCGCATCCAAGGGAGCCTCCCCTTTAGAAACAAAAAGACGTTAGATGAAACGATAAACTTGGACATTTTCAACAATGTAGCAAAGCTGGTTGTGGGGACCCATATATTTTCGGAAATTTAGCCCCTATCCTCCCCAATGATGTCGCGACAAGAAATCATACCGGGCAGGGCCTCGACTGGCCGACCTGTAACTGCTTATGTCGACATATCACTGCTTCTTGGACTTGGACAACAAATGGGCTTTGAGTTGAGTAATATAGCATACAAATAAGGTGGAAAAGAAAGAAAAATGTGATATAACTTAACTTAGCCTAGCCATCCATGTAAGAACATATAATAATTGCAAAAAGAAAATTGCCGAAAATAAAAATTCAGTAGGCGAAAGAAAACTTGCTACTCGGCCACGAGCGTGGGTGACAGGTATATGAAAAATGTCTCCAGTCATGGAGACAACTTACGGTCCCGTATTAACATTGAGTATGGATTGTGTTTATCATGAGGCCTTTTTTTCTTAACATACCCGGTCAATTTGTTCTTCCCAACCATCCAGACATACACGTATTCATTTTGTTTCAGTACGTGCATCAGAAGCGTACCGAAGTAATTTAGTAGCTATGGTCGAGGGAACAGGGAGAGGGGTGAAAACACGCTACCACTCGAGCTAAAATCCATAGGTTTTTAACATTGTCGAGGTAAGCCCTGCTGGCAACAGGTAAGCCGAGGTACGTCCAGCAGTTCAAAGCCTCGTCAGCGGAAGGATCGCGTTTTCTATGTCGTGCATGCTGCTCCGTGATCACCTTAACTAAAAAAATGATCCGAGTTGTTCCTAGGTGGCTTTAGGAACCAGGGCTCTATTGCTAAGCAGAGCTTGTTGCGTGAACCCTGGTCCCACCACCCGATCCATGAACTCCAGTTCAACGGCAGAATATTGATCGAAAGTTTAACGTGCCGCCAATGCACCGACACGGCCGCCCGGTAGCTCGTCCCCGGCCTCATCTGGCCAGCTGCCAACTGACACTCCCGGCCGGGGGCTAAATGCGAACGCGCGAAGCGACTCGAACCCTGCGCTGCCAGGACAGGGGAGACCAGTGCAGGCCAACGCTCTAACCAACTGAGCTACCGGGGCGGCAACTGGGCACCCGGCGATGCTACCTTTCCTGGTGACATCAGCCGGGTGGGTAGAGCTTGGCCACAAGATGGACAGCGTTGACACGCGAACAGTCGTTGGCGGGGTGGCACATTTGTGGGCGCGCACAATTGCGGTGGCCTGATGGAATGGAGGGCGTCCGGGAGCACAAACCCCCACTGATCACTCGTCAGATGTCTGAACGTCACGGCGAGCGATACACTCTTCCGAAATGATGTGCGTCAAGGCACATCATTGTGAAATGATGTGGAATGATGTGTGTCGTTGTATTTGGCCACTTGGCCATTCCCCCGATGCTGGAGTGGTTCTGCCGTGAGTTATCCCGCAACTGTGAAGTGATTGCTTCGGTTCATCAGACGTGAAGGATTCACCACGGTCAGAGCGTATGTCCACAGGCATGGTGAAAGTGGCGAAAAGCTGTCACAGAGACTAAATTTTGCGGGTGTTCGTTTCGTTTTTTTTTGTGGGGGGCAAAACACATGAAGGCCATGGGCAAGCCGAACTGGATTAAGATGGGACAGACCCCATAGGGTCCCATGCTAAATGTTCAAGTCATTGGGATGGGGGCGAAGCAAGGGACATTGAAGGGACACTTCCCTCCTCAAAAGCATATAAAACAACACCGCTGTTTGCTCGCCGTGCTGATAGTCATATCTGGCCACCGAAAACGAATGTAAATGTTAAATTTCCCTAAAACACATTTTCCACCTAAAGCGTTTTTTTGTTTCACGATACTTTTTTTATCCTGTCTCAACTTGAGACAATCCTGGTTGCGCCACTGATGAAGAGTCTCAGTGCCTTTTGCGGGGGAAAACTGCTCGCCGACAGCGTTAAGATGGCCCCACAAGCCTTCAGAAAACCTAGTGGCGAACTTTTGGCTAGTACTACAAACTGACTGGCACACACACACACTGACACACACACACACACTGGCACACACACACACACACACACACTGGCACACACACACACACACACACACACACACACACACACACACACACACACACACACACACACACACACACACACACACACACACACACAGACACAGACACAGACACAGACACAGACACAGACACAGACACAGACACAGACATAGACATAGACATAGACATAGACATAGACATATACATAGACATAGACACAGACATAAACACAGACATAGATACAGACACAGACACACACACACACACACACACACACACACACACACACACACACCGTTGCTAGTTTCGAATAATGACGAATCGTGAGTAAGAACAAAATTGGTCATTCACCTGGGACGGCCAGCCCTCATGGGACTCCAGGCGCCCGGACTATTTCCATGCATTTCCTTAAATTTGGTTCCTGAAATCAATGCAACATTCGGTCGAATGGCGCTACTATGTTACTACAGCGTAATTTCGCTGACACGAGTGTCAATAATTGCATCAATCCAGCGCTGCAGAGACGTAGATTCCCGCTGTGATACAGGAACAATTTTACCAAGTGAAATGTCGCATTAGACGTCCAAGGGGCACTGATTGGAGTGATTAAATTTAATTGCGGCACTGCAGAATAGCATGCGACGTCGCCGATGAGGCCGCGCTGTATTAATGCCATAGGCGTAGCCAAGGGAGAAGATGTGGGGACGAGTAGCCTAGGGGTAAGTTGCCCGTCTCACTATCGAAAGGCAGGGGGTTCGAGTCTCACCTGTCGCGACTCTTCGCCCGCGACCAATCGGCGTGAGAGATTGGCGACGCTACATGACTCAACGGTCGATGTGTCGTACAAACCAGCGAACTAACGAACGAAGCCAAGGGAGAACCCCCACCCAGCAAGCAAAAATAAACTAGATCAAAGAAGAAATTTTGAGATGTTCACCATGGAAAACCAGAAAATGTCGGCACGCGACGCGGGCGGAAAATGGTCCCTGCATCACTACATGTTTCTACGTCACCCCTTCAGGAGATCCTGGCTGTGGTTCTAATGGACGCTGCTGTGGTGACGCTGCTGTGGCAGTGCAATGATTGCAAGTGATTGACGCTGCCTCTTAGCCATTCCAAAATGCGACCACCACAAAACTGGGGATTACTTGAAACCCGGACGATTTTAGACGTTCCCATCTCAAAACAAAATCGACATAGGAAGGAAATCCGATATTAGGTCAGAGGAAATTGAAGGTTGTATGGGCCTACTTTGGCGACGTCTATAATTGCAAAATGGATGCAATTGTGGGAAATGGCAACTTTGTGATGTCAGCAACCTACTAAACTATTCGCTCATTTCATGGAAGAGCATCCGGATAAGTCAGTCACACATTGAAAATCATGTTATGTTAATGGGAGTTCCAAGAAACACTGCCTATGATGCAATGAGGCGTATGGAAGAAGGGAAAGGCGCTAAGCACATGGGTAAATGAAAACCCGCTCTCACAATGGCGCAAGCACATAGAAGATGATGGTGAAGGCGGTGAAGCACAAGGTAGGTGTGTCCAAGCGGTTTCTTTTCAGAAGCTTGGAATGTAGCTATGCTTCTGTCTCAAAAGTCCGGAAAGAAGGTGGTCTGAAGCACAGGAATAGACAAAAGACACCTCTTGCGAATAACAAGCGGAGGAAAATCATAGAAAATTATGATGAGTGACAGAGAGGAAAGAGATACAGGGGAGATGAAGAGGGCGAGGAAGAGGGGGAGAGGAAGAAGAAGAAGGAGAAGGAGAGGGAGAGAGATAGGGAGAGGGAGAGGGAAAGGGAGATGGAGAGGGATAGGGAGATGGAAAGGGAGAGGGATAGGGAGATGGAGAGGGAGAGAAAAGGATGGAGAACGACCAATTACTGCAACTGAGTGACCTCGAAGACATTGAACAGCTCCGAAGCCAGAACAGAATGTGTTCTGTGGAGCATTGGGTGGTGGGAATCACAGCGGTAGGCATGACTTTGAGCAGCTCCGAAGCCAGAGCCGATATGTTCTGGGAATCACAGCGGTCAACACGACATTGAGCAGCTCCGAAGCCAGAACCGATATGTTCTGCGCAGCACCGGACGGTGGGAATTGCAGCGATAAACACGCGTCTTTAGTTGCAGGAATGCTATGCAAATACGCAAGCTTTGCAACGTGATCGACCGGGAGGAGTATCACCCAAATTCCAAACACTGACGGAAGCGCCTTCGAGCCCAAATAACAACCCACGTCTCCTGTGATCTTGGCCATCAGTCATACAGGAGAAATGGTGCTTGCCAATTCGCTTTTCATCGGCATTCCTATAAGCCCGTGCACAGGAACATACTTCTTGGTCGTGCTACCAAGCAATGTTCCGGCTTGCAGGCGAATTTCCGATATGAGAATAGCACGTGATCCTTCAAAAACTCCAATCATGTTTAGAAGTGTCAGGCAATTTTAATTAGAACAGTTGGTTTAAAGGGGACATCATTCTGTATAGACTCAATTTGTGCTTTGCTCTGCTGCAGATAACGTTGAAAATCTGCCATTCTACAGGATGTGACGACTCATGTGCTGCATACCATCTGCATGCTGCGCAAGCTCTGCAATACGAGACTATTCCCCGAGCAGAGACGGCATAAGCGCTCTAAAGAATGTTCGTTTTCATCTTACAGAGTATAATGTTCTTCTTTCAGCTTTCCAACTTTTCTCAAAACAAGAAGCAAGCATGATGGTCACTCATGCTTAGAACAATCGCTGTTACGCAATCTTGTTTCTTAAGGGAAGTTGTCTAATTCCTCCGCATTTTTGTATTGTACGCCTACGTATGCCTCGCATAGACATGATCTAGGCCTACCTATCCCAAACTTCTTCGGCCGCGACCCTAAATAAAATCTTAGCCCTACTCGGTGACTCTAAATGAGTGCACACACATGCAATGGCAGTTAAGATTATTTTGCTACAAATATTCATAGTGCTACTTTATGTTTATACTAAATATTACAAAATACAAAATAAATTTACCTCTGTTAAATATTTTTTACCAACATCTCGATACAAATTAATTTAAAACAAATTCAAATGAATTTAAAACGAACTCAACGAAACAAAACTGATATAAAACGAAAACAACTGTATTGCGTGACAAAAGAAACTATGTATTTACAAACGAAAAGTCTCAATGGCTGCCGTAAACCTGCATCATTTGGCGAAAAAGATCTTCAAAGTTTGGTTTGATGTTCATTGTCAGAGCACAACGCAAATCGTGCCGCGGATGCAAGCGGTTTCTTGCTTTCGTTTTGATAGTAACCAGGCATGGAAACCCTTGCTCGTATAGATATGTCGTCGGGAGTAAAGAAGAGCTTTCTTAGCTTCCAGAGACAAAATGGGCTTATCTTTCAGCTTGGTCCAAAATTGTGAACACTGGAGGTTCTGGAAGTTTTCTTTCTCGACTTGGTTCTCTTGGAGATCTATAAGCCTTCTTCGAATCCAGGAATATTCTCTCCAACTTCACTGACATCGATGCCGAACACATTCCTCATCGAGCTATGGTTTTTCAACTCGACATTTTCAGGAAATACTTGTTAATTTTTTCTTCAAGATTCTTCAGATGTTCTTCAAGAGCATCTTTGATTCCATCGAAATATATTTTTTTTACGGTATCTTCGAGCATAGCACTTAGCTCTGGAAAAGCTGCTGTCCTCCCTCTGGCCATTTTTGCTCTCCAAAGAGCATTTTTTTATTGAACGAGAGAATTTTCTCACCAATGTCCACCATGGTATGACCTCGGCCCTACATGTCTGAATTCAGTTCATTCAGATGCATACAGATGACACCCAAATATGCAAGTTTCACCAGAGAGGCAGCATCTTTGAAACGATCTGCAAGAACATGTTTTTTTATCGCACAGAAATATCTCGATTTCAGTGCGAAGCTCAAGAACCCTTCCAAGAATCTTACCACAAGACAGCCAACGGACGTCGGAGTGAAACAGCAAATCTTGATATTTCGAACCCATCTCTTCACACATTTTGTGGAATATGTGTGAATTCAAAGCCCTCGCTTTGATGAAGTTCACAATTTGGATGGCATCATGCAAGACTGCACGAAGCTCTGGTTGCAAAGCACGAGAAGCGAGTTTTTTTCGGTGCAAGAAACAGTGGATTATAATGACATCGAGGTTTTCCACTTTCACCCGACTCACAAAACCTGGGCGACTTTCCATCATCGAAGGAGCTCCGTCGGTGCATGCAGCCAATTTGACCAATCCAGTTGGTGTTTCTTGAAGAATGTGTCGATCATATTGAAAATGTCTTCCCCGGTGGTTGTGGTTGACATGGCGTTGCAGAAGAGAAATTCTTCACGAATGTCGTCTTCCCCCTTGTACCTCACAAAAGCCATCAGTTGGGGGTTACCCGAAATATCAACCGATTCGTCAGTCTGCAATGAAAATCTTCCTGCCTTTCTCAATGCAGCAATCAATTGAGCCAAAATACCTCAAGAAATATGCTCAATTCTCCGTTTGATGCCGTTGTCCGAAAGTGGAACCAATTCGATTTTACTCGCAATATCAGCTCCACCAACTGCCTTCACCATTGCCACTGCTGCTGGCTTCACCAATTCGTCTCCGATTGTGTGATTTTTTTTTGCATTTCGCAAGCATCCACACCACCTTGAAGGATGCCAGAGAAGCATTTTCCAGAGAAAAGCTGCGCTAGATGGAGCATCGATCCGACTTCGTTTGGCTTGTACTTCCCCGTCCTTCCGGTAACTCAGAGGTTTCTCAGTGAAATGAGGATGAACTGAATGCAGGGGACGTTTCAGTTTATTTTCTTTTATAGATTCATTTGCGAGGACTTGTAGGCATTGAACACATTTGGGTCGTACGGTCCCAGATCAGTCTCTCATCTCAGTAAAATGATTTTTTTTAAAATCACACTTATAAGCCAATTGTGTTCGTCGTCGAGCCATTTTTGTATTCAGATCTGGAAGGAGGAAAATAATAAGCGAATATGTGCGCACATGCACACACTTACGCATACACACACACACACACACACACACACACACACACACACACACACAGAGAGAGAGAGAGAGAGAGAGAGAGAGAGAGAGATAGAGAGAGAGAGAGAGAGAGAGAGAGAGAGAGAGAGAGAGAGAGAGAGAGAGAGAGAGAGAGAGAGAGAGAGAGAGAGAGAGAGAGAGAGAGAGAGAGAGAGAGAGAGAGAGAGAGAGAGAGAGAGAGAGAGAGAGAGAGAGAGAGAGAGAGATACACGTCATACACAAGCCACAAATACACGCACATGCCTAAAAAGTATATTGAGAAATCGCTGCAATAAGTAACAAGGTTCCATCAAAGCAGGTGTTAACTAGTAAAATATTAAATTATTATGTGCGGTAACCAGAATTATATTTCTTCATTATACCATTAGTCCAAAAAAAAGTGCTTTCTTGAGCGTCAAACGAGGGAGTAAATATAGTAGTGAAGGATCACTCGACGTCGCGCGCGTTTTTATCATAAACTGTTGGTTGTCTGTTAGTCATTTTGAAATTCAAACTTTCCCAAACAATTCCTGGTATTCAACAGAAAAAATCACTGTAAAGAGGTATTTCCCGGCCACTAGATTCTAAGAAAACTTGAATTGTTAATCGTCTTCTTACATCCATCCTCTCCAATTCAGTAAATAAAAGATTGTGTCTTTGACACACCTGACTTTGACTACGTAACAACAGAAAATCACACACAAATCGTTTCCCAAGTCAGCGAAACACTGGAATTTTCCCAAAAGTACATTTTCAACTCGATTTTCATTGGACATAACAGTAACACTTCGATCCACTTGCTCATCATGATTGTATCACACTCAACAGAGTCCAATATTTTGATAATAATTGTTATAAAATGGTTAAAAAGTTAACTCACCATACCAGACCCTAATGTTTTCAACAAGGCCAACAACAATACAATGACCGTTCAATCTATTGATGATCACAAGTTCGTTGAAACGGGCATTCGGGGGAAACGGAAGCTTGCACTGCATTGAAATGCAGCCTTGCACTAGATTTGAATACAGCCAATCAGAGATTAGCGACATGAGCATCCCTTCTGGTTTGAGAAGTCCACCACCGTGGGAACGGAAGGGAACACGACATACAAATGCAACTGTTCCCACGACCTCTGAAACTGGAATCATTGCCGCTATATGTATGCAAGCTTGTACATCACACACCTCGCTAGATCTATTTCTGTTTGCATCCCGAACTTAAATATGGTTTAACGTCTCCGATCAGTTAATTGTCAGAATTCTGGATTGTCGTTTTCAAAAGTAGGCAATCAAAAAAGCACTTTAATCTTCGTAATGTAAAAATTCATGCATATGAATTTCGGACCGTCCGCGACCATCAGAAAAGTTTTCGAGATCCTTAAAAGGGTCGCGACCATGGGTTTTGGAAACCCTGATCTAGGCATAGACAGCTAGTGTTATAACAGGATGCAAGTACCTACTGACAACCCATCTAGAAGCTTACAATGGGAAATTGGTAGATACATCACTTTGGAAAATTTAACTTATCCCACCACCCTGTGGTTATCACAATTGTGCAATTTTTTATATCTTTTTGTGACTGTTTGCTTTTACAGCGTAAATGCGTTACTCTCTTGAGGTCAGTACTAGTCGGTATAAGCCGCGGAAGACCAGGATAATTGTTGCACCCCTCTATCATGGAATACTTTCAGCATAAATGAAAAGCAGTTTGCGCGAGCACGTTGAAGATTTTTGGTAGCTGAGGGAGCATTCGTTGCGTGCCTTTCGAAACGTGAGATTTGCTTTTAGCATGGTATAGTGTTCAAGTGACATTTGCATCGCAGGGCTTCACACCTGAGCCTCTAGGTCCGGCAACTAGGAGTGTTGCTTTACGTACTTTTGAGGGGCGAGTGCCCCATCAATGATAGTTTCGCCCACCATAATTTGAACATTTATCATGGGAGCCTATGGAGTGTGCCCTCAAGCCGTTTTGATCTGCCTACTGTCTTGATGCATTTTGCTCACACCCCACCACCGCTGTAATAATTTTCTGAAACAAATACCCGTGCCGGCGAGTGTGATGCCGTTGCCATCCAGCATGCTACGCAAATAGCTGAACAAAGTGCAGGGGAAATCCCCAAAGACCAATAGACATCCATTGCAAACAGCATCGTGGCCATGGATTTTTACCAGGTGGGGCAAACTCACCAAGACCAAGTCACAATAAATCAAGGAGACTTGCATCCTCAAGTAAGTGGAAAATCGTGGAATAGGGTTGGGGAAACATACAATTCTAGATTTCCTTTCCTGTGATTGCACTGACTCATTTTAATCGCATTGCATATGACTTATGAATTTGAGATTAGTTGTACTCAGCCTCTTGCTGATATCTGCAATATTATGTTGCAATAAGTCCTGGATTTAGATTGAGTTGTATAAATTTGGAGAGTGACGTAAGTGGATAGCAGCTTCCAAATTTGACATATTTTCCGTGGAAAATCATTTGGTCTCGGGGAGACCGGAGTTGATCATAACTTAGAAAGACGTTTCGGCAATAGCTATCGAATGGTTCAATGAGTCATTATAATCGGAATATAACTTGAATATTGCTGGTTTCCAGAATCATTCTACGCTAACATTTATTTCAAGGTACTTAATATCAACACGCCTTTGTAAACGTTTTTCCCCATTACAATTGAACCCGTACCTGGGGTGTAGCACCGGTATGGGAAAATTGCAACAACGTTGTAACAATGATGTATCCCTGGTTATGATAGCACTAGCTGTAATAAGTAGGCAATGCTCTGACCCCGCAGAGGCAGATAGGTAACAATGCCTCCCTGTGTAGGTAATTAAGGACACAATCGTATGTTGTGGTGTTTCTTTTGCATTAACCTCATCCACTAAATTGCAAATAATATGCTAGGTACTCAGCTATCTGGGCACAAAGCAAGTATGCAATTGCTGCCCGAATTAAAAAGAAAAACGGTAAAGACCGTCTGAGCTTCTATATTTTATTTGCTTGCAGTGTTACTTGCTGTGACAAATGATGACTGTCAATGTTACCAGATGTTACCAGAATTGTTCCAACGGCACACTAAGCACCCGTACGGTAATAATCGGACCTTCGGGAGTGTTCGGATCCAACACAGTGTGGCAAATGGATCGCTTTCCTTTGTGAGTGGCCCACACTTCGTGTGAACGGAAACGCTCTGAACGAATTGCAGCCGCCTCAAGAAGTCTTCATCGGCGCTCGGTCAGGATACGGAAGGTAAAAAGTAATGCATGTTTAGATACAAGCTGCGCTAAAAGTCTGTTTTTACAGTTGGGGGTGGATCCCACCAAACAAACAAAAAACATACCGCAGATGGTGTCCGGACATTACGGACCCCGCTGGTGTCCACTCCGATAATTGCAAAACTTTGTGTAGTAAGCTTTCTGCCAGGCCAGGTCAGGTCACTGACCTGTGTCGTATGACGTGCACATATCCCGGTGAGTTTCTGCGAGATTTCACACTTTTCCGAGTTGGAGCGCCACAGATGGTGAACTACCATGATACCCCTATGCAATGCACATTACCGTAGCCAGTCGAAGTCCAACGAGAGGTCGCATAATCCTGCAGCATCAAAAACATTATATGGCATCGTTTATTGTTTTTTGTTTATTGTCCACAATCTCCAACAGCATATTGTGCGCTTTACAGGAGAAGTCAGTAGCGAAAAAATTACACAGAACAGGTGAATAGTTTTCAGTTCAAACAGGCAAACGGCTGTCAGAACTCGTCGATGTCCGATGGCTCCGCGTCTCAGATGTGAGCGTGTGACGCAGCACAGTATCTCACCACCTGTGTCTTAAATGCATTCAGCGAGTCTGTGAAGATGTCCGCACTCGGTGCCATCGCTAAAAATGCGTTCGCTACTCTCAATAATCTGTTAAACAAGCCACACCTAATGGTTTCTACACGTGCATACGGTACATTGAGTAAAACAGGTTGCCTATTTGCCTATTTGCCTAGTTGCCTATCATCATATGACATAGCATAGCAAGTCGTACGAGATCGACATGGCATTTAGATACTCTGGGTCCAACACAATGTGTGGTCGTGTGGCATACACGTGAAATACAAATCCGAAATCAGCACCCACAATCAGCACAGAACCAGGCTTAACCTACTTCGACCCTCAGCACAGAACCAGGCTTAACCCACTTCGACCCTCAGCACAGAACCAGGCTTAACCTACTTCGATCCCACGTGCGTATGTTGATCTATGGTCAGCCGATTTTTCTTCTGCACGTCGATTCAATGATCGGTGAAGTGGCGTATCAAGCAAAAAGAATCAGCAAAGGGGCCTAGAGAAAACGGACAACGGAACCACGTGGGAGGGTGCCAGATTAGTCCAAAGGGCGTCGAGTGACCAAACTAAAGGGAGGCGAGTGACCGGGCCAAAGGGCGCCGAGTGACCGAGCCGAAGGGCGTCGAGTGACCAAACCAAAGGGAGCCGAGTGCCGGGACCGCAAGCGCGCCCAGCTCTAGAGGAACTTCAGCCTTGACCAGAAGGGCGTTCATCTCATCACAGGACGATATCCTGGCCTTCGATATCCTGGGCTTCGACGCGTCCGGGGAGTAAGGTCCGGGGAAATAAGGCGCCTTCGGCAACCAGCGCCCACTACTGGTCCAGGACATGTACTCCGCCATCGCCAGGAACCCCTGGTAGCATGTGAATTTGGTGAGCAAGTGTCCACCCATAACTTGCTGGGCAAGAGTCCACCCAGTCGAATCAGCTGACCATCATGTCGGTCGAGTTAATCCACCCAGCCGAAGCTCTCAACAGCTGAAGCTCTCAACAGCTGGAGCTCTCAACAGATGAAGCTCTCAACAGCTGAAGCTCTCAACAGCTGAAGCTCTCAACAGCTGAAGCTCACGAACACATAGGAGGCCTTCAAAACACACGGGAATCACCAAGAGAGCACGAGGGCCTCCAAAACCCGCAAAATGCAACATGATTATAAAGTGAACAAAAAGACGCTCCGGGCACAAAATAAATACCCCGGGGTCTTCGAGAACGCACCAGTGCCTGAAAACATCGTGAGTCCACAAAATATTGAATCAGAAAAAACACCGTGGTCTCAAAAACGTGTCGTGTCCCTCACAAAAATGCGCTATAACGCATTTTGACAGGTCGGCTCCGTTCCGTCTAAAGGACAGAACGGAACTAAATAATAGGAACGGAACTGACTAACAGAAATAAACGAAACTGAGTTGAGGGATGGAGAATGACGGAACGGCTGAAAAAGATCACAGGAGTGACGCCTTGGCTGGATAACCAATTTCTGAGAAAACGTAAGCACATAGATGAAGTAGCGAGAGATATACATCCTCAGCTGAGTATTCGGATTTTTGTTCCAACAGAAAAATGTGGCAAGAAGAAAACATAAAATCGAATTGAATTCATCTTTTTCTTTCAGCGAACTCCCACACGAAGCATCCTATAATTTCAAATATGGCAGTAATTGGCAAAACGTAGGAGACCTGGTATAAGCCGAGGCATCACACGAAGTGTGGCGAATGCGTCCAATGCGCAAGGGTGATGAACACGTGCATGATCCTTGGCGTGGTGGCGACCGGGCGCTATGGACTGAAATGCGTGAAATAGAGAAAGAAAACTTAAGTGAAATTTCAGCTGTGTGTGCTGACTTATCAAAGGATACCAGTAAAAGACTTTGAAAACGGTGAATGTGGTTGAAATCCTGTCCTTTAGAACTGACGATGATAGATTGTGCACCCTCCACAGAAAAATTAGACCGGCGACCAATGATTGTAACGAAGCAAAATGCTTTAATGGGTATCTGCAAAATATTAGTGGTCTAAATCCTGCCGATCTAAGGCAAAAATTGGGACGGGCTGCTCTCTCAAAATCCTTCTTTACCGAATCGTTGACATAAATTATAAGTGTGCATGCAGTGCAATAAATGCAACGAATGAATGCATCTGAAGGACATACGGTTTTCCAACTACAGCACGTAAAGCATTGCACTGATCACTTGTCTAATTCTCCACTGATATGGACTACACTTTCCGTTATGACATACGTTGTAGCCATAGCGGTCGCATGTTATAGTTAGTTTTAGTTGTATAATGCATATAGTTGTTATATTGTCGCAAGTTAAAATAGCTCTATACCAATGTTATAGATTTGTATGCCTTTGAGTGCTGTGTGAGCTGAGTTATCAAAGGATACCAGAAAAAGACTTTGAAAACGGTGAATGTGGTTGAAATCCGGTCCTTTAGAACTGACAATGATAGGTTGTGCACCCTCCACAGGAAAATAAGTTCCCACCAATAAGTTCATCTTGCAACATGGGACCCCATGTGATAAGCCCCCGATCCATTTGTGTCCGCCGGTTGCCTGCATTGTGACCTCCCGATAATTTTAGGATATATACACCCATGCCCAAAGCACCGTATTCATCCACACGACACATTTTATTTATTGGCTGGTTCACGACGCACTTTATGCACATTCACGGCTAATGGCGCCGCTCACACTGTATCGCCGGTGGGCCGCGGGATTGGGAAACGTCCTGAGCGGCGCTAGCGTCGAACCCGGGACCTTTGGCACCCAGAGCCACCTTAACCACTCGGCCACACCCACCCCCACACGACACAGTTCAAACTCGTGGTTGAAGAAAACGAATTCCACTGTGTCGGCTACATTGTCACATCCTTGCTGCAACAAAATAAAACTGCGTCCCGAGTGGGGGCGGTTTCCGCGAATCGGTTTAGAGAAGTTTGTGCGACGAGGGCCAATCACTTCCGCGGAGTGGACTCGATCAATCGCTCAGTGGGATGCGGCCTCCGCTGGGTGACGACATAGTGACGTCACGTGAGTTGGTTGGTGCTAGGCCGAAAGGCGAGAGACTGTCATTTCTGTTTTGACCTCGTCTCAGTTCGGCGGCCTCGGGAAGGATTGCCAGCTTTGGCCCTTGAACCGGTTGAAGTTCTCTTCAGTTGGACAGTAGTTGCCAGTGTTTCTGTGGCGTGAGTGAGAGGTGAGTGTTGGGTCGGAAGTGTGGGAATACAGCCGGGGTGATCTCAGAAGGAAAAGGCTAATATTAACCTGCTCAGTCTTTCCGATGATTTGTTTTCACACCTCGTCTCGGGGGTCAATTTATGCCCCCTCTAGCCTCCATCTAACCCCAAAATTGATATTTTAGGCTTGGCAACTTTATTAGAAAACATTTAGTTACCAATTTTGTTCGAAGTTTACTTTTTAGTATATAGTGCGCACCAGGATAACGTTTCTTTAACGCGCACCCTGGAGGGCTTCTGAAAATTGCGCCCACTGGAGGGGGGTGGGCGGATTCCGCCCCCTTAAGATTTCGGCTCCTATTAAGGCTAGAACAACGAAATTCGTATGGTGGGTGGGTACGATAGTGAACGCTATTGTGTGCGAACTTCATCACCTTAGATCGATATCTTCAAGGTCAAATGAGGTCAAAATATCAACAACAAAAGTTGTTTTGCGTGGCTTGGCTTGTCATTGTTATGGATCGCTGTGATTATGTTTAGATGCTCACAAAACTGCCATTAATGATGTTTAGGACATTATTAATGATGCAATGCAGATGCCAGATCCGCCAATTGACCTCAGGTCACCCATATAGGAACACTTTATCAGGTCATTACCTGCTCCAGTTACCGGAATCGGGCTGCCCACCCGACTGCTCCGTTGGGCGGTTCGGCACAATCGGCTTCTCGAAGAAAGGAGTGAAATACATGAATACAGCATGGAAACGCTTAGGCACACAATGACAAACAGTGGCTTTCCGGATGTGTAGGGAGTAACATGCAAAGTGACATCAATCGCATGACAATCATTTGCATTTATGACAACATTCCAGTTGACCAAGTTTGGTTCCATTAGCTTGTCATGAACTTGACCTGACTTGACCTCGGTGACCTTAAATTATGTCGCATAACAATATGCATGAAACAAGTCGCTAGTGTTGTCAAGAACACTTCCTTTTTTCCAAGATACGGGAAGCGTATCAGCGCCGATTTTTGTGGTCTGGCGCTGCGATTTTTTTCAATTTAACGGCGCCTAACTCGAAATATTTTCGGCCGAATTTCATTTTCTTTTCTTGAACAATGCGCCGGTCATTTCTAAGCATGATCGCAAAAAATGGCGTACATCGGCCGATACAATATGGAATTATGTACGAAAATCCGGGGGAAGGGGGGAAATTCCACCCCCCCCCCCCCCGGGGTGTGTTATCCGTCAAAAAATTAAACCCACTTGACCTTGAATACCCCAAAACACTTCGAAAAAAAAAAGAAAAAAAAAAAAAAAAAAAAAAAAAGCAAATTATGCCAAAAACACCCCCTTTTACCCAAATAACAAAAAAACAACCCCCCCACAAATTTTTTGGTGGGGGGAAAAAAAAAAAAAAAAAAAAAAACCCAAACCAAAAAAAAAAACGGAAAATTTTTTTTTTTTTTTTTTTAAAAAAAGGGGGGGAATTTGGGAAGCAGGAAAAAAAAAACCCAGAAAACCGGCGGGAAAAACCCAAGGTAAAGAAAAAAAACCGAAGGGGGGGGGGGGTGGCCCCCCCCCTCCCCCCCCCCCAAACCCCCCTCCCTACCAAAAAAATTTTTTATTTTTTATAAACAAAAAAATATACCAAATAAAAAAAAAAAAAAAAAAAAAAAAAAAAAAAAAAAAAAAAAAAAAAAAAAAAAAAAAACCCCATTTTTTTTTCTTCCCAAAAAAAAAAAAAACAAAAAAAAAAAAAAAAAAAAAAATAAAATTATTAAAAAAAAAAAAAAAAAAATTAAAAAAAAAAAAAAAAAACAAACCAAAAACACCCAAAAAAGGTTACTTTAAAAAACGAAACAACAAAAAAAAAACAAAACAAAAAAAAAAAAAAAAAAAAAAAAAAAAAAATAAAAGGGGGCCCCCCGGCTCCCCCTCCCCCCCCCCAAAAAAAAAACAAAAAAAAAAAAAAAAAAAAAAAACACAAAAAAAAAAAAAAAAAAAAAAAAAAACACCCGCCCCCGGCTGGCGGCATTTAGAAAAGGAAGGGGGAAACGAAGAAAGGAAAAGGGAAAAAAGAAAAGGAAAAGGAAAAAAAAAAAAGGAAAAAGAAAAGGAAAAAGGAAAGGAAGAAGGGAAAAAGGAAAAAAAAAAGGGAAAAGGAAAAAAAAAAAATTAGCGGGTAAAGGAAGCTCAGTTCCATTAAGCGTTCGATTGCTCCTTCCATTGACGCTCTATTCACCGGTGCGTCACGGTTGAATCGGTTATATTACAGGCGAGAACAAGGGGACAGCGAGCGACAATCATATCTATTCACGCGCGACCGGCGAACCGTTCCAAATCCACGACACAACCCGACCCAACCCACCACGACCGGCGTGTTTATCACTGCCTAATAGCTGCTGAATGCGATGAATCACCTTCAGTCCTGCACCATGCAATCCTGCACCAAGCAATCACGTTAAATTAACGGCATTAAAATGTGGCTCGGCACGGCCAGACGTGTAGTTGTTTATTAGTCGAGTCAATTGCCGTAATTCGTTGTCAAAATGCGCAACTTCCGCGACTGCTGCACGCGGTTGTCGTTGCTGTCCCGGCTCACCGTTGTCTCACGGGGCTGAGAGGGACATTTGACGCGCCGTCATCCCACGGGGTTGAGAGTGGCATTTGGACGCGTCGTCATCCAACGGGGATGAGAGTGGCATTTGGACGCGCCGTCATCCCGCGAGGTTGAGAGTGGCATTTGGACGCGTCGTCATCCCACGGGGTTGAGAGTGGCATTTGGACGCGTCGTCATCCCACGGGGTTGAGAGTGGCATTTGGACGCGTCGTCATCCCACGGGGATGATAGTGGCATTTGGACGTGCGGAAGAACACTTCACATCATGGTGAGTTCAGTCCCAGAATTTACAAATAAATTTGCAACGGATTTGTGTGGATCTGAATTCCGTCTTGTTTACTTAATAACTGTGTTATGACGTTTCCAATCTTCGAAGTTTCAATTATCGGTCCAGATTATGTATTATGATTGTTGGGAAGGAGCACAATACATGAAGGCAATGGACGGGCCCAAATGGATGGGGGCACACTACATGGGCTTCCACGTTAATAAACACTAAACCCATGTTCACTGTCTTGAATCAATCTGTTTCTTTCCAAATAACTAACTACTCTAGCCTCGATAATTGATTCGAGTACCTTGCAGACTAGGGATGTGAGGCGTACGGGCCTATAGCTCTCAACTTTTCTTCTTACTCCTTTCTTGAAAATAGGAACTGCATTTACCCTTTTCCAATCTGTTGGAATTTCATTTTGTGAAACTGATGTACACAATATTATGCAAAGTGGAAATGCCAAATCATTTTCAGCTTCATGCAACACCCTAGGATACATTTCATCAGGTCCTGCTGCCTTGTTTGGCTTTATTTTCCTGATATGTTTGAAAACAATATCACTATCAAAGAAATCAACATCGTTTCCGATCCGATCACATGTCACTGAACTGTTGTGTACGGTCGGCAGATTAGTCATATCTTCCAATCTAAACACTGACTTAAACTGCTTGCTCAGCTCGTCAACCATCTCACTATCCTCACCCAATGTAGTCCCGTTTACTTCCAGTGGACCAATTGTGCTAGAAACTTTACTCAGCTTGTAGAAACTAGAAGCAAGGAGACAACCGGTAAACGGGCTCCAGGAAATGAGACGAGATCTTTGAGACGGGAAATGAGGACTATGATTTACAAGAAGAAGTTCCTAAGAAGTAATAAAAGTCGTGCCGGGGTACTTGAAAATCACGATATGGGCCGCAAAAGATTCGGCCCATGCCCCTGGAAATTATGCTGAGCCTGGGGTGCCAAAAATGCATGTCATAACCATGAAATTCACTCTGGGGCAAGACAGGGGCATGTCGACAACAGTCTCATTGGGACCAAAACAAATGAAGTTTGAGCAACGAAAAACAATCCGTACATGGATAATCACTCTGGTGCCCCAAAAATGACACCAAAAGCCCCCAAAACGTATTGAACCCACCAAAAGTGTCGAGGCTGCTAAAGCTTGCACAAGGGATTGAAACAAATGACGTCTGGGCCCTAAAGATGACATTGGACTAAAAAATGTCGCGTCGCAGCCATTGAAAATCACACTGGTAGCCCAGAAGGTCATGCCGGGGCCCCAAAAGTTGTAGCTGCTCCAAAATCAATTCTTAACCCGAATGTTACTCTAGGACAAAAACATACTCCTTCAGTGGCCGCAGTGGCATATCAAAGGGGTAAATGTCCGTACATCCTGAGAGGGATAAGGTCTCAAGAATCGTGCTGGGGCTCCAAAAGTTGCACCGAGGCCACCAAAATTTGCGTCGGTGCACCAGAATTCGCGCAGGATTCTCCAAATATATACGGCGGGACACGGAAAACTCGCTACGAGGCCCGAAAACTTGCAACAGGAACCGCCAGAATCGCGTTGGGGCAACAGCTAAGTACAACGCGTTCCACAAACTCGAACCGGTCCCCCGAAATATCGCGCCGGGGACCCACAATTCCCATCGGTATTTCCCGTCGAAGATCCAAAAAAATTTGCATCTAGGGGCACACATAAGCACAATGTGACCACAAAAACCGAATCGGTATCCGATAAAAAATCAAACTGGAACCCTCCAAGAAGGATGGATTCCACAAAACAAATGTCCCGATCAGGAAAATGGCTCTGGAGCACCGAATATATTACCAGATGCCTTCACAAATTGAATGACACCGAAAAAAACATATTGGATCTCGAGAAATCGCGGTGGGATACAAAAGTATGGTGCCAGGGGCTCGAAAAATCACGCCGGGATTCTGACTCATTCTTTTTTTTTAAATCAACAAAAATCGAGTTGAGCCCAGAAGACTGGCGTTGAGTCCTCGGAACCACTCGTCTGTGCGCGACAAGTCGCGCTGGGACCCAGAAGCGTCGCACCGAAGCCACAAAATCGTACTCAATTCCCACAAATGTGCGTCAGAAGCCCCAAATAAACACAATGGGACCCTAAGAGCACGACTAGAGCCGACAATACAAATGGCCCTCCAAATCGCACATAGTTTCCCCAAAAGCGACAGAGCCTTGACACTTGCGTTGCAGTCATAAATAAACATACCTGGGGCTGTGAAACAAATGATCAGAAAGCTCTCAAGGCACACAGGGGCCATGAGAACGCACAATGGCCTGAAAAAGAGGCTGGGGCCACAAAAGGCAGCATGGTTCCAGAACGAACAAAAAGACCGGGCGCTATATAAAGACATCGATATCTTCGAAAACGCCCTGACACGTAAAAAATAATCGGTGCACAAAAAAGCAACGAAACCCTAGAACGAGCAGAGGCTTCAAAATGTATTAGAATTTAAGAAAAATTGATTTGAGCCATAAGGCACATCCCGTAGACCAAGAAAGACCAAACGGGTCCAAAAAGAACACTGTTGAAGGGCCTCGGTTCGGTAGCCATTCTGGGAGGATAGCAGCAAAGATATGAGGCGCATTAAAGCTCAGCGAAATCCGCATTCAATAACTACCAGAAAATGCGGGAAGTAGGGAACTAGTGATCAAATGTAATTAATCGACTTTTCCCAGCGAACGCCCATACGAACCATTCCAGCACGTCAAATATGGCGCAAGTCTATCATGTAGCAGCAATTATAAAAATGCAGAATGCCTAGCAGAAACCGTGGCATCGCACGAAGTGTGGGGAATGCGCCAAATGCGCAAGATGAGTGTGCACATGCACGGACGTTGACGTCTTGGCGACCGGTTGAATTGGAATGCCTGAAATTGGGAAATTTCACATTTTAAAGTGATATCATCATAAATTGAAGTTAGGGGCTTAATACATTTTCGGAACCCCTGCTTGTTTTAAGAATTTGTTCCTTTTTTATTCACCGAGGATTTTTTATGTATCAAGGCGTCTCCGAAGATCCTAATGTGCTTATTTAGCTTCCGGTCTTTTTGCCGTTTTGGACCATTTTACCTCTTGTAGCCTAGCCACTTTTTTAGACCCTTGTGCGTTATCATGGCCCCTGTGTGCATTCATAGCTTCCTATGACATTTTTCTTAAAGCTCCTGGTATGTATATTTAGGGCTAAAAGCATGTTTCAAGGCCCGGTCGCTTTTTTGCGAGACTGTGTGCTTTAGAGGGTCAGTTGTATTTTCGGACCCCGTTGTACTCTTTGGGTCTCGCTGTGTGTATTTGGGGCTTCTGACGCACTTTTGTGGGGACCCAATACGATTTTGGGGATTCGGTGCGATTTTTCTGTGTCCCAGCCCGACTTATCGCTCCCAGACACTTTGTTCCGAGGACCCAACTCCAGTTTTCTGGGCTCAACGCGATTTTTGTGAATATTTTCTGATTTGTTTAAAAAGTCCGAATCCCGGACTGATTTTTCGAGACCCTAGCGCCACGCTTTTGTACCCCACCTCGATTTGTCGATATCCGGTATGTCTTTTTTTCGGTGTCGTACGCAATTTGTGAAGGCATCTGGTAATATGTTTGGTGCTCCAGAACCATTTACCTGACCCGGACATGATTTTTTTTGGAATCCTTCCTTATTTTGGAGGGCTCCAGCTTGATATTTTCAGATACCGATCCGGTTCTTGTGGTATAGATGCAATTTCAGCAGTGTGGGGTGACTTATCAAAGGATACCATTAGAAAACCTTAGAACTGGGTGGGGGAGTTAGGGTTGAAATCCGACGAATCAGAAACGATAGTGGTAGATTAGGCCCTTCCACAGGAGAATTCAGTTAATGACTTATTATTTCATATCCAAAGGTCCCTTTTAGCAAAATGGCGGTTGAAATCCAAGGATTTTTAATGGGCGTAAATCAATATCGTTCATGTCATTGTCATGTCATTCAACCATGGTGTACGGTCGGCAAATTGGTCATATCTTCTAATGTAAATACTGATTTAAACTGCTTCCTCAACCATCTCACTATCCTAACCCAATACAGTCCCATTTACTTCTAGTGGACCACTTGTGCTAGAAACTTTACTCAGCTTGTGGAAACTAAAAACTTTTTGCTGTCCCATTACAGTTTCTTGCCAAATCCAGCTATTCTGCTCGTTTTGCTGCTCCAGGTTTTTGCTTCACAGTGCCTCTAGCTTTTCGATATTTATGATATTTGAAGCTTCCTGAAGCACTCTAAATGCAGCTTTCTTAGCCTTTGTTGCCTTTATCAAGTTTAGTGTGAGCCCTGCTTATGCGCCTTTGTTTTTGGGGGACATGTCTAATCTGAATTTCCTTCTAGTAAGATTTGAACTTTTCCCACATTTCATAGGCACTTAAATTGGAGAATTCTCCTTCCCAGCTTATGGCACTTAATGCCGCTCTCATGCAGTCAAAGTCTGTTCTGTTAAATTTTGAAACCTTTACCAAAGTATCCTTAATAGCTCACACTACATGCGCCTTGAATCTAACTATGTTATGGTCACTTTTTCCCAGAGTTTCTCCTACAATCAAGTCTTGAACCAAGTCACTTAAATCCGAGAATACAAGGTCCAAGAATGAACCATGCCTGGTAGGTTCCGTTACAAACTGGTGTAAGAACAAGTCCTCTTCATAGCATTTCCTAAACATTTTGCATGATGGAGAGCCAACGCCAACATTTCCATATACTTTTAGATTAAAGGGCGAAATCCTAAGCTCAAACAGTGGCTTCGGCGCGCACTTGCCTTCTCTTCCTTACCGTCCATCTTTCGGGTCAAGTTGGACAGCACGATGTTCGGATTTTGCCGTCCGACTTGGTCTTATCCGCTCGTAGTACGTAAATCTGAATTTAATTCTTGGTCGTCTAAGAAGCGACTGATGGATATCAGCTCAGTTTGGTGGATATATATATATATACATATATGTATATATACATACATATATATGTATATATATATATATATATATATATATATATATATATATATATATATATATATATATATATATATATATATATATATATATATATATATATATATATATATATATATATATAGTAGATAGATGGATAGATATTACCGTCGCATGCATTCCGGTGTTTTTAAAGCTCATCCGGTGTCATTAAATATAAATTAGTTACCTACAGACACATTTTCCACATTTGTTCCTCTTTTAATTAAACATTTGCTGATTGGTGTTTAACCCACCCTGCGGTCAAATCCTGACACCCCGCCTCAGGAGTGGGGGCTGATAGGAACCCCCTCTAATATCCAAACTAAGCGTCGCACGAAAGCGAAAGAGGTGTCATCTGAAAGCGCTCGACGAGTACGGCCCGGCACTACCCCGAAAAATTATCCCAAAAGTGATGTCACTAGGGGGGCTATGTTTTCACAACTTACATGATGTGTTTGGCTCTGTACTCTCATGGAAAAGCACCGAGGGATTTTTACCGTACGGATGGCCACACCGCCTATCACGCCGGCTGCCGCGTGTTAGTTGTTAGTAGCGGGTTAGTCTGAATATGTCATGCAGGCGAGTTAGTTTGGGTTACTATAATATGTCATGCAGGCGAGTCAGTTGGGTTACCTTCACCACTGCCGCGTGTTAGTTGTGAGTAGCGGGTTAGTTTAAATATGTCATGAGGCGAGTAGTTGGGTTACCTATCGCCGGCTGCCCGTTTTTGTTTAGTAACGGGTTGTCTAAATATGTCTTAGGCGAGTCAGTTGGGTTAGTACGTTAAAAATCGTAACTGTCAAAAAATCCTAAAGCAAGCTGGCTCATCTACGTCCGACGGTCCCTCTAGGTAGCCATTTATTTCTAACTGGGAAGCAAATCGGCTCATGCACGTCCGACGTCATTCGGGACGGCTGTTTGCGTGTTTCCTACGAGTGCTCCGCGAGCATGCCCTGCGGGCTGATGTGAGAGTTGGCGGTGTGATGCCGATAGTGCTCCTGCTAGATTTCTGGTATACAGGTATTCAAACAGCATGTGAATGAGTTCTGGGTGCTTGTCACCGAGAAGCGATGGAAGCAATAGGGTGATGCCATCTCTTTGGCAGAAGGCCTTAGGTGGTTGTCTTTGAGAGCTAAGTCCACTACAGTCTAGCAGGATGTGCTATATACTTAGCTTGGCATTGTAGGTGGCACAGTGAGGTGCTGTGTATTGGTCATCCTCGAATTGATGCTTTGTTGGTGTTGTGCGATCAGTTATGGGTCTACTGAGTATGACCTTGTTTTGTCGGTAACATTGATTTGATGATATTCATGTGCCTATTGTTGGTTTGATTGCGTGGGTGTGGTTGGATTTGTGTTGTGTTGAGTTGTTTTGTGTCCATGTGTTCTGCTCGTGTTGGCGAATATGACATTGTAGGAGTGTTCTGCAATCGTCTACCGAATATTCCACGTTTGGGTAAGTGTTCAATGTTACGGCTGGCTTCGTAAACCTTATCTGCTTCTTCGTTACTTGGGATGTTTGCGTGGCCAGATATCCAGAGGAAGGAAAGGTTCATGTTTACGTTATGGACACGATTGGCCATTCATTGGATTTGATGAATGATGTAATGCATAAAGTTGTGGGTGTTGCTAATTGACTTTAGGACGGATTTGGAGCCTGAGCAAATCAATACGTTTCTGGCATTTCACCCCATGAGAGCGGAGATGGCAACCAGAATGGCCACTGCTTCAGCGGAAAAGATGAAAAGTTATCCGGTAGACGCTTGGAAAGTCAAAGTCCTGGTACAGTGACGCCGATGCCTAACGTATCCCTCAGGCGTAAAGCAGCGCTGTACCGGATGATATTTAACGGATTTGATTCTGATCTGGTAGCGGCCCAGCTGTTGTGTCCTCCTGAGGTGGAACGATGGCGTGCTTCAGTCTACTACAAGACTACCTGTCGGTGTAGCGCCAAGGGAACCTGTGGCTGCTCTGATGCAGCTGTTGTGGATGATTTCTAATTTTTGGCTGTGAAGATGATGTTGTATTCTATAATGGGTCGCATGATGAAGTGTAGAGTTGACGTAGTGCTTTCCTGTCTCTGCCCCAGTCTGTGCCTGCAAGTGCACGCATCATGTTGACGCGCTTCGCGCATAGCTTCGAGATGGATGTGGTGTGGGGGTTGAAGCTGTTTTTTGTGTCTGAATTGACTCCTAGGAACTTAAAACTTTTCACCTGTTCGATGGCTTGGCCGTCGATTTTGTGTTGTGTTTTCGGCATGGGGCGGAGACGACGGTATGTTACGGTGGCCCATTTTTCTGCGGGCAGGATGAAGCCCCAAGTTGTACATCACTTTCCAATGTGGTCTAGGCTGACTTGAATGTTCTTCCAGCTTTTAGGAAGCAAGGGAAAGGTGTAGCTCTCATATGGTTCAGTTATGTCCGCTAGTAAGTATGTCAGGGAGTTTTTGCTAAGGTGCTTAATACAAACTGTAATGGATGTCGCCCATCCCAATCGACCTGTTTCCACACTTGCTGAGGTCAAGGTGTAATTCGTGGATAGCAATCGACTGATTGTAGATATCACTGTTGTCAGATATAAATTTTGCTTTGGAGACAAGGGCATCTAGAGCGCTTACGATAGTGCTATCGTAGTTATTGTTGTCAGATACACTGGCGTAGTGTAGTTTGAAGTGGTTTACGACTTGTTGTGGGTCAATGGTGTGCTGTCCTTTCACCTTCAGCATGGGGAAGGGGCCTGGTGGCGGGTGTTTCAGATTGAAACGCGTCATCAGGTCCCAGATTCTGCCGGTATGGGTGAACCTATTGAAATGAAAGGCAAAAGATTGCCGGCAGTTTCGGTGCGCCGTTCGAATTATGTACCGGCAGTGTTTTTGAGATGTCATGTATGCTGATAGGCGTGCTTCGCACACGGATCTTTTTGAATTGTTTGTTGGCACGGCGCCTTGCGGCGATTGCCCTTTCACAGTCCGGGGTCCACCACGGCGTAGATGCCTTTTTCCTAGGTTTGTTACTTTTTGGGACTGAGTCTCGTGCTGCTGAGCTGATGGCCCTGCGTACTGTCTCGAATTTGCTGGTTTCTGGAGTCGCTAGGTTGAGGTTCACGTGATCCTCGAATTGTGTCCAGTTCGCTCTTATCAAGTTGCAAGATGGTCTGAATAGCTTAGTGTGATGAATAGCTTCCGTGCTGTGCCTAATTGTGATTCGGTAATGGGAATCGCAGCCGACGGCGAAATGCATAGTGAGGTGACTGTGGTGTAGTAATGGAAAATTTTGCGGTTGCTCTCCACGCAATTCACAGGAGTATTTAACGGTAATCGACGAAGTGGTGCGCTGTTTGCAATGAGAATGGCTGTGCCCGATTTGGGATGCGGGCCGTTTACGTTGTCAACGTGCCAGGTGTAAGCTGGGATTTTGTTTCAGTTGGCGTCACAATCACGAAAGTGAGTTTCTTGGAGCGTAGCTCTCAGCGGTTTTTGTTCCAAGAATTCAGACTTGAATTCTATGAGCTCGCCCGGGGGACCACCGGTGTTCCACTGCCGACAAATTCACATCGCCGAATGCGTTTAGTGACTGTTGGTCGTCATAAACTGGGATTGTGTTGTTGTCGAGTTGGGGAGAGAGGTTGAACCGGTGAACAGAGAGACGGTTTGGTGGCGACCCAGGCAGGGTTGGTGGCCTGGACTGGTTGGTGCCGCTGGTACGTGCAGATGAAGGCGACGACGCAGCGTTTCCAATGCAGGCGTGCGTGATCCATGGTTTGGCTAGCGTGCGTGATCCATGGTTTGGCTAGCGTGCGTGATCCATGGTTTGGCTAGCGTGCGTGATCCATGGTTTGGCTAGCGTGCGTGATCCATGGTTTGGCTAGCGTGCGTGATCCATGGTTTGGCTAGCGTGCGTGATCCATGGTTTGGCTAGCGTGCGTGATCCATGGTTTGGCTATCGTGCGTGAGCCACGGTTTGGCTAGCGTGCGTGATCCATGGTTTGGCTAGCCTGCGACGGCACGTGCGACGGCGCAATTTTCGACCGCCGAAGTTGGCTCCGGCAAACTCACCGATTCGTCGAAGGCTTCGGAGCAGGCTGAGAAGGTCGAAATTGATGTTCGGCAATGTTTCAGTGCAGCCTTGATGACAAGAAAGGAAGGGAAAACCGTGGAGCAAAGGGGAAGTGGGTGGTGGGTCGGCATCGAGCAGAAGTGGATTGTCGGTCGGCAGGGAACGGAATCCAAACACGGGGCGAGGAATGGCTAACTGAGCCAGAGCGTCCGGCGCCGGGCCTCGGCTGAGGTGCCGCGGGGCATGGTGGGGCGGATCATAGTCGGGTCCGGACGGTCCGGAAATGATGTCACCGAACAGGACCGGGGCCCTGATCGGGGGCAATGATGTCGCCGAACAGGACCGGGGCCCTGATCGGGGTGCACAGCCGGTGAATGCATATTTATTCAGAAATCGATCTACACGTTCGCGCTGCGGGGCCTACGACGGTGCTGAATTGAGCCAATGGCCGTATTGCATGCTCTTTGCCGCCCGTGGCAACAAATGACGAGGGCTCCCATGTCGGCCCAGTATTGCGTGTCGGATTCACGCTTGCAGACTTCAGCTGTCGGCTGCAACGAGGCCCTCGACGTAAAGCATGTGACCGCCGGCACCGCCCTGCACGTAGCTGCTCCGGCCGGCTGCTTCGTCTCCGACGCTATCGCTTTCGCCGACAGCAACTGCAGCTGTTTGCCCCACGTCGGGGCCGTCGGCAGGGGCCCGGCGGCATCATCAAACGTCACTCCGACAGACGGCCAATACCGGTCACCGGTCTGGGTCGCACGTGTCCCCAGCATCAGACGGCAAGGCTGTCTCTGGCGATGCCTGCGATGTCCACGGCGTCTGGCGATGCGGCGTCGGAAAATGACCTTTTGAAACTTTGGCCAGCTAAAGAATGATACACTCCCACAGAGATCGACTCCTTACATTGCCAGATGAAGACAAGCTTGACTAGCAACCCCAGCTAGATGTGATTATCCAATAGTGATTAGCTGGATGGAGAGGAAGCAGCATGCTCTGCGGGCATATAGCATATGGTGACCTATGGCTGATAATGAGATCCACTTCCAGTCCTGTGGGTCATTATCTTGTGCAGCCATACTGGGTCCTTGCCACATAAACCTTGCAACATCATCGTGAACATGGGTGTAACCATTGGGGGGACATGTCCCCCTCCCCAATTCAGGAAAAGTGGCGATTTGTCCCCTCCAATTTCTTTCGTGTCCCCTAAGCCTTAGCTACCTGAGTATGATTGCCGCAGTATGATTGTATATATTCGCAACCTTATAAAAAGTTAATAAAATATATACATATATATACGCATATATACATGCAATAGAATCATCGAAAATACTAGAAGACGATCTGGGCAACCAACGAGCTTCATGAGCTATCTGTCTTCACACGACCTCCGAATGGTAAATCAGGGAACGTTGCAAATGTTTGCTTCCGAGCCATTCTTGGATAATATAAACATTGAGCGTCGTGTGTTCTGGCTTGGGTGGAATATTGCGCTTTGCGAGGCAGCAAATTTATATTTTCGCAAGGCTTTATACGTCTTAGGTTGCATTCCCCTGTGCATATATTTATACATGTTGAGGAAACGTGACTAGGTATCCTGGGGTATCTTCAAGACCATGGATGGCACGTCAATGACAGCCCTAAGCACGTACGTAAACTTACGTTTATTGTTTATTAGGAAATTAAGTTTTTTTGGCATTAGGGGGTTTATGATCGCTCGAATCAATTACCACACATGCTTCTGCCTGCACTGACCACGATGGAAACAACTACATAGGTCTCACATTACCACTTGAATGGTCAGGGTCCAACGCAAACCGGTTTCTTTGGTAGGCTCCTATCTTTTTCCGTTTTCACCAAAACCTACCAAATATGGCCACAGGCGGTAACCCGTGATGAACTATGGTGTAAGACTTCAAGCCGGTACATGCCAAGGTTAAAATTGAAGGTCAAAGGTAGCGTGATTTATTAGATGGTGATAATACGGCGATATCGACGGAACTGGCGGTTCGGTTGTTATCGCTTCCAATTCCATAAAATGAGCGTCTTTCGATGTGGCTTGTTATGCTGTATCAGAAAGCTAAGCAATCAAGTTGTTGTTTAGGGGCAAAGGTCGAGCCGATCCTTCGGTCGCCTCATATTGTTTTTTAGTTTTCGCTCGAACCTATCCACATCTGGTATCAAGCCAGAGCCAGCGGCGAACACTCGAGTAATTCGAACCGGGACATGTCAAGGTCAAATATTTTATTGAGTTTTCCGACGGCCTCGCGTTTCATCGCTATGGCTCCAATTTGCAGAAAATAGATGTCATTCGACGTCGCTTGTTGTGCGGTGTCAGGAAATCGATAATTCGCAATTATCTCGACAGGCTAAAATGCAAGCATATTTTTTCGGTCGCCTCGCACTTTTTCTTGGGGGGGGGGGGGGGGGTTGCCAAAGCATACCCAGATCCACTATCGAGCGATACCCCATGGTGAACCTTCGAGCAACATTTTGGAACCGGGATAGGTTAAGATCAAACCTCAAGGTCAAAGACTAGTTTTACTTTTTCGAAGTCCTCGAAGCGACTCGTCCCTATGATTCAGTTTGCACCAAGTTGGGTGTCATTCGACGTGGCTTGTGCCGTATTATAATGTTACGAAATCGAACTAAATTCGAAGGCCAAATGTCAAACCGATTTATTCGGTCGCCTCTCATTTTTTTCTTCGCCCTTATCTACCCACACCTGGTATCAAGCAAGCCGGTGGTGAACCTCGCGTAACATTTCAAATTGTGACAGGTAAATGTTAAACCACAAGATCGAAGCTTAGCTTAAATTGCTCGAAGTCCTCGGGCCTCGTTGCTATGTCTTAAATTTTCATCACGTGGGTGTCATTCAGTGTACCGTAAGGTACTCTAGGAAACCGTTCAGAAATCATATTACTTTGCAAAGTCAAAGATCGAACTCATTTCATCGGTCTCCCAGCGTTTCTTCGTTTTCTCACAAAGCTGCCCATGTTTGGTGTCGATAGATAGCCCGTGGGCAACTCTCGAGTAACATTTTAACCCGGTACATGTCAGGTCAAGCCTCAATGTCAATGATTAGCTTTAATTCTTCAAATTCCTCGGGTTTTGTCGCTGTGGCTTCAATTTGCATTATGTGGGTGTCATTCGACGTGGCTTGCCGTACGCTATCAGAATGTTGAGATATCGAAATAATTTCGTACGCATCAAACGTCTGGTGTGTCTACAATGATTGCGAGTAATAGGAATAGGACGATCAAATATCTTTTATTTGTAGCCGTTGTGATAGCAGGCACTCATATCCTATGCGACCAGGAGCTCCCCAAGAAATCCGTCACAACCTACTCAGACGGCGCTCTCATCGCTGGTTTTAAATTTACACTGCCACATTGATGTTCTGTACGAGCTTTCCACAATGGTTCAACGGAAGTTGTGACATTTGCAAGAGAAACCACACGTGAATGTGCACTATTTTATAACCAGCCGGATTTCATACCGCGAGAGAGCAATGTTGTAATCAGGGCTAGATCCGGGAATTGTCATGGTAGACACTTGTCTGGAGGGACGCCATTCCCTTGGAGCGGCGCCACGGCGAAAGCACCTGGGGCGCCTCTGGCTGAAAGATTTGAGGGGGCGGATTGCACTCGGTCCTTCCCGAAGGGGCGTCTTTCTTTGCTGCAAAGGGGTGCCCTTTTCTTTTATATGGGTCCCTTTGGTTGAAAAATTCGAGCGGGTGCAATGGAAGCTTTTCAAAGGGTCGCCTTTTCCCGACCGGAGGTACGCCACTTTCCATGTGGGCAGCATACGTCCTCAGTGTCATACCCTTTATCCGACCTGGATGTCATTGCATTAAAATGTGTCCTCGTAAAACAAGAAAGCATTGGAAAGGTTATTGGATGTCTATAAACCTCTGTCGAGAATTTTCAAAGTGGTGTTATCAAAAACGGCTATTGTTTTTATTTTGCCTTGATATGTGCCTAAGAATTTGGCATTCAAATTAGATCGCTGAGCAATCACCATTTTATTCTCAAAATGCGTTTGAAAAAGACTGTTTTCAGTATTCGGCGCCATATTGGCTGTGAGAACCAATCTAGATAAGTTGGTCAAATAGTACATCTTTTCAATCGTATCGACGAACTGAGTCGATTAAAACAATGTAATATTGTCGATAAATCGATAGTTAAGATTATATCGATTATCATATGTCTTCTAATGCACCAGAAGATGTCCATTTTTGGGCATACAAGGAACTCTGAGGTTTAACGAAGTAAAATTAACGATACAGCCGCGGTTTCTGCACATACTCACTTGAAGACTTTAGCATCACCCATTGGTCATATAAATATAGACAAAGCCTCGTATTTATTCGCTATTTGAACTGCATATCAACATGATATGCACTGCATAGGCCATGATCCGACACGTACAGTGTACGTGTCAGATCACGGTCTGGGAGACACTGCATGCAAATCCCTCCGGCGTATCGTTGAATTAATTGTAGGGGTTTATTATCCGATGTGGCTTCGCGCAAAGGTGCAGCACATCTGGCTGCATGGGCTGCGGCATGTGCTGTGCCAGCTGCAACTACTGCTCACTCGGCTGCAACATGGGCAAGTCGTGAGCATCGTGATGCCGTGCCTCCACTCCAGTGCCTGGTATGCTCACAGCGAAATGGCGCTCCAGGCACTTTTATGTAGCGATGACAGAGCAGAGCGCCAGTTCGCTGCTGAACGTATCAGGTGGATCCGCGGTGAAGATGAGCGTGGAGACCCCAGCGTCCGTCCCAGGAGAACTCCCAGACTACATGAGACCACGGAGAGTCTGCTGGAGTTGATATCCTGGGACGACGCCTTCGAACCGGCCTTACCGTGCCACACGCCAACCTCCGAACTTGATGGCTATGTGGACATGCCAATGTCAGTTCCACGGTTTCCCGTGCACCGTCAGTCAGTTGAACGATGCGTGAAACAGATGTCGCTAGTTGCAAAAACCGTGTACGGGAAGGAGAGGAGGGACGGCTACGTCCGGGCTGGCTACATGCACCGGGAGCTTTTGCCCGTGCTAACAACTGAGAGAGACGTGGAGAACATGTTAAAAAGACTGTGACTTCCATGAAAGATAAAACTGGGGTGCCCTATGCCGTCCAGTCAGTTGTGATCCTTACCTTCGCGCGATGTTTGCCTTGGATGTACCAGTATTCATTGATTGATGTCTGATATGTGTCCCTTTGGAATAAATAGGCATCAATGGTCCGATGGTGATTACGGAGAATTTCAATAATCACGCCGAACTTTAATAATTTGTATCACCAACGTATCTGATTTTCGTCCGAACGTGAGGTGGAAGGGCTGTCTGAATGTCTCAACATGAAACGGAATAGGTAGGTATTTGGCATGTGATAGCATATAATGCGTACAAAACAGAATCCATCAATCTATGTGCTATGAGGAGGTGTGTTAATAAAGATAATTAAAAAAAAAAAAAAAAAAAAAAAAAAAAAAAAAAAAAAAAAAAAAAAAAAAAAAAAAAAAAAAAAAAAAAAAAAAAAAAAAAAAAAAAAAAAAAAAAAAAAAAAAAAAATAAAAAAAAAAAAAAAAAAAAAAAAAAAAAAAAAAAAAAAAAAAAAAAAAAAAAAAAAAAAAAAAAAAAAAAAAAAGGAAGGGAAACTATGGAGTTTGAGTATGTTACAAAGAAGAGAAAGAAAGGGGGGTTTTTTAATTTTTTAAATTATTTTTTAAAAAAAAAAAAATTTTAAGGAGAAAAAAAAAAAAAAAAATATATTGAAAAAGAAGAGGACTGATGTTTGCCTTATGTACAGTATTCATTATTATGTCTGTTATGTGTCCTTTGGAATAAATAGGCATCAAGGTCCCATGGTGATACGGAGAATTTCAAATCACGCCGAACTTTAATAATTTTATCACAACGTATCTGATTTCTCCGAACGTGAGGGGAAGGTGAATGTCTCAACATGATACGAATAGGTAGGTATTTGGCATGTGATGCATATGCGTACAAAACAGAATCCATCAATCATGCTGCTATGACAGAGAATAAATATGAAGCTTTGTCTATATTTATATGCCCAGTGAGTGATGCTGAAGTCTTCAAATGATTAAGTGCAGGAACCGCAGATGCATCATGATTTTTACTTGCCTAAACCTCTCAGAGTTCCCTGTATGTCCCGAAGTGCACATTTGCTGGTGTATTAAAAGACATAAGATAATCGATATTTTCTTAACTATCGATTTCTCGACAATATTGTGTGGTTTTGATCGACTCAATTCGTCGAGACGATCAAAGAGAGGTACTATTTGTCCAACTCATCTGAATTTGTTCTCACAGCCAATATGGTGCCGAATGCCGAAAACAGTCTTTTTCAAACGAGAAAAATGCCGATTGTCCAGCGATATAATTTGCATGCCAAATTGTTAGGCACATATCAAGGCAAAACAAAAACCGTAGATGTTTTTGACAACGCCACTTTCAAAATTATCGACACAGGCTAGTGTCTATATCTACTACAATAAAACCATACTCCAATATTTTATATTTCCCTGCTACAAGTGGGCAACGTGTAACGTACTTACGGCATTGCCATGTTGTAATTGTGAAATCGGGACCAGCACATACGACATAAAACTGAATGTTCAAAGGCAGTAATGAGGAATGCAACTTGTTAATTTTGGTGGAACTTTTCGTCACCCAAAATATGAGTTTTAACAATGGTGAATCTGAAAATCAGACGTTGAAAGTAAAGTGGCTGAAATCCAAGAATATATTTTTTACGGGGCGGGGAGGCTGTTCTGTGTTGGACTTCCGGTTTTCACTTTGACATCACTAGACACTCTGTACTGGATTCGTGGTGTTCCGGTGTTCAATCTGACACCTCTCAAGCCCGGCGGCTACGCTCGTCCCTTTTCCTTTTTTTCCATTCCATTTTCCATTTCCATTCTCTGATCGGACCGAAGAACTTTGCTCGACGTCAACTTGCTGTAATAAAATGTGCTCACTATGGGCGCTACATAACCAGTAGCCGTTGATGCGCCCCAAAGTCCAAATAATCAGTCAAAATGTGCTCACTTTAGCCAGAATCTTCGATTTTAACTCTAATAGGCAAATATGCAAAACTAATAAGTAATGAAGAAAAAAAACGGGGAAAAAATACTGACGTACGCTTTGCTTAATCCCTAAAGATAAGCGAACACAGCAAGGGTTTCTTTAAAATATCTGTATCCGTTAAAGCGTGACGACTGACTTAACTTTTTTTGGAGGCGACCTTATTTGACCTAGACTAACTCGTTGACCCTAGATGAGTTGACTTCAAAAGTTTGGCACAAAGTGCCGAATTTGTGTGGGAAATGGTATGCCAAATTTCTGCGCGCTGCCGCGCGCCGTTCTTTCTCTATCCGCGAGAAACCTGAGAGAGGGAGGTTGAAAAACCCCCTCTCCCGAGACGGCACGGGTTAAGACAGATTTAAGAATGACCTGTGGCTTGACGCATGGCCAGACTTCCAAGTGCACCGACATCAGAATCTGGCTGGATTTCGGGTGACATGGACTCAAAGTGGCGTACTATTCCGTCGTATGCAAGTATGTCGAGGCTGATACCTTGAGCTGTTTCGAATTCAACCGAGAATCTGGCAAGCGAGTCAAATTGTCCACTCCTCCGCGCTGCATGGGTTACAACGACCCTCTCCGACTCTTTGGATTAGATAGCTCATTTCCTATTGGAATCCATATCCTATTGTCCTATAGGAAAGCAGAACCTACTTTAATCGACCACTTTCTGGTTTGCGTCGATTCACCGCAAGTTACATCCGGCATATTTGCAATTTGTTGGGGCTTCTTTACTTTTCGGAAATCGGTCGAACCGTTTTGTCTTGGAATCCGCTGTCAGATTGAGCTGAAGTTAGAATTTGACTTTCTAATTTCAGCGGCCTTTTTGCTGCTTGAATGTTCGCTAGGCCCAGAGTCATTTTTCCTAGGTCCTTCAAGTTAGCCGCCCCGGTAGCTCAGTTGGTTAGAGCGCTTGCCAGCATTGGTCTCCCCTGTCCTAGCAACACAGGGTTCGAATCGCTTCGCGCGCTCGCATTTAGCCCCCGGCCGGGAGTGTCAGTTGGCAGCTGGCCTAATAAGGCCGGGGACCAGCTACCGGGCGGCCGTGTCGGTGCATTGACGGCACGTTAACCCGCGAAAGAAGTTGAAGACCCCCCTCTAAAATCCAAACTAAGCATTGCACGAAAACGAACGGGGTGTCACCGGAAAGCCCTCGACGAGTAGGGTCCGGGTCCGCGCTCTAAAACAATTTCCCCCCAAAGCGACGTCACCAGGGGGGCTAGATTTTCACGACTTTTCACGACTACTTACATTATGTTTTTGACACTGGGAAATTCATTTTGGGGATATGAGAAAAAAAAATTATTTGGAATGAGAAAAGGACAGCGAAATCGAGCCGTGGTACATTCCTCCCCCCCCCCCCCCAATAATAAAAATTCCATTTTTTATTTCATTTCAAAATTTTAAGTTTTCAAAGTTTCTTTAATTTTCCTTTTCCATTGGGTAGAGCAGACCGAGAAACGTTGTTGGAAGTCAACTTGCCCTAATAAGAAATGCTCACTTTAGCCAGAATCCTGTATTTGAACTGCAATTTGGTAAATACGCAAAATTTATATGTAGTCAAAAACGAAAAAATGAAAATTCCACTCGTACGTTTTGTTGCATCCGTAAAGGTAAGCAAACGATGAAAGTTTCAATAAAATATCTATCCGTTGAAGCGTGACGACTGGTTTAACTTTTTTGGAGGTCACCTAACTTGACCTTGACTAACTCGTTCACCCTAGATGACCTGACATACAAATTTTGAATCAGCATGTCAAATTGATGTGGGGAAAAGGTACGCCAAATTTGGGGGCGCTGCCGCGCGCCGTTCGTCCGCTATCCGCGAAAAACCTGAGGGGGAGGGGTGGTTGAAGACCCCCCGAGACGGGACGGGTTAAAGTTTCGATGAAAATTCTGCCGTTGAGCTGGAATTCATGGATAGGATGGTGGGGTCAGGGTTCACGCAACAAGCTCTGCTTAGCAACAGAACCCTGGTTCCTAAAGCCACCTCAGCAACAACTCTGACTAAAAAAAAATGTTATTACTAGAAGATACTCTATTTGACCGCTCACCAGCAGATGTTCACAGACAGGTCGTGTAGGGAACGTGGGAAGCGTATAAGAGAGGCGCACCTGTCCTGTGAAGCCGGCCCTACATCATCAGCGCCCTACCAACTGAGTTAATCCGGCGGCGAACCGCAATCCCACGTGCCTAACATTCTATGATAGTGATCATTTTATGATAGTGATCATTTTATGATAGTGATCATTTTATGATAGTGATCATTTTATGATAGTGATCATTTTATGATAGTGATCATTTTATGATAGTGATCATTTTATGATAGTGATCATTTTATGATAGTGATCATTTTATGATAGTGATCATTTTATGGTAGTGATCATTTTATGATAGTGATCATTTTACGATAGTGATCATTTTATGATAGTGATCATTTTATGATAGTGATCATTTTATGATTGTGTTCATTTTACGATAGTGATCATTTTGTGATAGTGATCATTGTATGATAGTGATCATTTTATAGTGGTGACCATTTTATGATAGTGATCATTTTATGATCGTCATCATTTTATGATAGTGGTCATGTTTTATATTGATCATTTTATGATATTGATCATTTTATGATAGTGATCATTTTATGACAATAATCATTTCATGATAGTCGGCTAGTGATCATAAGATCACAATTTTCGCCACCGTGCCTCATCGGAAGACGATCTGTAGCACATGACTGGCGAAGAATGGTGAGAACCTGCGAATTGTACGTCTCTAAGGGCAGATATGTGGCGTTAATAGTGATGCTTTGCGCATTTACGAACTGAGGTGCATAACATAAATCCACATTGAATAAAGACATCAAAGATTAGTGCAACTATGAGCCACAAGGGCCCTTCTTGGTTGCACTCTGTACACAGAACCAGTTGCCCACCAAATATGTCAATCAGCCCTCCCTGTAATACTGAAAAGCAAGCTCTCTATTCTTATAATGATTGTCTATGCTGTTTTTAAAGATGTTCAATGTGCTGCTACTGACAATGTTTTCTGGCAGCTGGTTCCAGTGTTCTACTACCCTGTTGGTGAAGAAAGTTTGCCTTAACCTTGTTCTGCTGTGGTTAACTTTAATTTTGAATTTATGACCTCTAATTGCATCATTTCTGTTCAATTCAAACATTTCCCCAAGATATCCCCTCTCCAGCCCATGGACAAATTTAAAGACCTCGATGAGATCTCCTCTCAGCCTTCTATATCTAATTGAAAACATATTCAATTTCTTCAATCTTTCCTCATATGCCAGGTTGCTTATGCCATTAACCATTTTTGTAGCCCTCTTTTGTACTCTCTCTTAAAGCCAACAATCTTTTTCATAGCTAGGAGACCAAGCTTGGATGCAGTATTCAAAATGTGGTCTGACGTATGCACAGTAAAGCTTCCTGATCACTTCCTCCCATGTTAAAAGTTAGTATTATGGCGGTAGGGGAAAGTCGATATTAGGGGGATACTTGCCCCCTCAAAAGTATTCAAGCAACACCCCTGTGAATGCAGTGTTTTGCGACACTCCCATCTATTTTAATAATTATGGTTATTGAAATAGCTAAGTGCAAGCTTGCCAGTTCGGCAGAAATTATAAATAGGCCACAAGGAGGGATGCTTTCGAGTCGCAAATACAGCCTAACGTGATTACTGCGGCTGATCAGGATGTTATGGCTGGTGACACCAAACAGTGGTAGCTTTGCCTTCACGGCAAGTCACACGCCCGCATGGCCACCATATCATGAGCCATCCACTAATTGTGTGTGCAATTCAGAGGTATGTCGTGGATGCTGGTCGTTCACATTTGGCTGTAAGATGCTGCTGAATAATTGTGTGTTGGATTGGGTGTAATTATTTGTTGGGTTGGGTGTACTTTTTTGTTGGATTTGGTGTACTTATTTGTTGGATTGGCCTAATTTTTTATTGGATTGGTTGAAAACATTTCACGGATTGGGTGCCGTTGCCATTGACAACGTGGTAATGTTAGCCGAGGTATTAGCCCAGTAATAAGAGCAAAAGGGACATTTAAAGGTTTAATACTTCAGAGGATCCAGGTACATGTAAAGGGCGACCTTAACAACGAAATAAGGTGTACTTTGAGCATGTTTGCCGTGTGTCCTAATGTTCAACTGCTTCCTATTTTCTTCTTCAAATCAAGTCAGACAGCTCCAATCCCTGTTGGGATGACTCGCATGAAAGTTTGACACGACTGGATCAACACGGCCCGCACTGGATCTGACGGCCCGCACTGATTCTCACAAACGCACCACTCTGGCCCTAGGGGCGAGTAGTCTAGGGGTAAGTTGCTCGTCTCACAATCGAAAGGTTGTGGGTTCGAGTCTCACCTGTCGCTACTCTTCGCCCGCGACCAATCGGCGTGAGAGATTGGTGACGCTACATGACTGAACGGCCGACGTGTCGTAAAACCAACAACCAACCAACCACTCTGGCCCTGGCAGGCGGCCCTGAGCGCAGGCCCCCCGCTGCGGCCGCGCCACCAGCCATGAGCGCCACCGGCAAGTCGCTGCTCGGCCTGTGGCTGTACAACAAGGACTCGGGCGACACCTGGACCATGCGTGAGGCGGCCGAGAAGAGCACGGTACGCGCCGACTCGGGCTCGCCTCGGTCCGCCAGCCGGCTCAAGACCGAGTCGAGACGACACCCGAACTGTGACGACACCCGAACTGTGACGACGCCCGAACTGTGACGACACCGAACTGTGAAGACACCCGAACTGTGACGACACCCGAACTGTGACGACGCCTGAACTGTGACGACACCCGAACTGTGACACCCGAACTGTGACGACGCCTGAACTGTGACGACGCCTGAACTGTGACAACACCCGAACTGTGACGACACCTGAACTGTGACGACACCCGAACTGTGACGACGCCTGAACTGTGACGACGCCTGAACTGTGACGACACCCGAACTGTGACGACACCCGAACTGTGACGACACCCAAACTGTGACAACACCCGAACTGTGACGACACCCGAACTGTGACGACGCCCGAACTGTGACGACACCTGAACTGTGACGACACCTGAACTGTGACGACACCTGAACTGTGACGACACCCGAACTGTGACGACACCCGAACTGTGACGACACCCGAACTGTGACGACACCCGAACTGTGACGACACCCGAACTGTGACGACACCTGAACTGTGACGACACCCGAAACACCCGAGCTGTGACACACCCGAACTGTGACGACGCCTGAACTGTGACGACGCCTGAACTGTGACAAGAACTGTGCGACACCTGAACTGTGACGACACCCGAACTGTGACGACACCCGAACTGTGACGACACCCGAACTGTGACGACACCCGAACTGTGACGACACCTGAACTGTGACAACACCCGAGCTGTGACGACACCTGAACTGTGACGACACCCGAACTGTGACGACACCAGAACTGTGAGGACACCTAGACAAGTGCAGCTGCATGTGCTTTTACTGGACGATGTCGGTTCCGAGCGACGAATGCTCGTCGTATGCTCGACGAATGCTGGTCTTGAGACGTATTGTATTTGGCGCGGGGTCGCATCGATTTTATGCCAAGTTATAGTTCTTGAAACGCGAGCCCAGGCATCAGGACAATTATTATGAGCTCGAAGACGACAGCATTTCCCCAGACAAGCGTTGAGTTCGACGTACGTTTTTGTTCCAACTTCAGAAAAAAATCAACGGACGAAGAACCGGCACCAACTCTATGGTGATCTCGCTTAAGGATGGCATGGGAGGTCTCAGCGAAGCCCTGGCGGTGGTTCAGGTGGGTGTGCTCTACAGATTATCACCGAGACCAGGTACGATATGGTACGATAGGCGTCAGTTCTGGCAGTGGTTCAGGTGAGTATACTCTACAGATTATCACCGAGACCAGGTACGATATGGTACGATAGGCGTCAGTTCTGGCGGTGGTTCAGGTGCGGTGTGCTCTGCAGATTATCACCGAGACCAGGTACGATATGGTACGATAGGCGTCAGTTCTGGCGGTGGTTCAGGTGCGGTGTGCTCTGCAGATTATCACCGAGACCAGGTACGGTATGGTACGATTGGCGTCAGTTCTGGGCAGTGGTTCAGGTGCGGTGTGCTCTGCAGATCATCACCGAGACCAGGTACGATATGGTACGATAGGCGGCAGTTCTGGCGGTGGTTCAGGTGCGGTGTGCTCTACAGATTATCACCGAGACCAGGTACGATATGGTACGATAGGCGTCAGTTCTGGCGGTGGTTCAGGTGGGTGTGCTCTACAGATTATCACCGAGACCAGGTACGATATGGTACGATAGGCGTCAGTTCTGGCAGTGGTTCAGGTGAGGTGTGCTCTACAGATTATCACCGAGACCAGGTACGATATGGTACGATAGGCGTCAGTTCTGGCAGTGGTTCAGGTGCGGTGTGCTCTACAGATTATCACCGAGACCAGGTACGATATGGTAGGATAGGCGTCAGTTCTGGCGGTGGTTCAGGTGCGGTGTGCTCTACAGATTATCGCCGAGACCAGGTACGGTATGGTACGATTGGCGTCAGTTCTGGCAGTGGTTCAGGTGAGGTGTGCTCTACAGATTATCACCGAGACCAGGTACGATATGGTCCGATAGGCGTCAGTTCTGGCGGTGGTTCAGGTGCGGTGTGCTCTACAGATTATCACCGAGACCAGGTAGGATATGGTAGGATAGGCGTCAGTTCTGGTGGTGGTTCAGGTGCGGTGTGCTCTACAGATTATCACCGAGACCAGATACGATATGGTACGATAGTCGTCAATTCTGGCAGTGGTTTCAGGTGAGGTGTGCTCTCCAGATTATCACCGAGACCAGGTACGATATGGTACGATAGGCGTCAGTTCTGGCAGTGGTTCATAAAGACATAAAGACATAAAGACATAAAAGATTAGTGCAACTGTGAGCCACAAGGGCCCTTCTTGGTTGCACTCTGTACACTGAACCAGTTGCCCACCAAATCTGACAATCAGCCCTCCCTGTAATACTGAAAAGCAAGCCCTCTATTCATATAATGATTGTCTATGCTGTTTTTAAAGATGTTCAATGTGCTGCTACTGACGATGTTTTCTGGCAGCTGGTTCCAGTGTTCCACTACCCTGTTGGTGAAGAAAGTTTGCCTTAACCTTGTTCTGCTGTGGTTAACTTTAATTTTGAATTTATGACCTCTAATTGCATCATTTCTGTTAAATTCAAACATTTCCCCAAGGTATCCCCTCTCCAGACCATTGACAAATTGTACAGACCTCGATGAGATCTCCTCTCAGCCTTCTATATCTAAGTGAAAACATATTCAATTTCTTCAATCTTTCCTCATATGCCAGGTTGCTTATGCAATTAACCATTTTTGTAGCCCTCTTTTGTACTCTCCCCAAAAGCCAAAGGTAGGAGGGACAGGAGGTGCATCACCAGGCCTGGTGCCAAGGTGAAGGACCTGGTACCCGCGGTGGCACAGGTCACCAGTGATCACCAGTTTAACACAGTCATAGTGCATGTAGGGGTAAATAACATAGGTCAGACTAGGAGTGAGGAGCTTCTGCGGGAGTACAGGGCCCTTCTGGCCACCCTGAAGGGTACCAATAGAGTCATTATAACAGGAATTTTGCCTAGGGCTAGAGCCTCCCCTGAGTGGAGCTCTAGGGCACTGGCAGCTAACGCCAGGGTAGGAAAGCTCTGCCATGAGCTAGGTTTTACATTTGTAGACGAGTGGAGCAGGTTTTATGCATCGTGGGACCTCTATCAGAGGGATGGCCTGCACTTTTCTGAGAAGGGGGTCCATGTGTTAGGCAAAGTATACGAGCATGTCCTTCAGGGAAACTAGGAAATGGGGTGGGGAGGGATGAAATTGCATTGCCAACTCAGGAATATTCCAATAGTGTCAGCCAAGGCAATAGAACCTCGAAATCTGCAAATAGGGACAGCAGCAACTCAAGGGGACAGAGTTATAGTTCATCTAGTGATAAAAGAACTCCTCAATATGAAAAAGCCAAAGGTGGTTATGAAGCATTCGTTAAGTGTATGATGCTTAATGCTCAGAGTATCCGTTCCAAATTTGATGAGTTCAAGTGTTATGTTGCTGAGGAGGAACCAGATTTTGTTTGCATTACGGAGGCATGGGTCAGTGAAGGGTATTTTGGAGATAACTTACAGGACTATGAGATCCAGGGATACAATATGTTTTCGTGCAATAGGGGTCCAGCAATGAAAGGGGGTGGTGTAATGCTCTATATGAATAGCTTATTCAGTTCTCAAAAAGTAGCAGGTGGGGATAAAAATGTGTCTGTGGAGTCCATTTGGCTTGATGTCACTGTGGGAAAAGGCAACGGCAATACTCTTAGGATAGGAGCTTTCTACCGATCAGGAACCCTGCCACATTCTCAGCAACTGGAGCTTGACAAGGTGATTTGTGAGGAAATCAGTAGAAACTTTAAGAGGAAGTGTCTTATTCTCGGTGACTTTAATCTGAAGGGTTATGAAAATGCTGGTGTTGGCTCCCCATCATGCAAAATGTTTAGGAAATGCCTTGAAGAGGACCTGTTCTTACACCAGTTTGTATCGGAACCCACCAGGCATGGTTCATTCTTGGACCTTGTATTCTCGGATTTAAGTGACTTGGTTCAAGACTTGACTGTAAGCGAAACTCTGGGAAAAAGTGACCATAACATAGTTAGATTCAAAGCACATGTAGGGGAAATTATCAAGGATAATTTGGTAAAGGTTCCAAATTTCAACAGAGCAGACTTTAACGGCATGAGAGCGGCTTTAAGTGCCATCAGATGGGAAGAAGAATTCTCCAATTTAAATGCCTGTGAAATGTGGGAAAGGTTCAAATCCTACTTGAAGGAAACTCAGATTAGACATGTCCCCCAAAAGCAAAGACGCAAAAGAAGGGTAGGAAAGCCAGCATGGCTTACACCAGACGTGATAAAAGCAATTAAGGCTACGAAAACTGCATTTAGAGTTTTTAAAGAAGCCTCAAATGTCGTTAATCTAAAGGCGTATCGAAAAGCTAGAGACACTGTGAAGCAAAAAACCAGAGCAGCAAAGCGAGCAAAAGAACTGGATTTAGCTAGAAACTGTAATGGGGACAGTAAAAAGTTCTTTAGTTTCTACAAGCTGAGTAAAGTTTTTAGCACAATTGGTCCACTGGAAGTAAACGGGACTACATTGGGTGAGGATAGTGAGATGGTTGAGGAGCTGAGCAAGCAGTTCAAATCAGTGTTTACATTGGAAGATATGACCAATCTGCCGACCATACACCATAGTTCAGTGACATGGGATCTGACAAATGATGTTGATTTCATTGATAGTGATGTTGTTTACAATCATATCAGGAAAATATAGCCAAATAAGGCAGCAGGACGTAATGAAATTTATGCTAGGGTGTTGCGGGAAACTGAAAGAACTGGCATTTCCACTTAGTATAATATTTTGTAGATCAGTTTCACATAATGAAATTCCAACCGATTGGAAAAGGGCAAAAGTAGTTCCTATTTTCAAGAAAGGAGAAAGAGGGAAAGTTGAAAACTATAGGCCAATAAGTCTCACATCCCTAGTCTGCAAGGTACTCGAATCAATTATCAAGGATAGAATAGTTAGTTATCTGGAAGGTAGCAGATTGATTCAAAATACTCAACATGGGTTTAGAAAAGGACGATTGTGTCTCACAAACCTCTTGGACTTTTTGAACTTCGCCACAGAACAATTTGATCAGGGAAATCAGGTTGATGTAGCATATCTTGACTTTAGTAAGACCTTTGACAAGGTACCCCATAAACGGTTAATGATACAGCTTCAGTCCCATGGTATTGCAGGTAGCATCTTAAAATGGATAGAGTTGTGGCTTTCAGATAGACAGCAAAGAGTGATGCTAAATGGTACAAAGTCATCATGGCAAAATGTTCTTAGTGGAGTCCCCCAGGGGTCAGTACTAGGGCCATTACTGTTCATTATATTTGTAAATAACATTGAAAGTGGCCTAAGCAGTAAAGTTTTGAAATTTGCGGATGATTTGAAGGTCTTTAGGGCAATAACAGGTCAGGATGAGCATATCTCGCTGCAAAAAGACTTAGACGAACTTGTGAAGTGGTCCGAAGAATGGCAAATGAAATTTAACTTTGATAAGTGAAAATCATGCATGTAGGTAAGCAGCATATGAAGGCTCCATACTTGATGGGTGGCCAAGTGCTATCAGTGACTCAACAGGAGAAGGATTTAGGTGTTATTCTAAACACAAAATTGGGGGCATCAGAACAGACCAAGGAAGCCAGGAAGAAGGCACTGAGAATGCTCGGGGCAATAAATAGGAATGTATCATACAGAAGTGAGGAAGTGATCAGGAAGCTTTACTGTGCATACGTCAGGCCACATTTGGTTCAGGTGCGGTGTGCTCTACAGATTATCACCGAGACCAGGTACGATATGGTAGGATAGGCGTCAGTTCTGGCAGTGGTTCAGGTGACGTGTGCTCTACAGATCATTGCTGAGATGAGGTACGATATGGTAAGAAAGACATCAGCCTTTACTGAGGTCCAAGTGAGTGTGCCTTGTCGGTTCTCGCTAAGATGATGTTCGAAATTAGCCTTGGCAGTGGTTCAGGTGGGCATGCGTTGCAGGTTCTCACTGAGATAAGGTACGAATGGCGTCAGCTCTGGCATCGGTTCAGGTGGTTCAGGTGTAGTTCCGATGGTTCAGGTTTAGGAACTGACTCACCGAATTGTTCCTCGCACACCAGACACACTCCCGATATTGTGTCATTCATTAGAAAAGAAACTAAAATGCATTAGCACATGATGAAAAATTGATGACTCGACTTCTTTTGCCTTTTGGCAGATGCTTTTACTATATTTGGCGTCGAGATTTGGTTCGAAGTGTAAGAAGGGCGGCACTTTAGTCCACCGCATACAGTACTACTTGTAGAAAAGGGTGTCTTTACGCAGGCTCGTGATGAAGTCCAGAAGGACCGCGCGTTGCAACAACTCCAGAAAGTTCAATGACACTGCGCTTAATGTACTGTGCAGTTGGTGAAGGCAAATGAACGGCAGAAAACAGCAATTCGCACACTTCAAAAACACGTTGGAGTAATGATTCGATGAGACCCCGACAGTAAATGACACGCATTTCCCACACACACACACACACACACACACACACACACACACACACACACACACACACACACACACACACACACACACACACACACACACACACACACACACACACACACTCCATATAATGCGACACGATGTCTCTCTAATCTGCGTGATTTTTTTGATTAATTGATTTGTGACTTTTTATTTTTTAATGTTTTTTTTTTTCATTAATAATTTTTAGAATATTTGCTATGTCCTCGTCAGCCTTTTGAAGTTCCTCTGTGTTTTCAAACTTTACTAATATATCCTTGAAGTTTACTTCTCTGCTAAGCTCTTTCTCTGGTTTTCGTCACTCGGTTTGGCGAAGATCACCCATGGGAACATGGGTGATCTTCCCCATGGGAGTAAATGACATTCACAGCTTGATCGGATTCCTTCATTCTACTGAGTTGGTCTGCAACGAATTTGTTGGTTCCTTTGATATAAATTACTTCATAGCTGTGCTCTGAAAGCATGATAGCCCATCTCTGCAACATTAAATTATACGGGGAACGGTAGGTAGGCAGCCTTACGGGATCACAGCACCCACAGTTACAGACATTATACGATTAAAACTGTACACTTTTAGAAACTGTTACATATTCTGGCCCGACCATGCAACAATTAGTTTGCCACGGCCTTCTCATATCCAGTTGCGAAGCTGTACAGACTCCGTAGTATCATAGTTACTATGAGGTCACGCGCATAACACCGGGTGTACGCTTATAATTTCCAACACTGAAGGACGTAAGAGGTGTGAGCCACAGTTACCCAGATGCTATGCCCATCCCTCCAGGTACCTGTGTGCCAGTGTTTGCATGTGCATTGCATGTGTTTGCCAAATTGTGCACAAAAATTCATTTTCTCCAAATCCGAAACATTTTATGCGATAAATATTGTCTCAACCAAGCCAAACGAATGTTAGCTGTTAAAATCTGAAGGTCCTCGTCATCGGATATTTTTAGAGATGTCCCGACCTTTGAAATTAGACACGTGGGCTGGTGGAGCAGGGTGAAGGACGTAAGGTCGACGTAAGGTAGAATTTCTGACGGACCCCAACCTGTCCAAAACCAGGCGGCTGGATACGCCCCTGATCCAACCGCCTGATCCCCGGTGTGCCAACGCTGCCAATGAGAGGTCTTCGTTGATTGGTGTTCGTTGCATCGTGCGAGCCCCAATCAATCCTCCCTCCTCGCTGGCGGCACCAGCGAAGACAACAGGCCACCCGATCGGTTCCAGAAGAGCGCGATACATTACCAGCTGCGGCGTGGGAGGCTGACAATCATCACAATCATCACAATCATTCACAATCATTGACAGCGGACGCGCGACAGCCCGTCTGCCGACGCGCAACAGCCGACAAATATTATCTGGTTACGATAACATTTATCACCTAACATGCTGCATGTTCCGAGAAAACGTCACTCTACAGTACGGCCTGACGCCCGAGAAACACGTGCGTGCCTCTCGCCACGCACCGTCCCGCCGGGACGCCTGGGTTGCGGCTCCGTCAGCACCGAGCGGAGCAAGGGGACGAGTAGCCTGGGGGTGAGTTGATCGTCTCACAATCGAAAGGTTGCGGGTTCGAGTCTCACCTGTCGCTACTCTTCGCCCGCGACCGATCGGCGTGAGAGATTGACGACGCTACATGACTCAACGGTCGATGTGTCGTAAAAAAAACAGTAGCCAATAACCACTGAGCAGAGCAATATCGAAAAGTGCTCCCCGGCAAACGTTCAGACGAAGGCGTGGCTACCGCGCCGGTACGGGACACGAGTCACTAACGGCGCGAAATGGCGCGTGTTTAGCGCGGGTTCGTTCCGTCGTACAGGAGTTCTGATTTGGCCCGGCCGCCCTGTCCCACCCGCCGCACTGCACTCCCTGCTTAACCACATAGCGAGCTTCTGGTCTTATGTCGGCATCAAAGCGAGTCGGCCCTGTCCCACCGGCCCAACTCCACTCCCTGCTCCACCACATAGCCAACTTCTGGTCTTATGTCGGCATCAAAGCCAGTCGGCCCTGTCCCACCGGCCCAACTCCACTCCCTGCTCCACCACATAGCCAACTTCTGGTCTTATGTCGGCATCAAAGCCAGTCGGCCCTGTCCCACCGGCCCAACTCCACTCCCTGCTCCACCACATAGCCAACTTCGGGTCTTATGTCGGCATCAAAGCCAGTCGGCCCTGTCCCACCGGCCCAACTCCTCCTGCTCCACCAATAGCAGCTTCGGTCTTATGTCGGCATCAAAGCCAGTCGGCCCTGTCCCACCGGCCCAACTCCACTCCCTGCTCCACCACATAGCCAACTTCGGGTCTTATGTCGGCATCAAAGCCAGTCGGCCCTGTCCCACCGGCCCAACTCCACTCCCTGCTCCACCACATAGCCAACTTCGGGTCTTATGTCGGCATCAAAGCCAGTCGGCCCTGTCCCACCGGCCCAACTCCACTCCCTGCTCCACCACATAGCCAACTTCTTGGTTTATTATAAGCCAGTCCCCTGTCCCGGCCCACTCCACCCCTGCTCCACGCAAGCCAACTTCTGGTATGTCGGCATCAAAGCCAGTCGGCCCTGTCCCACCGGCCAACTCCACTCCCTGCTCCACCACACAGCCAACTTCGGTCTTATGTCGGCATCAAAGCCAGTCGGCCCTGTCCCACCGGCCCAACTCCACTCCTGTCCACCACATAGCCAACTTCTGGTCTTATGTCGGCATAAAGCCAGTCGGCCCTGTCCCACCGGCCCAACTCCACTCCCTGCTCCACCACATAGCCAACTTCTGGTCTTATGTCGGCATCAAAGCCAGTCGGCCCTGTCCCACCGGCCCAACTCCACTCCCTGCTCCACCACATAGCCAACTTCTGGTCTTATGTCGGCATCAAAGCCAGTCGGCCCTGTCCCACCGGCCCAACTCCACTCCCTGCTCCACCACATAGCCAACTTCGGGTCGGGTCTTATGTCGGCATCAAAGCCAGTCCTCGGCCCCGCTCCGCCCTCCACACGGATATCCACTCCCTGACGGAGTACGTCGGGATCAAAGCCAGTCGTCCGCTCAGTCGTCTAATGACGGAAGCGACGCCGCGTGTGCTAATTTTATATTCTAACGAAGTAGAGCGAGCATCAAATCAGGGGCGGTGGATCTGACCGCCCCTGCCCTGCACCCGCCCCAATTCCGTCGGACGGAGGCGTCGCGACTCGGCGAAGCATCCTATTGTGTGGGGAACAGGATCCGCCCTTGAAGCAGGAGCCCTTGAAGCAGGAGCCCTTGAAGCAGGAGCCCTTGAAGCAGGAGCCCTCGAAGTAGGGTTAATGGCGGGGATCCGAAAAAGGTGGCGGGGCATGTCCCACCTATCACTCCCCCTGCTATTCCTGCGCTCATGTCCATTTGAGATGGATGTACACAAGATAAAGCATACGGGAAGTGCACAATAACCAATTCTTTGAAGAATTTGCTATTAGCGTAGCGCAGCCTGCTTTTCCTCAAAGAAAAGCAGGCTGCACTACGTCTGCGGCCAGTGTGAGCAACCATGGCTTCATTCAGGGGTTCCGGTGCAACATAAATATTTTCTTGCACATCTCCCGTAAGATTAACATCGACTATGTCTTTGACTACACATGACTACATATATAATCGACTATCATTCTGCCATCCTTAATCGAATGTCATGCTGTCATTCTTGAAGAAGTGCATCTTTGTTCCAAGAACAACATGCAAAAACACCCGAAGTGCGACCCATATACCAAGTTGCACGACCCATATACCAAGGTATCGATGACATCGATGGCCTCGGAACTGCAATGCAAATGTATGCAAACGTGCACGTGCGGAACTCCTGCAAACGTAACGTCAATACGGACGTTACGACACCATAAACAACACCAGGCCACACTCACAGCTGCTGCCGGCGCGGCTGTCGATTTTCAGGAGCACGGCATCAAGGTGGTGCACATCGAGAGCCGAAGGTCGCGCAGACATAACTCGGAGTCGGAGATATACATGGACATGGAGTGTGACAACAAGGTAAGGTCCCGGCACGGACGCCTTCTCTGTGCGCCGCCCCCGCCCGAAGGTTTCCTGTTAAACTCTTGTCTTGCTGCTTGCCATGAGCGAAGCTTATAGCAGAACATTCCACTCTATGCGATAAATGGAATGGAATGGAATGGAGATGGAGTAGAATGGAATGAAATGGAAGATGGAATAGAATGGAATGGAATGGAAGATTAAATGGAATAAATAGAAATCGTAAGAGCGATTACCCTCTGTTCGCTTGCGGCACACAGCTCGTATGACTATGTATCATGCAATCTGTGTCCACACAGCAAACAGCGGGTTTGACTATGCACCATGGAAACTTCACAGACACGTACAGAGTGGTAGATAATTCAACGTTATCTGCATCAAAGCACAAACTGGATCTATGCAAAATGTTATTGCCCTCAGCAGTAATTGTCAAAATTAAAACCTTCTGACATTTACAAGCTTTTTTAATGTCTTTGGCGGGATTCAATCTTATTCTCAGACAGGAATTTCCTCTAACAACCGGAATATTGTTTTGCCGCACAATCAATAAGTACCTTTCTGTGTACACGCGTAGGAACGTCGGTGAAAAGTGAAGAGGCATGTGTGTGTGGGTGAATATTGCCAGCCTGCCACCGTGTGGTGATGTCGGCTGGTTGGCAAGAGGCAAGTGAAAAGGCAAGCGTCATTTCTCCTATATGACTCATGATTCAGGTCACAGGAACGAGTGGGGCAGGACACGGGCATTGATTTATGAAAAGTATTTGGGTGGAGGCAAAATGCATGAAGGCAATGGGCCGGCCCAACTGGATTGTGGAGGGATGGCATACTCCATAGAGTCTCGTGTTAAAAGTAGAAATTATTGTGGGAGCAACAGTGCGGGCGCACTCGGCCTCCAAAAGTATGTGAAACAACACCCCTGATCATTGGCCTCCCGGCTCGTCACGTTTCAATGCCATGTGTTTGCGTAGTATTCCAAACAGCCGGCTCACGACTGTCGCGCGTTGAGTTCCACCGTCTGGTGCTACACAGGACATGCCTGCTCTGGCTGCTGCGCTGTCCAGAGTCCTCGAGGCCAGCCAGCTACAGTAAGTGGTCGGTTGTCGTCTCTCTCTCTCTCTCTCTCTCTCTCTCTCTCTCTCTCTCTCTCTCTCTCTCTCTCTCTCTCTCTCTCTCTCTCTCTCTCTCTCTCTCTCTCTCTCTCTCTCTCTCTCTCTCTTTCTCTCTCTTCCTTTCATCCTTACCTTGTATATCTCAGTGTCTCCTCTCGCTCGTCATATACATGCTTCCGTGCCTGGAAACACACACACACACACACATATATATATATATATATATATATATATATATATATAGACTATCTTAAGTTCACCCGGACAATTGTACTTAAATTAAGGATAGTGAGATTTAAAATTCAAAACAAAAACGGTACCATTCTATTTTCAGCGTTTCGGTTCACGCCTTCATCGGGGGTAGTCCTTTCGAATCAAAGGATGAGTTTTAAGACTCAAAACTGGAACGTGAATACATACAAAACCCACCGCCAGTAACGACAAACAAAAACGAACAATATAAACAGTCTGAATACTATTTTATCGTAGCCAATGCTAACGGTTTCATTTTGAATTTAATAAGTCATTATCATTACTTGATTATTATATATATATATCAAATAATGATAGTAACCTATTAAATTAAAAATGAAACTGTTCACGTTGGCTACAATGAAATGCTATTTAGTATGTTTGTATTTTGACTGTGTTTCACTGTCATCCAGTACGGCGTTTCACCTCCATCCAATACCGTGTTCCGCTGTCATCTTGTACGGTGTTCCGCTGTCATCCAGTACTGTGTTTCACTGTCATCCTGTACCGTGTTTCACTGTCATCCAGTACCGTGTTCCGCTGTCATCCAGTACCGTGTTCCGCTGTCATCCTGTACCGTGTTCCGCTGTCATCCTGTACCGTGTTTCACTGCCATCCAGTACCGTGTTTCACTGCCATCCAGTACCGTGTTTCACTGCCATCTATCACGGCATTTCACTATCATTCTGCATCGCATGGAAACATGAAACTGTCATCATGTACTGTATGGAAACATAGAACTGTCGTCCAGTTCCTTGTTTCACCATCATCCAGTTCCGTGTTTCACTATCATTCACTATCGCGTTTCACTGTCATCTTGTGCCGTGTTCCACTGTCATCATAGCTGGTCTTGTCGGCCTTCTCGTCAGCTACCCGTCGATCTTTGCCAGGTCGTACGACGCCGGAGGTGGCTTCCCCCAGAGAAGCATCAGCATGCAAAGCACCGTGGGTGAGTTTACTCATATTTGACGAGGAAACGCCAGCATACATGGGGACGTGTGGTGACTGCATTGGTGCAACATTGCCAAGACAGCACATGATGGAAATCACGCTGTTATTCGTCTACTGTACGTATGTTGCAAATCCTAGCTTTCCGTGGTTTGATGTGAGTTGTTCATGATCTGGTTGATGTCTTGAGTAAGAGACGGAATTGCAGCATGACTAATGTACGTAGAGCAAAGGTGCTCGCGCAAATGCGCGTACGCAAGTGCATCTTAGTAAATGCACGTCAGCGCGTAAGCACGTATTACAAATGCACCTAAATTCAGATGTGCACATGATAATATACCAAAGGCCGCAATGCGTGCGGCATATCAAATGTACATATGCGCATATGCAAGCAAAGCGTAAAGTGACGTAAACACAAATGCACTCCACTGTATGCCATCCGGTCTGGAAATTCTAGTGCCACGACCCAATGCCAGCCGAAAGTATAGCCTATCAACAGAGCTTGTCACGGCCGCGCTGGTTCCTCCCCGCCCCCAACCCTGCCTGACAATTGCGAAGTGCCCTCCCAGGGGACGCGTAGTCTAGGGGTAAGTTGCCAGTTTCACAATAGAAAGATTGTGGATTCGAGCCTCACGTGTCGCTACTCTTCGCCCGCAACCAATCGGCATGAGAGATTGGCCACGCTGCATGACTCAACGGTCGATGTATCGTAAAGCCAATGACGAACCAACCAACCACTGCGACTACCTGGCGGAGGCTGCCTGGCTGTTATCCTCCGTATAACTTCGATTGTAATAGGCTGCATCTGTTGACGACATGATGAATCCATAATGAACATAAAATTATCGACAATGGAGCAGCAGGATTATTACAAGTCCCTAAGTCTAACGAAACGTGGCCGAAAGCTTGGCAGCAACTGACCATCACTTGCTCTGTCTGAGCAGCTGCGCCTCGTCTGTTTGCAGACTTCGAGGACATTCCGTGGTTTCCGCGCAAGATCTCCGACCTGGACAAGGCCCAGCGGGTGTTGATGTACGGCACCGACCTGGACGCTAATCATCCGGTGCGTGGGGCGTGTCAAGGCCCCGGGCCCTTAGCCCTTAGCCTGATCGTGCGTGCGTGCGTGCCTGTGCGTGCTTGTCGTCTCACAGTCGAAAGGTTGTGGGTTCGAGTCTCACCTGTCGCTACTCTTCGCCCGCGACCAATCGGCGTGAGAGATTGGCGACGCTACATGACTTAACGGTCGCTGTGTCGTAAAACCAATAACCAACCTTGTGCGTGCTTGCGTGTCTCACATCAAGTCTCACATCCCTAGTCTGCAAGGTACTCGAATTTATTATCAAGGATATAATAGTTAGTTACCTGGAAGGTAGCAGATTGATTCAAGATACTCAACATGGGTTTAGAAAAGGACGATCGTGTCTCACAAATCTCTTGCACTTTTTGAACTTCGCCACCGAACAATTTAATCAGAGAAATCAGGTTGATGTAGCATATCTTGACTTTAGTAAGGCCTTTGACAAGGTACCCCATAAACGGTTAATGATACAGCTTCAGTCCCATGGTATTATAGGTAGCATCTGAAAATGGATAAAGTTGTGGCTTTCAGATAGACAGCAAAGGTTGATGCTAAATGGTACAAAGTCATCATGGCAAAACGTTCTTAGTGGAGTCCCCCAGGGGGTCAGTACTAGGGCCACTACTGTTCATTACATTTGTAAATAACATTGAAAGTGGCCTAAGCAGTAAAGTTTTGAAATTTGCAGATGATTTGAAGGTCTTTAGGGCAATAACAGGTCAAGATGAGCATATCTCGCTGCAAAAAGACTTGCAAAAGATCTCCCATTCATGTGCGTAATTAGTTCATGTTTATATTGTTAGTTCATCTTTTATGTGAAAGTGTTGCAACTATGGGTTATATTTCAGTGCTAAACATAGACTTTATAAGAGTGTGGGTGTAAGTGGACACTTTGTCGCATGATCATGTTTTGTCGCTCGTCTCACAATCGAAAGGTTGTGGGTTCGAGTCTCACCTGTCGCTACTCTTCGCCCGCGACCAATCGGCGTGAGAGATTGGCGACGCTACATGACTCAACGGTCGATGTGTCGCAAAACCAATAACCAATCGATCTTGTTTTGTCCACATGGTCATCATGAAACACATGCTGAGTGGACCCGTATGTCCCCAGGGCTTCAAAGATACGGTGTACCGCGAGAGGCGGCGCCATTTCTCCGACATCGCCAACAAATATCGACAGTGAGTTTGATCGAAATGGACGGAGAGTTTCTGAGAGCATGCCCGCTTGACGAGATCTCGGATGTGGCATGCTACGTTGTGACGATATGTCTCAGTATATGTTGAATATCTCAGTAAACAAAGGTAGTTGAATATTTATCCCGTCGTCGACCTTTTCCGTGATACAACAGGTAAACGAGTAAACCTTTTCCGTTAAACGGGATTCGGGGCCTGATCAGAAATCTCGTATGGTAAGGCTAGAAAGTGAAAATTAGAATAAATGACAAGCTACCAGCGCATTAAGCAACGAATAGGCGTGTGTCAGCTAGAGCCTGGCAGCACTACTTGGACTGGCGACACTCCAAAATTACTCGGATTATTCTTTGGTTCACCGAAGCTAATAAGTTGATTCAAGCGTATCGTTTTTGGAACGACTGGGGGGGGGGCAACACGTAACTGCAATGCTATGCAGTCGATTTCAACGAAAATCGGCACAGAGATGGCCTATGCAACGGAAATGCACCCTTCGCTGCATATGAGCAGGGACAACACACTAAGGTGGGATCAGTTGGCAGTTGGCTCCCATGTTAAAATGGCGAGGTGGAGGCGCTCTGTATTACTCACATCACGAGCAATGTGCCTATGACAAAAGAGAGGCGGGTTCATTTAGGCTTTCGCAGTTTGGTCAGCACCACGTTGGCCGTTTATGTGGGTTATAACAGAAATTCTAATATAAATTTCGTGCCGATCTTTTGTGGCATTCATGCCATCTGCGATATCGTCACAATTCATATTGGTCAAATGAAGCCAACCGTTCAAAATGCATCACTTTCTGTCGCATCGCTCGAAGTTCAGATCTCAGTAGTAGCTTGTCTGTTTGTTTGTTTATTGGGCGGTTCACGACGCACTTTCTGCACATTCACGGCTAATGGCGCCGCCCACACTGTTCCGCCGGTGGTCCGCCGGATTGGGAAATGTCCCGAGCGACGCTAGTGTCGAACCCGGGACCTTTGGTACGTACCCATAACCCGACACCTTAACCACTCGGCCATGCCCGCACCGGTGGTAGCTTGTGGAGAGGTTGATGTACACATCTGAGTATCAGATACTTGTAGGTGGAGGATGATACCATGGCTGTTCGGCTGGTAGTGGTCACCCACTCCCAGTGAAGGCGTTGCTCGTCGCGTGATACTCGACTAGTCTCCAATCCCTGCCACGTGGTACTCGACTAGTTCCCAATCCCGGCCACGTGATACTTTGCTGGTCACCAATCCAAGCTCATTAATTGTACTACCTAGGTCAAAGCAGTCGCCTTACCCCGAAGTTAACACAGTAATGGATGCACTCTGTGAAAGGCCGCAAGATAAGTGTTGCAGTGGCGCGCGCTTGTAACGAAAATTAGCGCTTGGCAGTTTTCCCCGTAAGTGCAAGTGTCATGTCCGTAGCGAACGACAGGAACTTGACCGACTGGGAATGGTCCGTTTTTCAGCAACCAGCCGATCCCGAGAGTCGAGTACACCGAGGAGGAGACCCGCACCTGGTGAGTGGACTGGTGGTGGTGAGTGGACTGGTGGTGGTGAGTGGACTGGTGGTGGTGAGTGGACTGGTGGTGGTGAGTGGACTGGTGGTGGTGAGTGGACTGGTGGTGGTGAGTGGACTGGTGGTGGTGAGTGGACTGGTGGTGGTGAGTGGACTGGTGGTGGTGAGTGGACTGGTGGTGGTGAGTGGACTGGTGGTGGTGAGTGGACTGGTGGTGGTGAGTGGACTGGTGGTGGTGAGTGGACTGGTGTAATGCATCCTCCACATGCAGTGGACAGTGGTGATCGAGGACACTGTCCGATTTGGCGGCGCCTCCACCACCAGGGGCACACTCGGGGTACGGGCGGCGCCACCGGGGGCACCACGTCGCCCCTCCGAATTGCAATAATTCAGCATTCGCGATTCATGCATTGACCATATCCGGTGATGCGTCGTAAATCAGCTGGATGTAATGCTGTTTCTAGTCTACCCTGTTCATGGTACGGAAGTCGATCCGAGAGATCCGTCCGAGCTCGACCGTTACGCTTCTGAATCGCCGATAACTTTCGTTTACATCTTTTTACGCTCTGGTTTTCTGAACTCGTCAGATGTGCTCTTTGCATTTGTTTGCTTGTGTTCATCTCTGTTTCAGTATTCCTCATTGCTCTTTGTCGTTGTTCAAGGAGAAAGATAAACGGTGGCACTTTAGCTTGCTGGCGACCGCCAACGGCGTTTCAGTATGGTAAATAATTAGTTCATAATGTTCAACCAATATTATCAAACCCCCCACAAAGAAGTAAATGGTAAATAGTAGGAGCATAAGAACTCAGTTCACATGTTGTCAGAGGTCAGTATTCTTCCGAAGGTCATTCAAGTAATTGACCTACTTGACCTTGGATAATCTTTTTCTGGTTATTGAGTCACTCTGAAATTAAAGTACACGCTGAAACCAATCTTTGAGTCCAGTCGTCTCCATCGGTACAAAAGGCGGCACATCGCCTCTTGGGCACTATCTTAGAAGTTTTCAGATCGAGGTCAATACTTCAACTTCATCTTACCATTGACCTATGGATCGAAATGTGACATGTTGGACATTGGCAGTACGCGAGACACTGCTAAATACCGTGTTGTACTCTTCAAGCGCTTGTCTGTTATTGGTTTCACACCGCAAGGATTTAACGTGAAACTTCCCGATTTTTATTTTTTAAACAAAAACAATGATGTGCAAACTGATCTGAGACGCCAAACAATCGCGAGGTCACGTCGCGCATGATACGCGGATCTTTTGACACGCCTATTTCGAAGTTCTAGGGCACCGGATCACAACAACCTCTTGCACTGACTGAGGGGACAAAAGCGCCGTGGACGAGCTAGGTTAACGGGACAAGAAAAAAAAACGTAGCCTCCCGTCTAAGTCATTATTTGAGGACGACTTATGTGGGAGTTTGTCCAGAGGGTTCATATTCATAGGCGTAAGAACAGGGGGACCATGCCCTCCCCACTTTTCATGAAAGTTTAACATTAATGTTATGGCGATGCATGGAAAGAATCAACTCCAAAGGGGGTTTCGCCCCCCCCCCCATACACACACTTTTTGAGACGTGTCTACGTCTCCGTTCATACTTCGGTTGAAAAGGTCGTGGGTTCGAGTCTCCCCTGTCGCTACTCTTCGCCAGCGACCTATCGGCGTGAGAGATTGGCGACGCTACATGACTCAACGGTCGATGTGTCGTAAAACCAATAACCAACCAATCATACTTCGGTTGGCTGTAGTGAGAACTGAGGAAGCGGTGCATAGTTGGACCATGTGTGAGCTGGAAGCACGTCAGTTTTCCCCTGGGGCATACCGTGATTTGATCTTGCAATTGCAGGTTCCGTTGATCCTGCAATCCCTCATGTGAATCCAGACCGGTCCGTGCTACCGACCTCGCTGCAGATGCTATCACGCCACACCCACCTCCGAGTTCTGACCCACCTGAAGTACCATAGGCGCACCGGAGGGGGGGCAGGGTGCCCGGGCCCCCCATGAGACCAAAGTGTCCTTTTAACCGAAAAGTGCCCTCTTGGCCGGAATGTCCCAAATTCAGCCCAAAAATCACCTGCCTTATGTGCCCCGCCTGTGCCAAAGGTGCCCTTTGGGCCAAAAACTGCCCTTTTGACCAAAATTTGTTCACGCCCACCCCCACCCCCGGTCAACAAACCTTCCAGTGTGCCCCGGGCCGCAAAGTGCCCTTTTGGAGCCGGTCAGGTGCCCTTTTGGAGCCGGCCAAGTGCCCTTTTCGGTCCGCCCCCCCCCCCATGGAAAAATCCTGGATGCGCGCCTGTGAAGTGCCACTACACACTTCGCCTTCACATACTCCGCATCTGTAGCAGGTCGCTAACTTTCCATACGGCGGAGCATCTCGGCAAATCTCGCCCCGATTGCGTGCTGATAACGAGCAAAACAAGTTAACCCAATTGCGGCCGCGGAGCGGGATTAGCCTGCGCGGCGAGTTAGTCAGCTGACGCTGAGTTGTTCCGAATTTGGCGGCTGTTGGATAAATATTTGGTCCGGGGAGCCGTGAACGGACTCAGAGCCCCGACGTGGGCCGAAGTCACCGGCACCGTTAGCATGTTGCCTTTTGCGATTAGTTTTTTTTAATAAATATTTTTTAATAAATGTAATCCGAGTTGTTACTGGGGTGGCTTGAGGAGCCAGGGTTCTATTGCTAAGCAGAGCTTGTTGCGTGAACCCTGGCCCCACCACCCGATCCATGAACTAGAGTTCAACGGCAGAATTTAGACCGAAAGTTTAACGTGCCGCCAATGTACCGACACGGCCGCCCGGTAGCTCGTCCCCGGCCTTATCGGGCCAGCTGCCAACTGACACTCCCGGCCGGGGGCTAAATGCGAGCGCGCGGAGCGACTCGAACCCTGTGTTGCCAGTACAGGGGAGACCAGTGCAGGCCAGCGCTATAACCAACTGAGCTACTATGGCGGCAAGTTGGGTGGCTGTTGGTCGCACTGATGGGGGAGAAAACAACATTTTCTTCGGTGTCACTTTTGTGTTTCGGTTGGCGCCGCAACGGTTCTTGGATGCGATGCACTAGAGGGCTTCTCGGTTGATTATTTCCATGAAACACCATGGGTGTAATGCCAAATTTAACCAAGTTTCGACGATGAGCTTCACCGTGCCCGGCCTTGCCGATGGGCCTATGGTGTCTCGTCGGCATCAGTAAGTGGGTCTCCACACTTCACACTCTCTCCACACTCTCCACAGTATCTCCACACTCTCCACAGCCTATCCACACTCTCGCTATAGCTCACACTCGTGGGAATGAACCCGCAATTCCACAAGCTTTTCGACTTTTGTGATACAGGGATGCTTGGAAGGCCTTTTCAGGAGCTTCCGTGTCCCCGAAATCGCTACCACCTGGTCCAGTATTTGCTTCTGTTTTTTATTCATCATTTCACCGTCAGCGACGCAGCCGGCATTTTCCTAGGGGAGGCGGGCCTCATAGAAAAAAACGCGAATAAACAGAGAAATCTTCTGGCGCGCAAAGTGCTCTGAAGATTTAAGGTTCAACGTCAGGAAAATGTCGAAAGTTCTCATTTGATATAGTGCATTTTTGGCTCCTAAGGGCGTGGGGCGGGGGCTTGGGTGTGTCTCTGTTCACCGTAGTTATGCCAGCTGCTGTGTGCAGCATCCGATGAAAAGGTCTCAGTTAGAAATTAATTGGCCATTGAATCCAAGAAGCCATTTTATTTTAGTATACGTTAGATATTGCTTAAGCTGGAAGGCCTTGGTTAGGCTGATCCCCGTCAACTGAACCGTGAGGTACCAAATGTTCTTTAGGTGTACTTGTCTCTATAGCGAGAAACTCGCTCACAACCCTCGAACATCCGCCATGTCCAGTTTGCGCCAGGGCGATATGTTCTGCTTAAGCCACTTTGCTAACCGATCCCTTGTTGTGCCTCCCATCATTCGCCATGGTTTCCGTTCGCAACACCGTTCAACCTATGGCCGCTTACAAGGTCGCGACCTGTCTCCGCTTGTATTCGCGTGCTTTGTGGACGTTCCAGGGCCCTGCGACCCGTTCGTTTGTACGCGTGCAGCAGGTCCGTCGTCATCTGCAGGGTGTGACATTGTCTCTTCTTTTGCGTTCCGTCTACCGCCTTCAACGGAACAGCGTTCCGTCTGTGTCGCACGAGTGCGGCCTGTCCCGGCTTGCGTCGCAGAGCGGTGCGCCTACACTCACGGTCGCGCGTCCCGCGTCGATTTTCGAGTGGGTGACCCGTCCCGAATGTGCCCACGCGACATTGTCCGCGTGCAGAACAGCCACCGCGTGGGAGCACCCCGATACGGGATTTCGACTTTGATTTTGACTTTGACTCCCGCCTACAGGAGCGTGATTTTCACGCAGTTGAGCGAGCTGTACGAGACCCACGCCTGCCGCGAGTACCTGGAGAACTGGCACCAGCTGCGGCGGCTGTGCGGCTACCGGGACAACCACATCCCCCAGCTGGCCGACGTAGACGCCTACCTCAGGCGTGAGTGACATTGGCCGATGTAGACGCCTACCTCAGGCGTGCGTATCTACTCGCCACATCCCCGAGCTGGCCGACGTAGACGCCTACCTCAGGCGTCAGTATCATTGTCCGATGCAGACGCCTACCTCAGGCGTGAGTATCTTCTCAGCCACGTCCCCAGCTGGCCATGTAGACGCCTACCTCAGGCGTGAGTATCTACTGTCACATTCCCTAGCTGGCCGATGTAGACACCTACCTCAGACGTTAGTATCTACTCGGCCACATCCCCAGCTGGCCATGTAGACGCCTACCTCAGGCGTGAGTATCTACTCGGCCACATCTTCCAGCTGGCCGATGTAGACGCCTACCTCAATCGTGAGCCACGTACTTCAACACATCACACAGCTGACTAATGTACATGCTGAACTCACACTCGCTCAAGGTGGATATGCCTATCCTGAGCCTAATTATCCATGTTAGAATGAGCGGAAGAATTCCGCTTCTCCATGTGTTGGGTGCGCCATTTGCGAACGCTTCCTGCTCACATATTACGCATCGATCATATTCACATCACATCACATTTCACATCACATTTCTCGCTACCATGACAATGACAGCTTTCATGACCCTTAACATTATCACTAAACCTTCCATGCCCATTCCGTGACTGCACTATGACAGTAATATGGCCATGCAAGCTTCAAGTGCCTTATTATTGCCGATAAAAGCAGTAATAAGTTGATTGCGACGGCTATCAAATTATGAGGCTATACAATTAATTGCATTGATACGCAGCCGTCGAAAGTGCGTCATGCGTTGTACGCCGTGACACCACACGGACGCGTCCGCGACTAACGGTACTAATGGTGGGACGGGGATGGCCGAGTGGTTAAGGTGTCGGGCTATGGGTACCAAAGGTCCCGGGTTCGACTCTCGCGCCACTCAGGACATTTCCCAATCCCGCGGCCCACCGGCGAAACAGTGTGGGCGGCGCCATTAGCCGTCAATGTGCATAAAGTGTGTCGTGAACCAACCAATAAGCAAATGGTACTAACGGTGCGCGACTAACGGTGGCTGACGGTGCCGTCGGCTGTTGCAGAAAAGACCGGCTTCCAGCTGCGACCGGTGGCCGGCTACCTGTCTCCGCGCGACTTCCTCGCTGGCCTGGCGTTCAGGGTGTTCCACTGCACCCAGTACATCCGGCACAGCTCCGACCCCATCTACACCCCTGAACCGTGAGCGCTACGCCCAGTACATCCGGCACAGCTCCGATCCCATCTACACCCCCGAAACGTGAGCGCTGCACCCAGTACATCCGACACAGCTCCGACCCCATCTACACCCCTGAACCGTGAGCGCTACGCCCAGTACATCCGGCACAGCTCCGATCCCATCTATACCCCCGAACCGTGAGGGACACACCTAGTATGTCCGGCACAGCTCCGACCATATCTACACCCCAGAACCGTGCGGGACACACCAATATTCATCCTAAGCATTGAGTGTCACACCCCATCTGTGCCCCTGAAAGGTGAACGATGCTCTATTGAACGCTACGCCCCACCGCCCCTGAAATGTGTAGCGATGCACCATTGAGTTTTACACCACATCTGTACCCCTGAAAGTGGGCGATGCACCAACGAGAGTTACGTCCCAGCTATGCCCCTGAAATGTTAGCTGGAGGTTTTCCAGCCACGTCTTCGTGAGTGAAAGGAATGGACACGGAAAAGAAAAGTAAAATTAAATATCCACACGTAGAAATATTAATCACATTCATTTATTCTGAATACAGTGCGTTCTTTATGCACTCAATTTCAAGAGAAAATATTCACGAACCATGACGACACAAATCTGCGATTGCAGAGATTGCTGTCACGAGCTGCTGGGGCACATGCCTCTTCTGGCCAACACCAGCTTCGCCCAGTTCTCCCAGGAGCTGGGGCTCGCCTCGCTGGGCGCCTCCGATGAGGAGATCTCCAAACTAGCCACAGTACGATATGGTCGCCACGGTATGGTGTGCTATATGGTCGCCATTACATGGCGTGGTATGACAGGTAGAATGTGATATGGGTGGTATATGGTCGCCATTACATGGTGTGGTATGATAGGTAGAATGTGATATGGGTGGTATATGGTCGCCATTAAATGGTGCGGTATGACAGGTATTGGTTATGATATGGGTGGTATATGTGCATTACATGGTGTGGTATGACAGGTAGAATGTGATATGGGTGGTATATGGTCGCCATTACATGGTGTGGTATGACAGGTAGAATGTGATATGGGTGGTATATGGTCGCCATTACATGGTGTGGTATGACAGGTAGAATGTGATATGGGTGGTATATGGTCGCCATTACATGGTGTGGTATGCAGGTATAGATATATGGGTGGTATATGGTCGCCATTACATGGTGTGGTATGATAGGTAGAATGTGATATGGGTGGTATATGGTCGCCATTAAATGGTGCGGTATGACAGGTATAAATATATGGGTGGTATATGGTCGCCAGTACATGGTGTGGTATGACAGATATAATGTGATATGGGTGGTATATGGTTGCCATTACATGGTGTGGCATGACAGGTATAATGTGATATGGGTGGTATATGGTCGCCATTACATGGTGTGGTATGACAGGTAGAATGTGATATGTGGGTGGTATATGGTCGCCATAACATGGTGTGGTATTGTATACCATATGGTATGATAGTTACGTGACGTAGTGTGGTATGCTTGCAATAGCATGATGCGGTATTGCATGTAGTGTGCATACCATAGCGTGATACGATGTGATATGGAGTGGCATATTGTCACGATGTGGTGTTGCAGGCGCGAGATGGAATTATGGATACGATGTGACATTGTTTGGCATATCGTCACGATACCATGGTGTAGTGTTGCATGCGATATGGAATCATAGATACGATGTGATATGGTGCGGTATATGGTATTGGTATATATTTTTTTTGTGGTGTGTGTGTGTGTGTGTGTGTGTGTGTGTGTGTGTGTGTGTGTGTGTGTGTGTGTGTGTGTGTGTGTGTGTGTGTGTGTGTGTTTGTGTGTGTGGGTTGGACGGGACCACCTGTGATTGCAGTGTTACTTCTTCACGGTCGAGTTCGGTCTGTGCCGGGAGGATAACCAGCTGCGCGTCTACGGAGCCGGTCTGCTCTCGTCCATCGCCGAACTCAAGCACTCGCTGTCGCCCGCCGCCGAGATCCGCCGGTAAGCCCAAATCAAACGACACTCGAACCGCCTAGATCCGCCGGTGAGCCCAACTCCAGCGACACTCGAACCGCCCAGATCCGCCGGTAGGCCCAAATCAAACAACACTCGAACCGCCCAGACCCGCCGGTAGGCCCAACTCCAACGATACTCGAACCACCCAGATCCGCCGGCAGGCCCAACTCCAACGGCACCCGAACCGCCCAGATCCACCGGTGAACCCGACTTCAATAACACTCGAACAACCTAGATCCGCCGGTGAGCCAAACTTCAACAACACTCGAGCCGCCCAGATCCACCGGTGAGCCCAACTTCAACAACACTCGAGCCGCCCAGATCCGCCGGTGAGCCCAAATAAAACGACACTCGAACCGCCCAGATCCGCCGGTGAGCCCAACTCCAACGACACTCGAACCGCCCAGATCCGCCGGTGAGCCCAACTCAAACGACACTCGAACCGCCCAGATCCGCCGGTGGTGCCCAACTCAAACGACACTCGAACCGCCCAGATCCGCCGGTAGGCCAAACTTCAACAACACTCGACTGCCTAGATCCGCCGGTGAGCTCAACTTCAACAACACTCGAGCCGCCCAGATCCACCGGTGAGCCCAACTTCAACAACACTCGAGCCGCCCAGATCCGCCGGTGGAGCCCAACTCAAACGACACTCGAACCGCCCAGATCCGCCGGTGAGCCCAACTCCAACGACATCCGAACCGCCCAGATCCGCCAGTGGTGCCCAACCCCAACGACACTCGCCGTCGCCGCCGCCCAGGTCCGCCAGTTAGCCCAGCCCCCAGTCGGCACATATACGGTCAATGGTAGACAATTTTCTTGTGGGTTCGGATAAACTGGTTTATCTGCCTCTGTATCAGAGGCCGGGGGAGGGTAGATGAGCCGATGCTTAGGCCAATTCTTTCAAATAAATGCCGTACGGTTTATGAATAAGATGGGCGAAAATGGGGAGGGAATGTCCCCCAGAGATTGCACCCATGAGTTTGCTGACATTCAGTTTAAGAAACCTACAACATATTGTATTATATTTACCTCACTACAACACATATACGTGAAGTACAGTAGCGATTGAAATTCAAATAAGGCTAAGTTACCATTATATTTGTTCTCGTTTTTCAACGAACGCTACGATCTATAAAAAAAACACGAGAAATAACATGGGAAATGTGGGAGAAGTGGGAACGAGAATACGCATGGGTAGTGATTAAGTTTTGTTTCCATCTCCACTTTTGCTTGACACAAGCGTTGCGTTTGCGAACACCACTTGGTTTTGATAGTCTTCTCCATTTTATCATGCCTTCAGTTTCTTTTGGTGGCTGCGTATAATGCTGTCAACAACATATTGATTGGACGGGGTCGAAAACGGTCTTTGTAGAGTTAATCTTCTTAATATTCAGTGGCACCGAATGTGCCCTATTTTCGCTCACGTTTGGCACCTTGCTGCAAGTTTCGGCGAACTTACTTGGCCGAATTTAAAGAGCCATGATGTATCCCCTAACCCACTGACGATCGCGTGGGCCACCTTCGGACTGGTTTGTTTCCACAAAGCAGATTTTGATCAGCTTCCGTACTCCACCAGGCGACATTAGCTCTTTCTACCACCCAGGTCTTGGTCACGGGTCTGCATCATGTACGCGTAATGCGTGAACAGTGGCGAAGCCAATATTCTGACAGGAAGGGCTGGTAATTTGGGACCTCGATACCGAGTTTCCCTCCATGGGAGCTGGTGCATACTGACATACGGGAGTCACATTTTCGACGCAGAAGCGAAGTCCACTACGGCCTTTTCGGTGGCCCATTTCCTTATTTTTTATGGTCAGTGGGAGGAACCAATGGTCAGTGTGAGTGGTCAGTGTGAGTTTCAATGGTCAGTGGGAGGGACTCACGAAGGATGGAGGGAGGGACTATGGCCCATGATGCCACATCAGATTGCGCTCGTGACTGAGGCGGTCCCAGTCGCGTGGGCGGTGGTGATTGGTCTTGGTGAGTCTGGGTTGTCTGCCGGCAGGTTCGACCCCGACGTCACCTGCGTGGAGGAGTGCATCATCACGTCCTTCCAGAACGTCTACTTCTACACGGACACCTTCGAGGAAGCCAAGGAGAAAATGAGGTGAGCATGATGAATTCTGTAGCATGGTTCTGCGAGTGCGTCATTTCATGTTTGATAGTCCAGCTCCACTGCTAGGTTGATCATTTGGAGACTAAGATGGTGGATCTAAACGAAGGCACAATAGGAAAACTGTCAATTCTTGGGTTTGGTGTCCACTTCTCATCATTACCTTTGTTACCACAGGAACACGTAAAAACGACACAACAAAGCAAAACAATGAGGCATACTCTGTAGTTTCTGTGATCGAGTATGAGTAGAGTTTTACGAAACAGATCACAATCCATGTATGCATTGGAGTCCGATGAAAAACCCAAAGAATGCGTCATTTTTTAAGCATCAGTACCAAAAAAGATGCTAGACACCATTGCTATTTCGCGACTTTCCTCGTGCATTTCGGTTATAGGTATTGCGTTATGCCATTGCGTTCCTCTTTCCTCCGCCATGCCGCTATGCCAGCGAACCTTCTGTGAGTGTGAATCTGCCGCTCCGCAGACAGTTCGCCGCCACGATTGACCGGCCGTTCGGGGTTCGATACAACCCGTACACGCACTCGGTGGACGTTTTGTCCAGCACCCAGAAGGTGGCAGCACTGGTGACCGAGCTGCGAGGCGACCTCTGCATCATCACCAACGCTCTCCGGTGAGCGGCGATGGGGGAAGCAGACTCAGGTGGGCGACGGGGGGTCCTCTACTGAAGGTGTTTTTATCGGGTCGCTCACGACGCGCTTCATCAACTCCGCTAATCGGCGCCACCCACACTGTTTCGCCGGCGAGCCGCGGGATTGAGAAATGTCCGAGCGGTGCGAGCGTTCGAACGCGGGACCTTTGGATCTAGAGTTCAACGCCCAAAGGAACTTGAACTTGTTCTTGCCGCGAGAAAAGGGTGCCCATAACGGTATGTGTGGTAGCCATGGAAGCTGGCTTCATACTTTTGGAGAAAATGCTGTTCTATCAACCACCCCGTGTATCATACAGCTCCGGTCTCGCTTACTTGGCTGTCCGTCATTATGGAGAACGTGAAGCCTGAATATTATTGAGTTTTAAACGCTTAAGCACTCGAAACTAAATTTGCATGCCCTCGATATGCATATATATATATATATATATATATATATTATATATTTATATATATATATATATATATATATATATATATATATATATATATATATATATATATATATATGTGTGTGTGTGTGTGTGTGTGTGTGTGTGTGTGTGTGTGTGTGTGTTTGTGTATGTGTATGTGTGTGTGTAGAAGCATTTTAAGCAGCTTTTTGGAATCAAAGTGTCCCCTCGAAAACGGCATTCTTCTGGCATTCTAGATCGCTAATTTCTACCTTGAATAAAACTAAAGGTGTCACCAGATGCACTCTGTAATTTGCAACGGACACTTCGCCCCACCAACGTTTTAACATCACAGAAAAAGTGCATACCATCTGCAGTCAGGTTCGTCTGTCCTCCACTCCACTCACCAGCCCAATTGCAATTATGAATCATTTGCGGTCACGTCCCTTGCAATAACACATTGCAAAATAATTCGCATTGGCCTGTGCTGCAGGAAGATTCAGGAGAACGACGAGGATGCAGACGTGGACGGCATCACGAGCCTGTTGTCGGCATCTCTGACCCCCGACACAGCCCGCACCCCAACACCGCCCTCGGTGGCCACGCCCGAACACTCGCCCAATAAGACGCGCGCCAAGCCCTCCGAGTGAGCCGCCATTGGCGGACGGCGTTCCGGCCGCGGCGGCGCATCCAATCAGATCGGCCGGCCGCGCCGGCGTCTGGGCGGTAATTGGACGGCGGCAGCGTGACATCACCGGTCCAATCACCAATCAGACGCGTGGCTGGAGGAGGGGCTGCGCTGCTATTGGCTCACGCTGCCGCTCTCTGCACAACCGCCCAGTGTCCCACCCCGCTCCAGGTATTCAATGTTTCCAGGTAGTCTGTGAGCGAAGCTGCAGGAAGTTTCACTTGGTTTGTAAATTCATGAAGAAAGTAGATTGTTAAAGTTGGTTATTTAAGACGTGACGACACTTGAAACTGGTATGCACAGGTCGCGCAGGCCTGATATTCTATAGCAGATGGGAACATTGAATTTGGTCCTTCATATTAAGTTTGGACCCCGTCAGCAAAGTAAGACACAACTTGCAAATAACGATATATATATATATATATATATATATGTGTGCATACGGCACAATCAGGTGCCTGCATGAAGGATATTTCAAAGCATAATTATCATGGCCGGTGCACCAGGCTCTGTATAACTTAAGGCTCTGATCTCCCTAGCTATCAATGTCGAGGGAGTTGTAATGTATACTCAGCTTAGTTCAGGTACTGCACAAGTGTTGTGAGCTTGCTCTCCGAAGCCTGCTGAGAGGAGCTTGCCATCTGCGCTGTCGGTCGATATGCAGCCACAGCTCCATTGTATCGCATGTATACTGTATCCACATAGACATGTATTGTCTGTATCATGGTGAACTAGGGACCAAGCTGGAAATGAGGGACCAAGCGTTGGTGTTCGGACTCATGTCCTCTGCGAGCTACATGTTTTGCTTAATCATAGACCCGTATGCGAGGTACCGATACTTCCCCAATCGTTTTTTTCTGCGTACAATCTTGTAATTGTTTGCTTCAAAGCTCTGAAAATCGGTCAGCTTGCCCTTCCTACGCGTCTTGTTAAATAGTAAGGCCGGCTCAGGGAGTAACCGGGAAGGCACGCGTCGCCATTGCTGCCGTTCTGCGAGTTCTCGTTCCACACCAACACATGAAGTATTGTGTTGTGCGGGAAGGCTACGTACCTTTTATTTCGTGTCATGCGCGAAGGTCATGCGCATCCGGTGTTGTGTCATGCGGGAATGTCATGCACAATTGGTTTTGGGTTGTGCTGAAATGTTCTGTGCATTTGATATCGCGCGATGCGGGAAGGCTATCCGCATTCCGTGTTGTGTTGTGCGGGAAGGCGACGCACACTAGTTTGATGTGCAGGCGTCGCCGTTCGCCACTGCAAGACAACTCGCCTTGCATGTTGTGTGAAGCGGGACACGCTCACCGGCTCCAGCGCGTGCGACAGACTGCCTGCTGACGTCAGCGTTCCTGACGTCGCCGTTTGATTGTAACTCAATCCGCTCTCTCGGTCGCATGAGCTGGACGGTTCGGTCAGACGCGAAAGGGCCTCTGAAAAAAGTGTGTGCAGGAAGGGGGAAACCTCTTTTGATGCTGATTCTTGTCATGCATCGCCATGGCATTAATGTTAAACTTTCACGAAAAGAGTGCGTGGGGTGGGGACCATGGCCCCCTGTTCCTACACCTGTCAGTGGAGTGACTCCTGCACTTGTGAGAGGCTGCACAAGTGCAGGGGCTACTCAACTTTCAAATATGACACCGTGACATGGCTGAAGCGATGCCCGATTCACGAAAGTGATGGCACTGAGGTGGCAATTTGCAATATGTCCAGGTATATACCAGTAATGACGAGACAAGTGTCTTGCGTTTCAGTTGGGCAAGCATTTATGTTCTTACCTACTGTTCTCATACATATAATTGATGGGAACGGTACGGCCAATATAGACATACACGTTCCATTGGGGAAGAACTTCCCCCGCTACGACTAAAAGCACGAATTTGCTACGATGACGGTATTACTCCTAGGTCGGTCGAAAAACAAGTGTCAAAAATGTGATTTTGTTCCGTGTAGATATGCTGGAATAAAGTGCGAAGTGACCAACAGCTACATTTTATCATATGTGTATGCTGCAAGTGTATACTGTATCCACATAGACACGTATTGTCTGTGTCAGTGAACAGGGGACCAAGCTGGAAATGAGGGACCAAGCGTTGGTGTTCGGACCTACTTACTCTGCCAATTGTATGTCTTGCTTAATCCTATACACGTGTGCGAGAGACTGATACAACCCCAGACGTTCTTTTTTTTGCGTCCCATCTCCGAATTGCTTGTTTAAGCCATCAAAATTTGTCATTTTCTACTTCCTATGCATCACATTAATGTTGTATTCCCTGAGCTGGTCCGACACCAGCTCAGGCAGGAACTGGGAAAGCGTACGTTGTCATTGCTACCGTTCGGCGAGTTGTCTTTTTTTCATTTTTTTCTTTTTTTCATTTTTTTGTTTTTTTCCACGCCAATACATGAGGCATTGTGTTGTGTGGGAAAGTCATGTATGTTCGATATGGTGGTGTGTGGCAATGCTATGTGCAATCGGTTTTGTGTTATGCGCGAACCCACCACACATTTGGTATTCCATTGTGCGGGAAGGTGACGCACCTTAGATTAATCCTTCCCGTCTCGGGGTTCTTCAACCGCCCCCCCCCCCTTAGGTTTTTCGCGGATAGTGGACCGAACATGGCGCGGCATCGCGCCCAAATTTGGCATGCCTTTTCCCACATCAATTTGGCATGCTGTTTCAAAATTTTGAAATCAAATCATCTAGGGTCAACGAGTTAGTCAAGGTCAAGTGAGGCCACCTCCAAAAATGTTAAACCAGTCGTCACGCTTTAACGGATACACATATTTTAATGAAACTTTCAGCGTTTGCTTATCTTTACGGATGCAACAAAACGTATGAATGGAATTTTTATCCTTTTTTTTCGTTTTTGACTACATATAAATTTTGCGCATTTGCCAACTTGCAGTTCAAATAGAGGATTCTGGCTCAAGTAAGCGTTTTTGTTAGGGCAAGTTGACTTCCAACAACGTTTCTCGGTCTGCTCTACCCATTGGAAAACGAAAATTAAAGAAAGCTTTAAAACTCAAGATTTTGAAACTTCAAAAAAATAATTGTATTTTTGGGAGGCCAAAAAAATATAGCCCTGGTCGATTCCGCTGTCCTTTTCTCATTCAAAAGCAACTTTTTTCATATATCCCCAAAATGAACTCCCCAGAGTCAAAAACATAATGTAAGTCGTAAAAAGTCGTGAAAATCTAGCCCCCTGGTGACGTCACTTTTGGGGGAAATTGTTTTGGAGGGTGGACCCAGACCCTACTCGTCGAGCGCTTTCCGATGACAACTCTTTCGTTTTCGTGCGATGCTTAGTTTAGATTTTAGAGGGGGTCTTCAACCGCCCCCCCCCCCGAGACGAGGTGTGAGGATTTGACCGGAAAGACGGCGCGGGTTAATATCCGGGCATCGCTGTGCCCTGCTGCAAGGCAACTTACCTTGCATGTTGTGTGAAGCAAAGCGTGCTCACGCGCGCTAGTCTGCCCGCTGACGTCACTGTCTTAAGTGCTACTTAATCTGCTCTCTCTCTCTCTGGTGCATAAGCTGGATGGTTCAGTGACCCATGTACCTGTGAGAGGCTGCACCGGTGCAAGGGTTGCTCAACTTCGAAATATGTCGCCGTGGCTTGGCTGAAGCGATATCAAATTCTCGAATGTGTTAGTGATGAGGTGGCTTTTTATAACATACCTCGGCACATGTTTATTGTTTATTGGTTGGTTCGACACACTTTATGCACATTCACGGCTAATGGCGCCGCCCACACTGTTTCGCCGGTGGGCCGTGGGATTGGGAATGTCCTGAGTGGCGCTAGAGTCGAACCCGGGACCCTTGGTACCCATAGCCCGACACCTTAACCACTCGGGCTCGCCCCTCGGCATATGCCGGAATGACGTGACGAATATCTTGCGCTTCAATTGGGCAATTATTTTTGTTCTAGCCTACTTGCCAGATGCATATCGTTGATGAGAACGGCACGTTCAGTATAGAGATTCAAGTCCCATTGAAGAACTACCGTTATTACTAAAAGTACGGATTTGCTACGCTGACGGTATTACTCCAAGGTCAGTCATAAATCAAGCGTCGGGAGCGTGATTTTGTTCCTTGTAAGCATAGGCGCACCGGAAGGGGGCAGGGGGTCCGCCCCCCCATGAGACCAAAGAGGGCCAAACTCTTTTGACCGAGAAGTGCCCTCTTGGCTGGAATGTCCCAAATTTAGCCCAAAAATGACCTGCCTTATGTGCCCCGCCTGTGCCAAGGGTGCCCTTTGGGCCCAAATCTGCCCTTTTGGCCTAAAAGCGCCCTAACTACTCGGCTACCGGGCTGTTCACCGTGTTTAGGTGAGCAAACTGCATCGTGCCCATGCAGCTATGATGATCTCTAATTACCTTTGTTTTCCCGTTCCCAAAGGGGATTCTATCTCATTTTTCTAGCAATTTTAAAACATCTCCTTTCGTGGCTACATCACCGTGTTAATATTTTGAAATCATTGACCATTCCTTGCTAGAATTTATTTGCATGCTCGCATAGTCGCATCCATCGCGTTTATTTTTGACACTTACTCTTGCTGCATGTATGCAAGAAGCTTTCGTTGCTATTTGTATTGTGTTACATGTTTGTGTACATGTCACCTGCCTTCAGGACCATCGCCTTCGTGTCAGATGTTATCATCCTTTCCAGAAATCCACATCCTACGTACTTTTACATAAAAGATTGCGGACAACCTTCATTTCACGACATAATGCATGCAGGCTGCATGTTTTTAAAAATTGTATTGTAAATACAAGGGTTCGGTGCTATAACATATAACGTGTCCCGTGGAAACCTCACGCCCCCCCCGGTCAGCAAACCTTCCAGTGTGCCCCGAGCCGCAAAGTGCCCTTTTTGAGCCGATCAAGTGCCCTTCTGGAGCCGGCCAAGTGCCCTTTTCGGTCCGCCCCCCCCCCCATGGAAAAATCCTGGGTGCTCGCCTGCTTGCAAGTATACTGGAATAAAGCGCACGTTGTAGAGACGAATTGAGGATACTTGGGGAATGCTGTAGGCCATGGGAATTGCTGTAAATCAATTTGAGTTCGGGAACAGCGCACCATTGTACTGCTCGGCAAACATCGTGTCTAAGTATATTTGATGTCGGGGAACGACGGATGCATCGGTGGTGTGGGAGACAATATACATACCGGTAGTGTGGGAGATAGTACATGTACTGGCAATGTGGAAGCCAGCACATGTATCGGCAGTGTGGGAGACAATACATACATCGACAATGTGGGTGGCAATACATGTATCGGCAGTGTGGGAGACAATACATGTATCGGCAGTGTGGGAGACAATACATGTATCGGCAATGTGGAAGCCAGCACATGTATCGGCAGTGTGGGAGACAATACATACATCGACAATGTGGGTGGCAATACATGTATCGGCGAGCAATAATGTATCGGCAAGACAATGCATGTATCGGCAATGTGGAAGCCAATACATGTATCGGCAGTGTGGGAGACAATACATACACCGATAATGTGGGTGGCAATACATGTATCGGCAGTGTGGGAGACAATGCATGTATCGGCAATGTGGAAGCCAATACATGTATCGGCAGTGTAGGAGACAATACATATATCGACAATGTGGGTGGCAATACATGTGTCGGCAGTGTGGGAGACAATACATGTATCGGCAGTGGGGAGGGGGGACAATACATGTACCGGCAGTGTGGGAGATAATACATGTATCTGGAAGTTGCAGTACGCTGTCCTTGTTCGCTTCCTGGGAGTTGGCGGTATGGAATGCGACGTAACTATCTGATGTCTTATGATTTGGTGCAAATATGATATATTTATTTTGGCGTAGTTTGTTTAAGTGTGTGCCGTTCGCGGGAGTAATGCAAATACAAGGAATGTTCCAAAATTGGTGCTATTTTTCTTAAATCCGTCCACCAAAAATTCACTATAAATACGTAACTGATTCCAGCACCCCAAAATACCACACTGTTCTATGACTATATACGAATATGCATTACCGAAATTAATCTGAAGGTAGGTTTTCATCATATCAGGCAGGTAGATAGCAGAGTCGAGTACAGGGCTGGGGACACTGGGAGCATATGTCTCCACCCACATGTCAAAGGCAGCACCCCTTCGGCCAGGAAAGTCCAGGTTTCAGTATATTTGTGTGCACTCTTCCCTCCGCTCAGTTACTGCTTCCGCTGAGGGCGGCATCGCGAGGAAATGCACCCCATGAACGTTCCTGGATCTGCCCCTGGTATATATTCGCAAAAATTGAAACTGATCGCCAAATTTACGCGATTTTGCTAAGAGCTCTCGAACCGTTCGGTAACATCTGTCCGTCAAAATTGCATAATCTCATCAAATTTGAATTGCTTAGGCGCAATTCAGAGACTTAAAACAACCTTCCATTATGATGTCTCAGCTACCAGAAATTCCTGATGAACTCCCAATCATTCTTCAAGTTCGAATAATTGATGAATGATAAAGGACTGATGATTGAACCCCCATTGCTGCCATTTAGCACGTTTGATCCCACGTGCGCAAAACATTTAACGCGGGCGGCGCCGCGACAGCCCCGTTGGCGCGTTACTTCAATGTGGTGACTGAGGCCGTGGGGTGTGATCCAAGTCAGCGGCATTGTCGCACGCACCAGCGTTAACCGCAATCATTTCGTTTTCCAACGCCAGCCCGGTGCAATATGTGCGACAACCCATCTGTCAATCTGTCGTACGTTGCGTTCGAGGCCGATGGACGGCCCAGCTTGTTCCTGAAACCCAACTACGCAGCAGCACGCGTCCGGCACCACCCACCACGCGTCCAACACCAGGCGCACACCACATGTCATCTTTTGATTCAGCCCAGGGCCCGGAGAAATCCATCCGCCTGACATGATTATGCATATTTTTTTAAATATTGAAAATACCTTCAAAAAATGTTCTCTGGTATGGATGTTTAGGCTAGGTTAGGTTGGTACCTTTTTCTTTCTCTTAGCATTATTTTGCATGCTTCTTACTTTTTCACTACCGAACAAGCTCATATATGAGGGGCAATTATGGGCTCTCAAGTTGGGTCCCTTCTGGCCCTGAAGGGGGCTGCCCCGTTGCACCCCTTTGGCTATGCCGCTGACTCTGGGCTTCCCGGAAGGGCGCCTTTCCTTTCAAGTGGGCCTTTTGCTCCCAGAGGGGATCCTCAGGCTGAAAGATGTGAGGGAAGGGGAGCGCTCGGGCCTTTTCAGAGGGTCGTCATTTCTGGGCCGGAGGGCCGCCACCTTTCATGGATATGTGGGAGCTGCATGCCCGCAGTTGTCCCCGTTTCACCTCCTGGATCCGCCACTGGTCCCACGCGATTTTTCGGAACATCTGAATTTTTCGGAACCCGGGTCGCCTTCTGGGTCCTGGCCCAGAATAGGAAATGAATATGGGTATGGAACAGGATATATTACGTAATATGAAATAACACTGGTCCCGACTCGACTTTTCACGTCCCTGGCAGGATGTTTTATTTTTAATTTAATAAAATTTTGTGCGACCTTCAAGCAAGCATATATGCGGCAGATTTTGCGCATTTGCTACATTTCACTGTACGCTTGTTTTGAAACTTCCCGTTCTTCGTATGGCCATTGCTTCGTATGTTGTTCTCTGATGAAGCATAAGAATTAATATGTTGTGCCTTTTTTAACGGAACGAAAGCGCAATGTATTGCTAAAGACCTTGGGTTTTTTGGGTGGGGGTGGGGGGTCCTTTACTACAGAGTATGACTTGTTGTTCTGTGCGTTAAAAGTCCAAGGGTTTGTGGACGATCGTCCTTTTTAAATCCATGTTGAGTATCTTGAATCAATCTGCTACTCCGATAACTAATTTCTTCCTTGATAATTGATTCGAGTACCTTGCAGACTAGGGATGTGAGACTTATTGGCCTATAGTTTTGAACTTTCCTTCCCTTGCTTGAAAACGAATTACATTTGCTTTTCCAATCGGTTGGAATTTCATTATGTGAAACTGATCTACAAAATATTATACTAAGTGGAAATGCCAGTTCCTTTTCAGTTTCCGAACACCCTAGCATAAATGTCATCAGGTCCTGCTGCCTTATTTGGCTTTTATTTTCCTGATATGATTGTAAACAACATCACTACCATGAAATCAACATCATTTGTCAGATCCCATGTATCTGAACTATGGTGTACGGTGGCAGATTGGTCATATCTTCCAATGTAAACACTGATTTGAACTGCTTGCTCAGCTCCTCAACCATCTCACTATCCTCACCCAATGTAGTCCCGTTTACTTCCAGTGGACAATTGTGTTAGAAACTTTACTCAGCTTGTGAAACTAAAGAACTTTTTACTGTCCCATTACGGTTTCTAGCTAAATCCAGTTCCTTTGCTCGTTTGCTGCTCTGGTTGCACAGTGTCTCTAGCTTTTAGCCTTGATTAATGACATTGGGCTTCTTAAAACCTAAATGGTTCTTGCCCTATTGCTTTATACGTCTGTGTAGCTGCTGGTTTCCTACCCTCTTGGTTTTGCTTTTGGGGGACATGTCTAATCTGAGTTTCCTTTAGTAAGATTTGAACTTTTCCACATTTACAGGCATTTAAATTGGGAATTCTTCTCATTGATGGCACTTAAGCGCTGGTTAAAGTCTGCTTTGTTGAATTGGACTACAATATCTGTGTTTCCCACTGTGCCTTGACTATATGTTTGGTTTTTCGGTTTGCCTAGTCAGTCTTGAACCAAGTACTTAAATCCGAGATACAAGGTCCAAGAATGAACCATGCCTGGTGGTCGACAAACGGTGTAAGAACAGGTGGCTGAATGCAGGTGGGAGCCAACCCAGGATTTTCAAACTTTAGATTAAATAGCAAAAAGTTTATCTTCATTTTCTGATCGGTAGAAAAAGTATTGCTGTTGCCTTTTCACAGTGACATCAGCCAAATGGCTCCCGACATTTTCCTGCTACTTTTTGTACTTCCCTTTCACTATGAGGCATTGAGCATTGGATTTCAATCATTTTCCTGAACATAGTGGATTGGGTTTCAAGCATTTGGAGGATTTTCATTGTACCTTATGTGGCTGAGCTAGATCATGGTGTTAATGCTCCAAGTTACCTACCTAGGCAGTAGCGCAATCAGGGGGAAGGGGCCACGGCCCCCCTAATTTTGGGGGCATGCTCCGAGGCAGCGGCCCGCGAAGCGGGCCCCTGGCTCGGAGTGGGCCACCCTACTCAGCCCTGGCTAGGGGCCCACTTCACAGGCCCCTGGCTGGGAGTGGGCCACCATACTCAGCCCTGGCTAGGGGCCCGTGAAGCGGATCTGTGGCTCGAATCAGGACCTTTGAACCAACTGAAAACCTGGAGGCCCATTTTAACCAGGGCCCGCCTCAAACCAGGGCCCATTTTGATTCAAGGGCCTGCATTGAACCAATGTGCGCTACATGACCAATGTAGTTGATGCGCTCTTAAGCCCTCATAACTAACTAACTGCATTGAACCAATAGCCTGCTTAGAACCAGGGGCTGCTTCAACCTGGGGCCCTGTCTTGAACCAGGGGTTCTGGAACCAGGGGCCCACTTCGTACTGACCCCACTTTGATCCATTAAACTACCCATTTTAATCTTTTAAATTTGACACTGATCAGCATTAAACTACCCAACATGCACCCAAATTTGGCTCAAACCTAAGAAAACTTAGGTAGGTAGGTTACCTAGATGCTTTTTTGGAGGTAAAAAAAACTTGCTTGGTTTGTGCTATTGACTAGGTACATCAATATTTGGTGCCACAATTTATGCAGAGTCCCTGAAGGGCTGTTTTTCTATTTTCATGCATATATTTCTGGCCTTGAAATGAGGATTCGCTTTTGAAGGTATGTTCAGTGTTGCATGTATACATATATCATATTATTTCTCTAGGAGGAAGGGGCATGTAAAAGAAATGCTTTTATTTCTGCAAAGTTTTACAAACATAGGGGCCCACTCAAAAGTAAGTGCATGTTTTCTGCAGACTTTTTAAGAACATGAGGGGCCTGCTCTCCAACCCTGGCCTTAGGTAAAATATTTCTAGATTATTCTATGCATATTTTATTGGTGATACACATTGTTAAATTATTTGTCAAATATGCTGGAATATACCACTTTATGAGCATCCAATTGACATCCTTCTCCAATAAGTATCTACATCTTGCTTCTCAATGCATGCTTATGAGTTCCTTGAATCTGCTTTCCAACAGAACCTTGTTTATAAGTATCATGATGATGCTCTCAATGAGGGATGGTGATACACAAGCATTTCACAACACAATTTCATGCAAAGGTATTACTGATAATGTGATATGGCATGCAGTGCCACTGTATAGCAAAGGTATTTTTTTTCACTATCCTGAATATAGCTCTTCTTAAATTATGAATAGCAAAACATCTGGTGAAGGTGCAATCATGAGTACACCATTGGCTCAAATTTGAGTCTGGAAGACATCAAAAGGATTTGAAATGGCACTAATTCCATGGCAAATTTTTACCTCCTACTGTGCTCATTTTTACAACTCACACCTAACAGAAAACCATTATTTTAACACTGATGCTGCATGACCAATGAAGCTGATGCACTACACCAACTAACTAACTATCTGTATTTAGTTTAGAGATTGGAATATAATATTATGGATGTTGTGTGAATAGTTTGATATGTTTGATAATAGTTTGATTTACTTAAAAAAATACTAAGTAGGTGTGCATTGTACAGGTGCATGTGTCAAGGTACATGTGTTACATGGGATTGAGTAAATATGGTTGGATAAGTAAGGTAGATAAACATTGATGAGTGTGTGGAATGTTGGTGTAGGGATTCTTTGGAATTTTGAATGTGGTGTTGGTTGATGTGATTGGTGTCTTTTTGCCATGGTTATGGTATTGTCCCTTTACAGTCATAACATGGATGGGTGCTAAATGATCATGATTTGGTTGAGGCACCCTTAAACTCAAATAACTAACCTTGATGGGACCTCATGGCTCTTATTAAGTCAGATCACTGTATGACTTTATTGCAGTTTATGACTTTATGACTGTCATTCAGACAAAGTGATATCATAAGTATCATATCAAATAATCATTGGCATGTATATTGGCCATCTTGGTGTCTCACTTACATTTTGATACCTCTTGGTAGCCATTGTGTTGCCATTGTTTTGTTGCAGATATCTTGGTACACTGAATTTGTATGGAATATATTGGAAGCCTAAGCATTCATAATGTGGATGAGTGTTTAATTTCTTGTTTATTGTGTATGAGTAACACCAAGAATATATATGAATGAGTTATTTCACAAATGCACTAAGCTGCAATAATGCTGTCAGCTGTACTGTGTGCATAGTCTACTATGTGTGCAATTTCTTACTTTTCAAGCAGCAAACAAAATAATTCCAAATGAGACTTTGAATGAGGTAATATATAATGAAAAATAATACAAAATTTAAAAGAATCTAACTAGTCCCCAGCCTAGCATTGCATCCTTTTTCATCTTTATTTTTTAACTCAACAATGTTTTGTTATTTAACAAAAAATGAAGATAACAGCCTAGTCCAACCTATATTTTTCCAACATATTTTTGTTTCCATATTTCATCATTTTCTCAACATTTTGCTCGTTTATTATAGATGGCCAGACCAATTTATTAGCCTCCTTTTTGCTTCACAAAAGTAAAGCATGTGCAAACTGGGTAAACATAGTGATAAATAGGACTGAAACTTTAGTACTATGTTTTCTCCCACATACCATTCCAAAGTGATGAACAAAACTGATATGTCAAACTTTAGAAATCTGATAAAGTAATGCCAGTCCTCAGACTCTTGAGAAATCCTTGAGCCAATTTATGAATATTTGATGCCCAATATGCATGCACCATTTGGCACCTGCAGTATTGGGGCCTAATGTACTCCCCCCTACCCCCCACCTCCCCCACCAATACTCTGCTTGCACCTCTAGTGTTGAATGATTTATAGGAGGCTTTATAATATTAGAGTATTCAATAAGGTCGACCAGTTTGATGTCTTTGGACCAATTGGAAACCAAAAATTTGAAATTAGAGGCTCATGCAGCTCATTAGGGACATATCTTTCCCAGAAGAAGTACTGCAGCTGAGAGTGGTGACTATTCCCAGGAGAGGCTTGTACAGAATGTGACAAGCCTCAACCCTTCACAGGAGATCCAGCAGGATGCCATCAGCACCCACCGACCACTATTTGGCAGACACCCCCGTTCTTCTACTCCGGAATGTCACAGTAATGCTGCACCAGCAAACATCCTGAGACAGGCTTCAGACTGAGTAAGATCAACCAGCTTTATTAATATAAGGTAATAAACGATATTGCACATGAAGTATCATCTAGGATACAGTTCATATTGCTGACTCCGCGATCCAAGATTCAGTTGAATTATCACAAAAATGTAAATAGTTGCCCTTTTAATTTTTTTTCACATATTTTTCCAATTTCAAAGCACTTCTTGATGGTCTGTCTGGTGTTACCAGAACACTCCTCTGTTCACCAGGTATGATTGGCCTTGATCCAATTTGTTGGCTCTGCATTTTGTGCTTTTGGACAGGTCTTAAAACGATCATGTGCGCATAAGGATGTTTGAGGGAATTTAAAAATGCAGCATCTGCAGTGTATGCTTATATTGTGTCTGTGTGCATATGAGAAAATAAAAGAAGTCCCAGTTAAGGTGCCTTCGAAAAAGAGTAAGTTGCATCACTGGTATGTAAAGATGCATTCACCAGTTAAGGCACCCTCCAAAAAGGAAGGAAGTTGCATAATCAACTTGTAAAGATGCATTCAGTTGTTATATGAAACAGTTTGTTCACTGTACATACTGAACAGGTCATAGTCAAACTTAGCTTCTGACTTACCAATATCTGCAGTGCAAACCTTTTCAAATGTGACTGCCTGTAATGTTTTTTTAGTGAAATTCCCTCTGTTAATACTAAATGCTTGGTCGCAGGACTAACATGGATGCAGCCGAACAGAACATGGATGAGGCCGAACAGAACAAGGGTCTGCTATTGGATATGGCTGATGGTCATTCCACTTTTGCAAACCTGCTGGTGGTTATGAATACAGAGGAGTCTGATCAACTTGATAAAGTCCTTCTGGAAATGCTCATTGACGATGTGAAGGCATTTGTGGAAGAGGGTGAGTGACATTTTATTAAATGTGTTTGTGCTGAGTAGGTACAATGTTAGATTCTTGATGGCAACTGCGGCTCGAATTCAACAACCGGTTTGATAACTGAGTTCCTCCATCATAAATTAGCATAAGAGGTTTGCCATGCTTTGCGATCTAGCAGTTTAATGTGATATAAAAATGCAAGGCTCATCTTCAGGTGATTAGCAAGACATATTTGCTGGACACGATGCTGTCCTAATATCATGTATTCTACTGATTGTATGTCTCGACACTACTAGGGACATCATAGTAACACTAAAGCCAGTTGGTGTGCTGTGCTGGTTTCTTTGCATGCCTTTTTTCATATTGATCAGTTATGTGCAATGATTCACAAAGCAGGAGCATAGCTTCCCAGCAGTAGTAAGATAATAATATTCATTAGGTGTGAGATGCAGTAAAGTATACCAGAATGCCAGGTTTAGCCGTGGAAACAGTGGCTTTTAGGTCTTCTAGTTCCTTTAGGATGATTATAAAGAAGTATCCAAATGCTCGCATTAAATCAAATATAATCACAAATTGGTCTGGCATGTTTCTACCATGGTCATTCTTTGGAGACAGAATGTATGCAAAAAGACATTTTACTCACAGGATTTTGCAATCTGAAACCAGTTGGGTACTTGGAACCATGTTTTTTGTTCGTGCTGGGAGTGTCGGCGTCTATGCTATTAACAACCGGCGTTGTATAGTAGACCGCATCAAAGATACTCGCATTACCAGGAGTTTTGTTCGGGAATTGGCATGTATCACTAGCCACTATTGTGAGCAAGTGAGTGACACCTATAAGTGAAATGCTAAATTCAGCCTCATGTTAAAACTGGCAAACATCTATATCAGAGCAAGACATGAAGAGGTGTTCGGAAAGGATGTCTAATCACTTTTCAGTATGTTATCTTCCACGCGTTTCATGGAAATTGTCCCACAGAATCCCATGGGTTACTAATGCAGGAGTCGGACAACCGTGTCCCAACCAAAAAGTCGTGGGTTCGAATCCCACCTGCTGCTGATCCCCGTCAGCTGCCAATCTGCGTGAGAGAGGGGCGCCGCTGTGTGATCAAGATGCAGTGAATGCATCTTAAAGCCAGTACCAAAGGACCCATTGATCATGCAAGAATGCTTCCATTCAGTGCTGATGCTCCTGGAAGTGTGGTACATGGTAGTTTGTTGGTGTGAGGTGATTATTAGTTTGCAACATGAAGCTTTTCATGCACTAGAGGCATATTATTTCAGTGCACACACACATTATTCACTACCGTGTTTTTCAGGCAATTAACGTTGTTTATTGGCTCGGATATGGTTGTACTGGCTGCGCCATTGATTTGCTGGACTGTTGCAGGTGTTTCGAGATCATGTGAAGAACGTATTTGGAGCACCTTGCAGGAATGGGGAATTCTGAGATTCCTCTCTGAAATGCTGGCACTGCTACCAAAGGAAGTGGTGGATGCGAGAAGGCAGCCAGCATATCGCTACAAGTTCGCCCTGAACCTGCTGTCAGCAATTGCTCCACATGAATCCCTCTTCACTCATATGCAGACAAAACATGAAACAGTAAGTTGTTTGTGAAAGATGACGTAACACCATTAATTAATGTTAGTATCCTTTAGGGTTCTTAGCTCCGATCGTGCATTGCATGAAGGCTGCAAGTGTAATACCATGCCGATTGTGGCTCCTGTGGGGCGATGGTGGGCTTCAGCTTTGAAGGGGAGGGTCGTTTTCCTCCACGTGCGGTGGCATGCTCATCGAATACCCACTGGAGATGTCCCACTGCCATCTCTAATGATGCGAGCACGCGTGCGCAGTTTGGGGATGTGTGTGGTATCTGGCCGAAGGCGAGATGATGTGGTTCAGGTTCGGGTGGGGGCGATGTCCAAGTTGCTGGTTCGGGCCCACCCGTCCTCGGGCTTTTCTCGGTAGCAACAATGGGCGCTACGTGACCAATGTAGTCTTTGCGCCCTGAAGTCCTTATAATTAACTAACTAACTCAGTAGCACCCCCCCGATGAGGCACCACCTTTACGCGGGGGGGGATTGAGTGCCCCAATGACCCGGCGACCATCATACCGGCGAGGGTGAGACCAGGAGTGTCCTCACTCATCCTTCCATCCACTACGCTCCCATTCCAATGCCCATCTCATCCCAACATCCATGTCCTGTACTAACTGTCTTTCGGGCACACCACGTCGTGTACTAGTTCCCTGGTGGTCTGATAAATGCCGAGATGCATTACATGCTAGAAAGAAGACATTCCGTATTTTTAATCGTGACAGCTGCATGGCGAATACCTCGCTAGTCTTTTCGCAAGGCAGGTCCCATAGGCATTTATCGCGAGGCGCACAATTGCTGATTCCGAACGACAATCGTGGAAAAGCGTACGTCACCACACGTTGAACCGTTCCACCTCGCTGTCATCGGTGTGGTCCCAGCATCAAACGTGATCTGCGTGGACCCCTTGTGGAATCTCCGGCAAACTTACCTGTACCCCACTCCACACTGCACATAAATGGACAAGATATTGTTAATCCGAAGGATGTCGCCGACGGGATAGGACGGGTCTTCTAGGAACGATCGAAAAATAAAAACAGTCGACGTTTCTCGGAATACTAAGCCTGGTGCGAAGCACTACCCCTTGATTTCACAACAACAGTTTCTAGCCATTACAACAGTCCATTTTCTATTTCCGAACTGACTGCTACTATAAGCACCCTTAGGAACGTAGCAGAAGGACCCGACACCTTACACAATGACATTATTAAACATCTGCCGATAACAGCTTTAAACACACTTCTGCAAGTGTTCAACGAAATGTGGGAAAGGGGAACATTTCCATTGACATGGCGGAGGGCGCTTGTCGTCCCTATTTGCAAGCCAAACAAAACGGGAAAGGACCCACTTCATTATCGACCCATATCATTGACCTGTTCTCTTTGCAAATTGTTTAAAAAATGGTGAACTTGCGACTCATGTGGTTTTTAGAACGCAGCCACGTACTCAACTCGATACAGAGTGGCTTCCGTAGACACCGTAGCACATTTGACCATATTTTAGCTCTTGATTCCGTTGTACGCCTGAGTTTCATGAAACGATGTCATACCGCTGCCATATTTTTCGATGTTGACGGCGCTTATGATACCGCATGGCGTCATGGCATCCTCATGAAGTTGCACCAAATAGGCATAAGAGGCCCGATGGTGCTTTCCTTGACGAATTTTTTTAATTAATAGGGCATTTCGGGTCAGAATAGGTGGCTACCACTCTGACACCTTCCAACAGATTCATGGGGTTCCGCAGAGAAGTATATTGAGTGTGGCTCTGTTCGCCATTGTCATAAATGATGTGGGTGATGCACTGCCAACATCGGTAAGACGAGCGCTATTCGTGGATGATTTTACAGTGTGGTTATCTCGTACAGTGCGGACGGTGGAAAGACAGCTACTGTAGTGAAATTGATGGAATGGTGTGACAGAACTGGTTTCAATTTATCCCCTCAAAGACTACCGCTGTTCATTTCTGTCGCAAACTCCGTTGCACAGACCCAACGATAAGGATGAACGGTCACCTCGTACCTTTCAGATCTCTAGTCAAGTTTCTAGGGGTGTGGATGGATCGTCATGTTACATATAAAACTCACATCACCGACCTTGTCAACAAATGTACAAAAGGTCTTCAGGTAATGAGTACCGTTTCTAGGTGTTCATATGGAGCTGACAGATCAATTTTACTTCTCATGTACCGATCGCTTGTGCGTTCTAAAATTGACTATGGATCTTTTATTTATGACGGAGCGAGTGCCACATCCAAGCGCTGTCTTGATGTGATCCACAATTCAGCCCTTCGCATCGTTACTGGAGCCTTTCGCACTTCACCGGCTGCTAGTGTAATGGTAGAAGTAGACGAGCCACCTCTTGCGCTACGCCGTAAGTTATTGGGCGCGAGATACGCGTGCAATGTTGCCCAAAACCGGAACCACCCAGTCTATCGGTGGATATTCTCAAGGGACATTAAGAGCACGTCACAGGACCCAGCGTGGACTACCGTTTTCTATTCGTATGGCCTCGATCCTTCGAGAATGTAATATCAGGCCGCGTTCTGTAGCACGTGTCATCACGCCGAGCACTCCCCCTTGGCATGTTGTTCCAGTGAAAACTGATGTTACTTTGTCCTGCTCAAAGAAAGGACACGCAAACCCGGAGGAACCCCGCATGTTTGCATTGGAGTTTCGGAGGAACCGCATGTTTCCCAACTTTATATTCTGTGTAAATGCACGAATATAAAGACTTCGCGCATTTACACAGATGGCTCAAAGTCACTCTCTGGTGTTGGGTGTGCTTACGTCAGTCGACAAGGTGTTCGATCTTTTGGTTTACCTACACAAACATCGATTTTACTGCCGAACTGTATGCCATTTTGCAAGCCCTCTATTTTATACAGAAAGACCGGTCCACCAAGTACATGGTTTTCACAGACTCTTTGAGCAGTCTCCAGGCACTGAACACCTTTAACCAGGATAACCGACTTGTTCGGAAGATTATCAAAGTCATAAAATCCCTACATGACATCGGCAGAAATATCGTGTTCTGCTGGATTCCTAGCCATGTTGGACTCGCGAGAAACGAAGCAGCTGACATTACCGCCAAACACGCCATTTGTAATGGCCGTATGGTCCATCTGCGGCTCCCTCCAAAGGATCTGTACCCCACTATATTGTCAAATATACGGTCAGAATGGCAGCAAACCTGGAATTCGAAGTGTAGTAAGCTCAGGGTTTTAAAACCGACACTAGGAAAGTGGCTGTCCTCTCATCGAACCAAACGCCGGGAAGAGGTAATACTCTGCCGATTGAGGATAGGCCATACCTTCGCAACACATAGTTATATGCTTACCGGTGATGACCGACCTCTGTCCGCGCTGCTCTAACCCGCTTACCGTGTACCATGTTTTAGCTGGCTGTACACTGCTCGATCCCCTACTACGACGCCAGATTTTAGGACGGTTGAACACCGACTCTTCTTTACGTATACTAATAGGGAACGAATCTGAGGTCGTAGCGTCTGGGAATATTTTTATCTTCATTCAACAAGCTCGCCTTGACGTGATATACCCCCACCCGTGAAGATGGATAGCAAGCTATGATAGCAGCACCGTAAATTGATTACAATTCAGTTATGGGCGCAAAATGACCCTAGATGTCGACGCGCCCCTAAACTCCAATCCACCACCACCAGTAGCAACAACGGCAACAACACCAAGCAATGGTTCGATGACAATTAATGCCATATGAGAAATCCCGAACGTTTGGTGGTGTGAGGTGTAAACTAATTGCAATATGTTCCTGTACAACAACAACAATGACAACAAGCATTTATTCGGTGACAATATGCCGCATCAGAAATCCTGAACGTTTGGTGGTGTGAGATTCAAAATATCTGAAGATGTTCCATTTTTACATTGTGGATCATGGCACGTTACCGCTGCTCATTGGTTGGTCCGTGTTTCTCAACTTCTGGAGGCGGTGGCTCGCTCCTGTCAGAGTCGACGTAGACTCCGTCCTCTGCCTCTGCCTGATTGGTTGGTCGGATGTTCCTCACCAGTTGGTCCGATGCTCCTCACCAGCTGGTCCGGTGCTCCTCAGGTTCTGCAGGCGGTGGCCCGCTCCTGCCACAGTCTGGACGTGGAGACTACCCTCTGCCTGTCCCTGATCAGTTTGTCCGATGTTCCTCACCAGTTGGTCCGATGTTCCTCACCAGCTGGTCCGATGTTCCTCACCAGCTGGTCCGATGTTCCTCACCAGCTGGTCCGGTGTTCCTCAGGTTCTGGAGGCGGTGGCCTACCAATGGCAGAGTATGGACGGTTACGCTGTTCTCCGCCTGTCGCTGACCGGTTGGCCCGATGTTGCTCACCAGCTGGTCCGGTGTTCCTCAGGTTTTGGAGGCGGTGGCTCACTAATGTCGCAGCCTGGACGTAGAGACCACCCTCTGCACCTGCCTGACCGGCTGGTCCGATGTTCCTCACCAGCTGGTCCAATTTTCCACCAGCTGGCCCGATGTTCCTCACCAGCTGGTCCGATGTTCCTCACCAGCTGGTCCGATGTTCCTCACCAGCTGGTCCGATGTTCCTCACCAGCTGGCCCGATGTTCCTCACCAGCTGGTCCGATGTTCCTCACCAGCTGGTCCGATGTTCCTCACCAGCTGGTCCGATGTTCCTCACCAGCTGGTCCGATGTTCCTCACCAGCTGGCCCGATGTTCCTCACCAGCTGGTCCGATGTTCCTCACCAGCTGGCCCGATGTTCCTCACCAGCTGGTCCGATGTTCCTCACCAGCTGGTCCGGTGCTCCTCACCAGCTGGTCCGATATTCATCAGCAGCTGGCCCGATGTTCCTCACCAGCTGGTCCGATATTCCTCAGCAGCTGGCCCGATGTTCCTCACCAGCTGGTCCGATGTTCCTCACCAGCTGGTCCGGTGCTCCTCACCAGCTGGTCCGATGTTCCTCACCAGCTGGTCCGATGTTCCTCACCAGCTGGTCCGATATTCTCACAGCTGGCCCGATATTCCTCACCAGCTGGTCCGATGTTCCTCACCAGCTGGTCCGATGTTCCTCACCAGCTGGTCCGATGTTCCTCACCAGCTGGTCCGATGTTCCTCACCAGCTGGTCCGATATTCCTCAGCAGCTGGCCCGATGTTCCTCACCAGCTGGTCCGATGTTCCTCACCAGCTGGTCCGATGTTCCTCACCAGCTGGTCCGATGTTCCTCACCAGCTGGTCCGATGTTCCTCACCAGCTGGTCCGATGTTCCTCACCAGCTGGTCCGATGTTCCTCACCAGTTGGTCCGTTGTTCCTCAGGTTCTGCAGGCGATGGCCCGCGCCTGCCACAGTCTGGACGTGGACGCCGCCCTCTGTCTGGCGGTGGCGGCCGTGGTGACGGCCAGTATGCGCCACTCTGTCGGCCGACGCTGGGCGGACGATACCGGTGAGCGCATCGTGCACCTGGCTACTGGCTGGGCATCGCCGGAAGTGGGCCCCGGGGCTCACTGAAGTTGGCTGGGTCGCGTGATGTGGTTGTGTTTCAGTAGGGAAAGAAATTGAGCAAGGAAAGATGGGGGTTCCCTTTAGTCAAGGTTTAAAGAAAGAAAGAGTTCGCTCCGGCCATTTTGTATTTAGTCCCGCGCACGCGAAAGTGGCGGCGCTTCCGTGAATGTGGTAAGTTGTTGTGAACCAACCAATAAACACAAACACAAGGAAAGAAAGAAAGAGTGCTCGATTTTGTGTGTTGCGACCAATGCACTTTCTGTTCGTCTTTGTGCACCCCAGTTTGTGGGTTACTGCCAATGTGGGTTACTGTCCGTCCTTATATATCCCAGTTTAGGGGTTACCTTGTAAATGTATACTCTCTTCGTCCTTGTATTCCTAGTGTATGGGTGCGGCCAATGCACGTTATGTCCGTATTTATACAGCCCAGTGTGTGGGTTACGACCAATGCAAGTTCTGACTGTCCTTTTACATCCCAGTCTATGGGTTACCTTGTAAATGTACACTCTCTTCGTCCTTGTACACCCTAGTGTATGGGTTATAGCCAATGTACGTTCTGTCCGACCTGGTACGTCCCAGTTTACGGGTTGCCTTATACGTAAACTGAATGTACGGGTACGTTCTTTTCGTCCTTGTTGAAAGATTGCGGCCAATGCACGTGCTGACTGTCCTTGTAGACCCCAGTTTGTGGGTTGGCTTATCACTGGGCAATGCCGCACATGCATCCGGGGCTGTAGCTCAAGTGGTAGAGCGCTCGCTTAGCATGTGAGAGGTACGGGGATCGATACCCTGCAGCTCCAGAACGCCCATTTTGGTGACGATTTATCGTGGTGCAAACTTAGCTATGGAGTGTTGTGCGTAACCGGTACTATCAGGAGGTGTGACTGGGTCTATTCGCAATCCCCATACATCCCTTCTCACGTCCCTTATGAACCCTGTTTCTCGGCCCTGTATTTCGAGTTGACTTACGTTCACGTGCTTCCCTGTTTGAATCACGGAATTTTGGGCGCTGTATGCCTTATGCAGCTGATCTACTCCTAGCCACAACCCAGGGAATTCGCCGTGAATTGCCAAACATTTTCCTCGCCCTTTCATAAGTTGCCATGCTCACAAATTGCTACTTGAGCAATGCAGACTAGGAGCGCAATCTGACCGGCACCATACAGTATCAAAAGTATTGGACAATTCAATCTAATTCAATCTCATTGACAATGCTCATAACACATGAGGAATCTGACTACCTCATAATTCAGTGTCAAATAATTGTGTTTCGTTAGGTGTGAGATATAGAAATAAATGCAGTAGGATGTTGAAATTTACCACGGAAGCATGACGTTTATAATATCGCTTCAGCCCTGCAAACTCAATTTCGATCAAATAGCGTACTCATAAGTATGTTCTTCGTTTTATTCGGGAGGCACTAAATATATGGATACAACTAATAGCGTTAATGTTTACAATAGCATACTATCACCAAAGGGCATTGCATAGCAGACCACATCATAGGTCATCCCCCAACCAGGAATTGTGCTCAGATTTCTCATTCACAATCTGTAACGTTGAGCATACGTAACAGTGATCATGCTACTTGCTCGCGAGATATTCTTAGAAAGGAAACACGGAGACTCCATAAACACATCAACAAGCATGATCGTGATACGTCTAATATCGTGCTGCGAATAAGCCCTTCTTGCACGTTGTGGCCTGATCTTGCCCGGTCACCGCGCGGCTTATCGGCCGCATGGGTTCAACAGGCGGTCGGGTGGTAGTGTGCAAGAAAGGTTTGCCCGGCTGCTTTTGTTCTGCAGGGCGCGCATCCACCAATGGCCGTATTGTTGGACACAGCTCAGCAGTGATACATTATTGGTGAAATATGGTGTAATGAACAACGGCCTGAACACTAATTTGACATCCCTCCCAAGGAAATGTCGACAAATTGCTTCTTGATGAGGTCATGTAGTCTTCAACTATGTCTTCTTCCAGAATCTCGTTTATAAGTATCATGCCTGTGTCCGCCATTGCGCATCATGATACACGAGGATCACTAACACAATTATAGCTAAGATGATTACCTTTGGTTAAGTGTGTTATACAATATTCAGTTGATGAGTACAGGCATTTTGTTTCGCTATCGTAAGTATAATGATCCCAAAATTAGACGTCTCAAAACAAACGAAAAAAGTACGCATGCGAATTCGCTGCTGGGTCAAAATTGTGTTGGAAAAAAAACATAAGTTGTGTCGAGCGACATCCTAGCGACATCGTGGCGAATTTCTACATTCTCCTGAACTCGATTCGATACCTCACACCTAACGAAAGGCGCCCGAAAGCCCACATAACTAACTAACGTAACGAAAGGCCATTAACCCCGCAGCTCACGCCCACACTCTGCCGCTCTCCGTGCAGAGGTCTGGACCGAGCTGGTGACCAGGTACGCGGCCGCCGGCGGCGGCCTCTTCCGGCCGGCTCTGGAGCGCCTCCTGATTGGTCGGCTGGCGGCGCTGTGGGCGGAGCCCGGCTCGGCGCTGGGCGACGCGCTGGTGCCGGTGCGTCGCTTCCTGGTGGTGCCGTCCAGCCGGCTGGCGCAGGTCTCCGAACATCGGCCGCCCTGGGTGAGTGGGCGCCGCATGCAATGACGGCTGCGTTTACCGACGGCTCTGGCGGCAGGCGGAGACTGTTTGTTTGTTGCATGAATGATAGTCCCGTGTTTCGCGTTGAAGCGGTTAGTAACACTGTGATTGTTTATTGGTTGGTTCACGACACACTTTATGCACATTCACGGCTAATGGCGCCGCCCACACTGTTTCGCCGGTGGGCCGCGGGATTGGGAAATGTCTTGAGTGGCGCTAGAGTCGAACCCGGGACCTTTGGTACCCATAGCCCGACACCTTAACCACTCGGCCATCCCCGCCCCCGCAGGGGGAGACTAGCCGGGGGAGACCACAACGCAGGGAGATCGTGTGCCGATGATGTTCATTGGGCTTGCTAAACTGGAAACAAAATCCAGTCTTCTCAATTGCCACCCGCCTTGCAGCAAATGTAAGATTGAACAGGCGTTCCCAGCCTTGTATGCCAGATTTTGTAAAGTTTGCGTGATTTTGGTCGCAAGGCAGCGTGTATACTGTCATGCTATAGCCTATGTTTCTGGATGCAGCATGGTGTGGCCTGTTATGACATGTGACCTGCTGTGACCATGTGGCCTGCTGTGACCACATGACCTGCTGTGACTACATGACATGCTATGACCATGTGACCTGCTATGACCATGTGACCATGACCTGTGACCATGTGACATGCTATGACCATGTGACCTGCTGTGACCATGTGACCTGCTGCGACCATGCGACCTGTTATGATCATATGATCTATTATGACCATGTGACCTGTTATGACCATGTGACCTGTTATGACAATGTGACCTGATATTATCATGTGACCTGACATTACTATGTGACCTGATATGACCATGTGACCTATAACCATATGACCTGCTATGACTATGTGGCCTGCTATGACCATATGACCTGCTATGATGTGTTGACAGGTGACGAGCTGTTGCTCTGCCGCAGATGACCTGCTGTGACCTTCTCCGTCGCCTGGTGTCGCAGCTGCTGCAGCAGCGGACTGGCCAGTCAGACCGGCACAGCCAGATGCTCAGCTCGCTGGCGGACCAGGTGACGAGCGTGACACGAACGGTACCCGCTTCCGACCCCATAACTGTGCCCGGGAAACCGGTACCGTCCTCGATTTGACTCACCGGTGCGATTGAGTATTAGTGAAGATTTTGTGCTCAGGACCTTGAATCCCAGTTTTGCTAACGTGTCGCTTATGATGTCGCACTTTCAGTATCTCGATGATCAAGACTGCTTCGATATCGGAGGGGGTTGCGGTAGCTCAGTTGGTAGAGCGTCGGACTCTTGATCGCAAGATTGTGGGTTCGAATCTCACAACCGACGAGATTACCGAGTCCAATCGGCGTGAGAGGTTGGCGACGCTATATGACCTAGCGGTTGAATGCGTCGTAAAAGAGCCCGAGGTTCTTCTTCGCCTCGATATATGAGCTGTTGTCGGATTCATGCGCGCCGTGTCAAGACAAGTGTATCTTGGTGCTGAGGGTAGAAGGACGATGTAGATAAGTAGTCGTACAACCCTCGAACGAGCATAGTCAAAATGCAATTACATTTGAGGAGGTACTTTATCAATTTGCTGCTGTTAGAGGTCTGTATCTTAGTCCCATATTCGCACCATAATACCTTTGTCGTATAACATCGTTTGATATATCCGGGCGCTAACGCATGAATATGTTGTGCCAAGGCACCACAGATTCGAAAAGGCGCGAAATAGTACGAAGAGCATACGTGCGGTTGCATCCTGTACTGTCTTGTTTTCACTGCACTAATTTTCCGACACGTGTGCGAGATGTAACCATGGCCATGTCGATTGTTGTTCAGCATGACGCCAGTGGCCACCGTCCTCCGGGGTTTCTGGACGGACTCTTGCCTCTTGCCGCAATTAAACATGAGGGGAAGAGTAGTCTATGTGCGATGCTAAATGGCAAATGCAGTCGATGCGCCCTGAAGGCGCAGACATTTTTTCCTTTGTCTGAGGTAAACTTCATAAGGCACGTGAATAGTCTGTAGGACCTCGGCGTTTGCGATTTTATGAACACCGGTTATAATTATTCCCGGCCTTCATTCATAGCCCTTCATTCTTCACGCACCAAGCCGCATTTTATTGGTTTGTAACAGGGCCATGATGTTGAGCGTTAATAGCGCGCTGATACAGGTATTATACATAGCTATTTTGATAGGTACAGTCACACACTACTTATATCTCACGACTGGTCGTGGCGACCTTGTACCACGTTGCGGGCGGCAGGACGGCCGGGCGCCGGGCGACCGCCTCTCAGCGCCCGTCGACCAGAGAATGACCGAGTGCCTCCGAGCGCGTCAGTGGCCGACAGTACGTCGTTACCTGTGACCAAACGTCACTACTGCCCGCAGCCGGGCGTCGGCCCCGAATCGAGAACAATGGCTCGTTGTCCTCTGAATACGTGTGAGTCGATATCGAGCCGCCTCTGATGGCACGCTGGCCTTTGGGGCCCGGCGGTATCGGGTGGACAGTAGCTTGATTCCAGGACGTTGCTTAACAACAACTGACTGGTAAGAGCGGCGCTGTAGCTCTGGTCTCGCACAGCGCCCGACACCGCGAAACGACCTGCAATCGCCACGCCCACGCAGCTGGTATAGACATCGTTGACACGCCTGTCCATGGGGTCCTACATCAGTCCAGGGGTGCGTTGCCAGTCTCACAACCGAAAGATTCTGGGTTCGAGTCTCACCTGTCGCTACTTTTCGCCCGCGGACAATCGGCGTGAGAGATTGGTGACGCTGCATGACTCAACGGTCAATGTGTCGTAAGATAAAGAACGAACGAACCAACCAACAATGAAGCCTGACGTCCTGTGTTCTTCAGCAGCACGTGCGACTATCCTTTCTACTATTTGCGCCATCGTGACGGGCACGTTACTAGCCACCATAGCAGCGGGCGTGTCCGCGCGACTGCAGTGCACTGCGATGCCGGTGTTCTGCGCCAGGCGAAGAGCAGCCGGTCAGGCGCCGTTTCCTGCCGCCAGGTGTCTCTGCTGATGGAGATGGCCCCGGCAGCGTCCGTGCCTGCGCAGCTGTTCCTCGGCGTGCACTTGCTCGACCAATCAGCGTCCGAGCAGGCGATGACGTCGGCTGCGCGGAGGGCGTGTCTGGCTGTCTGCAAACAGGCTAACGCAGGTGAATATTTTGCCATTGGCCATTGTGTCATACACATGCTGCACGATATCCTTGGGTGCGTGGGTGTTTGGTCTGTTATGAGCATGCACCAGTTCCTTGGCGTAATAGTTGCGTTTGAATGTTTTGGGCTTTGGGCGCATGGGTGTGTTGGTCTTTATAGTTAGCACTAGTTCCTTGGCGTAATACTACTGCGTTTGATGTTTCTGGGATATTGTTGGATGCATGGGTGTGTTGGTCTGTTGCGAGGATATACAAGTTTCTTGGCATAATGATAATGCATGCATATGCGTATGGTAATGCATAATGCAGATGATTGATGGTAACCTCTCCAATTCTGTGATTGACTTACCAATGTTGTGCGGGCTTGGTAAAAAGACCATGCCAATGTACCGAAGCTTGTTGGGCCAAAGTGACACTTCAATCTGGCGTCGATGCGACGTTAAGCCCACATAGCCAATCTCTTCAATCGGGTTTTGGGCCTACCGACGTAAAAATCACTCCTACGTCCTGGATGCAAGTGGCACAGACATTTTCCACTCCGGGATGCCTCATTCTGTCAGTTGGTAAACATTTGAACCGAGATTAATGATGTCTCAGTAAGGTGGACTGCCATGCCGTACAAGCAGAAAAACGTCCCTCATTGACAGGCCAAGGGTAGAAATACATGGTGACATTCCAGTAGGAGGGGAAAATGCCATCTTTGAACGGTAGTGCTCTGCCTTGGCCTGGCTTCGATACGCATGATTCCTGGTGCGCCGTGCCAGTCTTGGTGGATTTACCCAAGTCTCGGTGCGATCACGACACGTTCCATTTTCAGAATCCTTGTGTGACGTCACGACGCTGCTGTTGGACGCTTGCCTTCTCGACGGTCGCCGATGCTGCCATCTATCGTCGATAGCGGTAGCGCCGCTTTGGTGCGTGCTTCATAGATATTGCAGTCAGCAGATGACTTCGGAGGAGACGATCCTGTTCGGAAAACAGCGAGATCAACTTCAGGTATGTGCCTTCAGTCGTTCTGTCTTGAGCCAACCAAGTGTTGCATGTGCATGCACTGAAATTGCGTAGAGTTATCATGCTCATCGCCACCACTGGAGTCCCTGGGGTTCGAACCCCACCTAATTTTTTTTTTGGTGTGATCCCACCCCACCTGGAAGCTGGTGGTGGTGCACTTCGAGAAAATACGTAATCTTCCCGAACACATCGAGTTTATGTCAGGCTGCATCAGAATCGGGTTGATGGACTCTCCCGACGGTACCCCCCCCCCCAGTGTAAAATAATTCACCATGTGGCCTGGAAATTCACAGTTAATGGAGTTGTGCTATTTCATCCTCGTCTTAGGTTTTTACCATTTTGCTATATGGGCAGTCATCACACACACAACTGCTAAATAATGTAAAATGCATGTAACTGAAGTGAAAGGCATTCCACTTTTTAATCCTTCAGTAGCAATCATTTATTTTCTTCCAATCTCACTATTCCCGAGCAACTTCTTCCTTTATCCACACAGTTAATGGTGAAGTAATTTTAGGACACTGTACCCCCCCCCCCCGAGGGGGCTTCCCGGCCTGGTCTTCTTTGCGGTCAATGGCCGACGGTTAGCCGGGCGAGGGGGCGCATCCGCTTGTCTGACCTCTCCTCCATGATGTGCTACCGTGGAACGCGTTGTGCATTGTGCATCTATGGCAATTTGCATGTCGGCTTGTGTTGGAAAACAGGAAACGGGGCCTTTCCTTCTTTCGGGCTGATGTTGGAACGATTATTTTCATTGTGGCTCTTGCTCCCAGCTGCTGATTAAAACGCTTTCTGGGTAGCTCAGTAGCCAGTAACGGCATAAACGCCAGCCCGCAAAGGTCTAAGCCTCCAAGTTTCGGCGACCAAGAATATCACCCATGGGCGTCGAATAATCAAATTTCGGTCGAAACGCCCTACAACCCGAACAACTAAGGATCATCTACTCCTGGCATGAGGCGTTACGTACGTACATAGGAAATCAGAACGATTGTATCAAATCGCCAAGTGATGCTGTCGCAGGTTACAAGTCACTCCGACGTACCCAAAACCCTGTTTCCGCCCGGGCTCGAACCGGGGACCTTCCGCGTGTTAGGCGGATGTGATAACCACTACACCACGGAAACAGCTGTCACAGTGGCGCATATCAGCATTGGCGGGCAGGCGGTCGGGTGATGACATTCCTTTGGCGTTGGGAGGTGTGTCAGATACGAAGTGAAAGGCATTTACTGATGACCAGATACCGTGATATTTAATTACGAGCCCGACCGGTACTAGGGGCTGTAGCTCAAGTGGTAGAGCGCTCGCTTAGCATGTGAGAGGTACGGGGATCGATACCCTGCAGCTCCAAAGTTTTCCTTTGATACGATTTTGCATTCACGGCCTGCCGAAGGAGCGCATCCACAAGTCTCCTGATGGGGTCGGGGTTGTTGAGTTTGACCATCCTGCCACCGTGTGGGTGATATCGACTGTTGTGTGTTGCGATGAGTGTGATCTTGTATGCCAGTTTATGGTCTGTGGTTGAATGTTTATCTGTGTAAGGCTAACAGATGGAACAAGGTAGAGCAAGGGGTATCGAGCTGAGAATAGTATATGAGCCAGGAATAGTGCAGTTGACTTGAAGAGAGTCGATGCATGTGAGGTTGAATGGGGTCTTGAATATAGCAGACGAGCTGAGATGAGAGTTGCTAGTCCGGGGTTGTAGAGTCACGAACAAGCTGATGATGATGGAGTAGAGATGAGAGTTGCTAGTCCGGGGTTGTAGAGTCGCGGACAAGCTGATGATGATGATGGAGTAGAGATGGAAAATTAAGTATAATTGGAGAAAAGGCCATTGGATAAGAGAGATAGCTTCCAGACGGAAAAGAAGGCTCGCAGATGGCCAAAAAGGTCCCCGGGAAATAACAAGGCCACTGAGATAGGAAAGGTTGTGTATAATTTGGTAGAGGAGGACGTGAGAGCAGGCCCCTAATTTGACAGAATGGACTCTAGAGGAGAAATGAGGGCCCTGCCGGACTCGAGAGGAGTCCCCAAAAGGAGTAGGTCTCCAGGACTGAATGAGGGCCCGAAGACCGGAAGGATTTCCAAGAAAATGAGAAGAGGCCCTTAAGATGGGAGTGGTAACAGATATGAAGGGGTGTGAGGTTTCCAAAATTGAAGATCTCCTCATGGCGGGTTAGGCTTTGCCAGGATAAAGGACCATGAAACTCAATCTGGTGGCATGACAGGTCGTACCATTCCACAAGTCTCATTGGGACTAAAACAAATGAAGCCGGAGCAACGAAAAACACTCCGGACATGGATCCAACTCCGGGACTTTTCAATATGGTGACCTCGTTCCTAGGTCAAGGTCATCAAAAATGCATAAAACTCATTTTAAGGGTTGTTGTGCCGGCCATACTCCGAAAGTACGAAACCGAATTTCATGAAACCTTCGCCAATCGACGTGCCGTGGTCGATATACTTGTGACTTTTCAATATGGTGACCTCGGCCTTAGGTCTAGGTCCTCAAAAATGCCTAAAACTCATTTTAAGGGTCGCTGCTCCGCCCATGCTCAGAAAATACGAAATCAAATTTCATGGAACCTTCGCCGGTCGGAGAATGGCCTGATCTCTCATTGTTTAACGGGCGATCCTATTTACCGAAGAGGTGGAGTAGGGTTCTGTACACATCAATTTCAATCTGCATTGCAAAAGGCAGTTTCAGTGCATTGGATTCAACACCGGCCCATCCGTCATTGGTGTGTGGTGGTTGCGCGTGGTGATGGTGGTTGTGTGGTTGGCCATTGTTGGCCACTCTCACCAGTGTCACATGCCAATGGGCCCGTGCTGGATACAATGCACTGAAACTGCCTTTTGCAATGCAGATTGAAATTGATGTGTGCAGAACACCACTCCGCCACTTCGGTAAATAGGATCGCCCGTTAAACAATGACAGATCAGGCCACTCTCACCAGTATCACATGCCAATGGGCCGGTGCTGGATCCAATGCACTGAACTGCCTTTTGCAATGCAGATTGAAATTGATGTGTGCAGAACCCTACTCCACCTCTTCGGTAAATAGGATCGCCCGTTAAACAATGACAGATCAGGCCATTCTCCGACTGACGAAGGTTTCATGAAATTTGGTTTCGTACTTTCTGAGCATGGGCGGAGCAGCGACCCTTAAAATGAGTTTTATGCATTTTTGATAACCTTGACCTAAGGCCGAGGTCACCATATTGAAAATTCCCAAGTATATCGACCACGGCACGTCGATTGGCGAAGGTTTCATGAAATTCGGTTTCGTACTTTTGGAGCATGAGCGGTGCAACAACCCTTAAAATGAGTTTCATGCGTTTTTGATGACCTTGACCAACGGCCAAGGTCACCATATTTAAACTCCAGAATATATCGCCCATTCCACGTCGATTGGTGAATGTTTCATCAAATTCGGTTCGGTACTTTCGGAGCATGGGCGTGTCAAATAGGCAAGAAAACGATTTTGTGTATTTTTGTGACCTTGACCTAAAGCCAAGTTCACGATATTCAAAGCCTCACGTATATCGAACACGTTACGTCGATTGGTGAAGGTTTCATGAAATTGTATTTGGTAGTTTCAGAGTATGGGCGTGGTTAAAAGTCTTTAAAATGGTTTTCTGCTTTTTTGATGACCTTGACCTAAGGCCAAGGTCACCATATTCAAAAGTCCCAAGTATATCGACCATGTCACGTCTATTGGTGAAGGTTTCACGAAATTCGGTTCAGTAGTTTAGGAGCATGGGCACGGCAACAATTCAAAATAAAGATGAACTTAATCAGCGAATTAGGTCAAGGTTACCATATTGTAAAGTCCCAAGTAAATCGACTATGCTGCATCGAATGGTGAAAGTTTCGTTCAATTCGGTGCAGCGGTTTATGAGCATGGTCACGACAACACTTTCAAAATGATTTCAAAATGGCCGCTCCAAGTTTGAGGGGTAATTTTATAGCTTTGCGTAATGGTAAGAGTCCCCATATTCAAAAGCCCCACATAAATCGACCCAACTGAATCGATTGGTGAAGGTTTGGTGGAATTTGGTTCGGTAGTTTCTGAATATGGTCACGGCAACAGCCCTGGGCAAGAGTAGACCCACCCTAGATTAGGCCCCTCCACAGGAAAATTTAGTTCATCACTAATCATTTCACTTCGATAGGTCCCTTTTGACAAAATTGCGGTCGAAATTCCAAGCGCGTGAATTCATTCGCGAAGAATTTGTTTTTTAACTTGTTTGACAGGTGCCTTGCAGTCAGCAGCAAATGTTTTTTTTTTTTATCGCAAATTCCTAGGATTCCGATCAGAAGACCAATGTAACCCACTTCTTGTTGTCATCTTCGCGAAATTATCGTCCTAGGAATGAGAAATGATCGCTTAAGATTTGCTTAGGGCATGAAGCTGGTGGTAATAAATGACAATAGCAATGAATCTAACTATGTTCAGTTATTCTTCGAGGACATAACTGTGGGTTGATCAATGGGAGATATCTGAAAGATATGCTTAGCATCAGCCTCGCTGCAATCTAGAGGCCAGCGGGAAGATTCTTCTGTTCGAAAAAGCATTGAGACGTTGGTTGGTTTTTACACTTAGGTATTTCTCCACATGTTACTGATTTATACCATGGTATGTCCCAGTTTTCAGCGAGAAAAAAAAATATTGTTTTTGTTTGCTGCGTGAATAATGCACCATGCCAAGAACAAGCATTAATATGAAATCATGTTTCCACTCCCGAACCATACTAAGGGCCTAAAAACAATAGGAGGCCCTAACACAATGGAGGCCCCCTTTCGTGAAGTAGAACGCCCCCTTTCGATCTTGCCCCTCTCCCCCTGGAAGAATTTCGTGGCGACGCCACTGCTAAGCAGTGGTGTGTTGCGGGAGAACCAGTAGCCCTCGCTCGTCCAGCAACGTTAGCACGACAGCTGCCGATGCTGGTGATTCATCAACGGCCGATTCCTATGTACGAATGAAAGATCGGCGGACACACCACTGTTGTCAGTTGACACCGGGAACGGGTAGCTCTGGGTGGTTCGACCGTAGTGTCTCGGGTGGTGTGGATATGGGAACCAGTGGCTCTTCGTAGTGCCTCGGATGGTTTCGGTCAGGGATGCGAGCCGGGAAAATTGTGGACGGCTCCGGCTCCGACTCCGGCTCCGTGGAAGTATCCAGGCTCCGGCTCCGGCTCCGTGCATCCCAAACGTGAGCCGCCCCGCGTGTATCAGAAAAACTAGAAGTTTAGATGACCATCAGGAGCGCATGCAACTGATCAGGTTATGTATGTTTCAACTGATCTCTGATTACGACCCGCGTCACCGACGGATGAGTTAAGACAAGAATGTCATTCGCGGGTGCCGAGGAATGAAATTTCGGCCGAGGCACCACACAACCCAAATAACCAAGGATATCATTCACTTTCGTCATCCGTGTTGTGCACGTGCATAAGATATCGAAGTGGTTGTATCAAATCGGCAAGCGATATGTCGCAAGTTACAAATTACTCAGACGGTCCCAAAACCCTGTTTCCGCCCGGGCTCGAACCGGGGACCTTCCGCGTGTTAGGCGGATGTGATAACCACTACACCACGGGAACAGCTGTCGTGGCGCGGTGGAGCAGCATGGGCGGGCAGGCAGGTAATGCCATTCCTTGGGCGTTGGGAGGTGTGTGAGGCACGAAGTGAAAGGCATTTACTGATGACCAGATACCGTGATATTTAATTACGAGCCCGCCGGCAGCAGGGGCTGTAGCTCAAGTGGTAGAGCGCTCGCTTAGCATGTGAGAGGTACGGGGATCGATACCCTGCAGCTCCAAAGTTTTCTCTTTCGTGCGATTTTACATTCACGGCCTGCCGAAGGAGCGCAATCACGGTCGGTCCACAAGTCTCCTGATGGGGTTGGGGTTGTTGTTTGACCAGCCTGCCACCGTGTTGGTGATATCGACTGTTGTGTGTTGCGATGGGTGATATCGTATTCCAGTTTGTGGTCTGTGGTTGAATGTTTATCTGTGTAAGGTTAAGAGATAGAACAAAGTAGAGCAAGGAGTATCGAGCTGAGAATAGTATATGAGGCAGGAATAGGGCAGTTGACTTGAAGAGAGTCGATGCATGTGAGGTTGAATGGGGTCTTGAATATAGCAGACGAGCTGAGATGAGAGTTGCTAGTCCGGGGTTGTAGAGTCGCGGACAAGCTGATGATGATGGAGTAGAGATGAAGTTGGTTGAACAAGCTGATGATGATGGAGTAGAGATGAGAGTTGCTAGTCCGGGGTTGTAGAGTCGTGGACAAGCTGATGATGATGGAGTAGAGATGAGAGTTGCTAGTCCGGGGTTGTAGAGTCGTGAACAAGCTGATGATGATGGAGTAGAGATGAGAGTTGCTAGTCCGGGGTTGTAGAGTCGCAGACAAGCTGATGATGATGGAGTAGAGATGAGAGTTGCTAGTCCGGGGTTGTAGAGTCGCTGAACAAGCTGATGATGATGGAGTAGAGATGATAGTTGTTAGTCCGGAGTTGTAGAGTCACGGACAAGCTGATGATGATGGAGTAGAGATGAAAGTTGTAATGGTTCGGCCATCCCCGCCCCTTCACTTGTACGTGGATGTGGGGAATTTAGCCATAATTTAGCCCTAAGAATGTGGGGCTAAATCAACTGATTTCAGTCTGTTCCACTGAATTCCATAAATAAACGCGAATTCATTCCTGGTTCGGTCCGGGCCGAGCCCATTCACTAGACGAAGCGAATCTTACGAATCATCTGAATCAGTTCATGGCGCGAATTTCAACACAGCCTCGCTGTATGATTGGAGTCTTATAGCTTGGCAGTCAGACTAGGGGTCCTGGCACCTGAATATCATCTGGTATATTGTTTCCTTGCGTTTGATAGACCCGCCTTTATCAAAACCATGTTTCCGCCCGGGCTCGAACCGGGGACCTTCCGCGTGTTAGGCGGATGTGATAACCACTACACCACGGAAACCGTGGCGGGTGACGCGTACGGCGGTTTGGACCGGCGGGCTGTCGGGCGGCTCTCGTCCTGGGACGGTGGGAGGTGTGTCGAACAGCCAGTGAAAGGCTGTTTGTTCATAGTCGGAGCAGGGTATTTACTTACAAATTGCTGTGGGAGTGGGGGCTGTAGCTCAAGTGGTAGAGCGCTCGCTTAGCATGTGGGAGGTACGGGGATCGATA